>JAHSVC010000073.1:0-480130 GCA_021397845.1 Areca catechu
TTGCATGTCAACTTTGCATGATTTCAGGACTACTATGTCACGTCACCAAGGGGACAATGACACATGGCCTACCACTTAAATTTGGACAAGCTACATTCATCAAGACAATTTCTTTGGTCGGCCCATGAAGAAAGGCGCACAAAATTTTTAAGAGGAGTAATTGTGAAGGACTTTTCCTAGATGGCGCCCTTCTACTCATAATATTTCATGCCAAAGTGAGAAGTCGGCAAAGCATTCAAAGGAGTTTGGAAATTTTTCTCATCTAGTATTGGAGGTCCAAGGGTCCTAGCATTCCATTCAAATAAGCTGCTAACTGTTCAAGCTTCAAGGATTCTAGAATTTCAGCAGGACTCTAGAGTTCTCTCCAATCTAGACTGAAGAGTCCAGGCAGCTCTAGAAGAATACATTATCAAGACACTAGAGTCCAATCATCATGACCAACCCAGAAGCGATCATGACCCTCCATCAAAGTCTCATCTTGGCGCCAACTATGGATAGGAGTCATTTTTTTTCATCCAGCAGGAGTCCAGGCAATATAAACTTAAAGTCTAGAGTTGTAATGAAACTCTTGTATTTAAGTTCCTCACTTCTCTTGTTAGGGTTCTATAAATATCCCTACACCTCCTTCCTTGTAAATAATGAATATTTGATGAAATAAAATGAAACTCTGCCGAGTTCTTCTTCCAATTCCTTTCTAGCTACGACGGCTGATAGGTGCCAGGTGTGATGCCTAGAACACTTGGGTGCGACATCCAAGTTCTACCGGAGTGCGATGCCCTATTTATCCATCCAATCCCTCCATCAGATCTGATCCCTAAGTCTCTTCAAGGTCTTCATCCAATGCTTTGAAGAGATCCTAGAAACCAACCAAAGAGGAAGATCCCGGGAGAACCAACAACCCTGTCGCTAGCCTTCCTTCTAGCTTTTGATTTCCAATGTTTAATTACTAATTTTGGTGTTTTTTGGTAGATTCTCTTGAGATCCGACTCTGAAGATTGGCGTCCATGCTTTGGAATCAGTTCGATCGGAATTCGGATGCCAGGAGCGATCAGTTTGGAGTCCGATTCTTCAACCCTAGAGTGCAGTGATCCAGATCTTCATCAGAGGAGTTTCTAAGCATATCGGTAACTCAAGATCCTTTTCCTTCCTCTAGATCTGATGTTAGAAAGTAGGAACCTAATCTAGGATGGTTTCTCAATTACCGTGATCCATCTAATTAATTTTTGATAGGTATGCATGCGGGTGATGTAATCCAGTATTTAGTTGCTTACTATAGATTCTTTATTGTTTAATAGGCTGTTAGGTTAATGAACATTTTCTCTCGATTAACATAAAATTTAAATCAACCTTAGTACTGTATCGCATCTGTGTCCCGCGTCAACAAGTATCCAAATATTTTCAAAAATCATAAATTAATCACAAGGATGGTAGCCATACAAGATAAATAAGGTGATTTGTCCATTAAATAGTAATAAAGGGAGTATGATTAATGAAAAAATAATAATTTGAATCACATTAGTCCAAAACCTAGCAGGATTGTAAGATTGAAAAGTATATATAGTTTTAACAATATATATTAGCAATGTGCATGTGTTTTCGTTCAGCTACCTCATTTTATTATAATGTATGTAGGCAAGAAATTCTATGAATTATACCATATTTGTGAAATAAAGTAAGTAATTTTGTTATTATACTCTTTTCCTCCTTTAGACTAGAAATATTTAATTTTTCATTGAAAGACATTCTCAACTAAAGCCTTAATTCAAGAAACTTGTCAAACACCTCATGCTTGAATTTTAATAATATATAAATAAATAGCAAGAATAATCATCCATAAACATAACTTAATACTTGAAATTAGAAACATAATTAATAGGTGCTTGCCACATGTCATAATATGTTACCGTTGTTTTGCTCCCAACGCCCGCAGCCATAACCGATAAAAGTCTTCCGTGTCCCTTTGATCCACGCGCAGGATAGCGCTTCCGCTAGCCCAGCCCATGACGCATGTGCGCGAACGCACGTGGGTTCGACCCAGCATGCTCGGCCGTCCGATCACACGATTGGACAGCCACGGTTTGATCTGGCATTGAGGCAGTGTTTTGCATGGATTGTGGCTCGATTTGAGCCGTTGATTTTTTATCTGATGGCCTGGGATATTTTTGAAAGGCATTGGACTTGTTTTAGGTCTCTTTTGATGCAGTTTTCGATGGTTTTTTAAATCATAGAGACGCCCTACGACACAAGACACCGAAATATTTTATGAGATGCAATAGAGAGCTACAGAAGGTCCAGAAAAATATTGAAGATGATCTAGAGAGCAAATAAAATAACAGAGAATCCACGATAGGATTTGGTAAGGCTAGAGGCCTGGTATTCTGTGATCTCTCCTGTTTTCTTCTTTCCTTTTGATTTGTTTGCCTTTTTGTGATTAATCTGCAATTGTTATTGTGATATTTGTATTTCTTTTATATCCAATTTTGGGAGCAGATTATAGTGGATTGCTCCTTCCTTTATATGGATGTAGGAAAATTTGCTGAACCACGTTAAATCTCGTCTTTCCCTCTGATTTGATATCTGCCTGTGTGATTGGTAAATTGCTAAAGTGAGTAAACGAGAATTAATTGGAAGCCTAAACCGGTTCAGTCCGCTACGCACATCCCACCAATTGGTATCAGAGCACCGGGATGGCATCTGACGGGCAACCAAGTTCTTCTACGGCTCCTGAGATAATTATTTTTCATTCTACTACCTCTAGGCATAAGGTGGCGATATTTGATGGCACAGGTGATTTTGCATTATAGAAGGTGAGAATAAAATATCTGCTAGTCAAGGAGGGTATGTCAATAGCCCTCAAAGGTATGGATGCAATTCCAGGTGATACAGAGGCTGCAAAAGAGGAGATGAATGAGAGAGCACTTGGGACTCTATTTTCGGGACTGAGTAATAAAGTTCTCCGCAATGTGGTGGATCTTGTTACAGCTAAAAGTGTATGAAAAAAGTTAGACACTTTGTATATGCCAAAATCTCTTACAAATAGGCAATATTTGAGGGGCAAGCTACACACATTCTGTATAACGAAAAGGACCTCACTCAAGGATCACTTGGATGATTATAATAAGCTCCTGCTTGATTTGGCGAATATTGATGTTAATGTTGATGAGGAAGATAAGGCTTTGATCCTGATTTATTCTTTGCCTAAGTCCTATGAAAATATTACTACTACCATGCTCTGTGGAAGAGAGACTATAAGTCTCGATGAGGTTCAAGCTACTTTGTTATCCAATGAGCTCAGGTTGAAAGTATAGTTGGAGCATCAGATTCCAAATCTGGCACAAGGTCTTACTATCAGAGGTAGAGATGAGCAAAGAACATGTGGACAAGGTCGAAACAATTCCAAGACAAGATCAAAGTATAGGTCTAAAAGATCTGGAGTTTGTCATTACTGCAAGAAGCTAAGTCATTGGAAAAATGAGTGTAGACTTATACAGTCTAAGAAAGAGAAGGAACAGAAAAAAAAAGGAACAATTTCAGATTCGGCATCAGTTGCAGTTACTTTAGCAGATCACAATAGTATTGCAGATGATGCAGTATTTATAGCTGCATGTAGTGTCAATCAGGCTGATACCTGGATCGTGGACTCTAGAGCATCTTTCCACATGACACCCTATGAAGAATGGTTCACTTCTTTTAGATCCTGTGATGGAGGCTCTATTCTTCTTGGAGATGACACCATCTATAAAGTAGAAGGAATTGGTACAGTTCAGATCAAATCTCATGTAAATACTGTGGTGACTTTGGATGATGTCAGATATGTTCCCCAATTGAAAAGAAATATTCTCTCGATAAATGCTCTTGATATTGCAGGTTTTGAGGGCAGATGGGGTAGATGATCTATTACAATTAGTAAAGGTGAATTGACTTTGTTAAAGAGGTAAATTGAGTGGCACTCTTTATTATTTGGATGGCACTATAATGGTTGGCGAGGCTTCTTCAGCACATTCTTTTATTGTTCAATTGACACAGTTATGGCATCAAAGATTGGGCCACATGTCAGATAAAGGTTTATAGGAGCTGAGCAGACGTGGTCTGCTAGGAGGTTAGAAAGTTGGTGCACTTGGATTCTGTGAGCATTGCATATTTGAAAAATAATACAGAGTTAGCTTTACTTCAAGCATGTACAGGACAGCAGGTATATTGGATTACATTCATTCTAACCTATGGGGACCTGTCCTAGTTACATCCAAGGGTGGATCTAGATATTTGCTCACTTTGATTGATGACTACTCCTGATGACTACTCCTGCAAAGTCTGGATTTATACTATCAAAAATAAAAGTGATGTGTTTCACACTTTTAAAGGGTGGAAGGCTATGGTTGAGAGGTAAATTGAGAGGAAGGTAAAAACCTTTCGGACTGATAATGGATTGAAATTTTGTTCTGCAGGGTTTAATGACTTTTGCAAGTCAGAGGGCATTGTCAGGCATAGGACCACTATGTATACTCCTCAGCAAAATGGTGTGGCGGAATGCATGAATCGCACACTATTGGAAAGAGTCAGATCTATGCTATCAGTTATGGATTGAGTAGAGATTTCTGGACAGAGGCTGCACATACAGCATGCTTTATTATAAATCAATCTCCAGCATCTGCATTGAATATGAAGACTCCGGAAGAGATGTGGATAGGTAGACCTGCAGACTATTCAATTCTTAGAGTATTTGGGTGTTCAGCATATGCACATGTCATAGATGGAAAGCTGAATCCTAGGGCTAAGAAATGCATATTTCTTGGATATGCGTATAGGGTGAAGGGCTACAGATTATGGTGCACGGAGCCCGGATCCTAGGATTTTCTAGTCAGCAGGGATATGACTTTTGATGAGTCACCCACTCCTTCACGGCAGCTACAGCCAAGTTCTTCACTGGGAGATCAGGTTCAGGTTCAGCAGGATAGGACTGTTGTTGATATTAATCAGACTGTTAGATCACAGCAGTTGTAGCCTACAGGTGATATTTAGAATGAACAGCATCAGTAGACAGATCCAGAGTTACAGACTCAGGAGGAGGTTATTGTACGTGGTCAAGTTCAAAATGATAGTATTGCCACTTGAAGAACCAGGCGATATATCAAAGCACCTCAAAGGTATGGTTTTGAGGATTATGCTTGTGTTGAGTTAGTATATTATGCTTTGAATATTGTAGACACTATAGGTGATAAGCCAACCACATTTCAAGAAGCAATTGGTAGTTCACAGGCTGAGCAATGGACCATGGCTATGGTAGAAGAGCTTTAGTCTTTGAAAAAGAATCAGACTTGGGAATTAGTCAGATTACCTAAGGGCAAGAAAAAAATTGGCTGCAAATGGATCTTTAAGAAGAAAGAAAAAGCTACTCCTCGATATTTGAAATATAAGGCAAGGTTGGTGGCTAAGGGTTACAGTCAAAGAGAGGGTATTGATTATAAGGAGGTATTTTCTCCTGTAGTTAAACACTCTTCTATTCGTGTGTTCCTTGTTTTAGTTGCTTCTCAGAATCTGAAGTTAGAACAACTAGATGTCAAGACAGCTTTTCTACATGATGATTTGGAGGAGTAGATTTATATGCAACAGCCACTTGGTTTTGAGGCTCCAAATAAAGAAGATCATGTATGCTTGCTCAAAAGATCTTTGTATGGTTTGAAGCAGTCTCTAAGACAATGGTACCGCAAATTTGATAGATTTATGGTCGACCATGACTTCAAAAGATCTCCATATGATAGTTGCGTATATCATCAACAGTTTTCAAATGGGTCCTTTTGCTATTTATTATTAAATGTGGATGACATGATGATTGCAGCCAGGGATATGTCAGTCATTCAGAAGCTGAAAGCTGAGCTTAGTACTATATTTGAGATGAAGGACCTTGGACCGGTAAAGAAGATACTTGGGATGGAGATCATTCATGACAGACAATTATGTAGACTATTTGTTACTCAGCATGATTATATTAAGAAAGTCTTGGAAAGATATCGTATGTCTACAGCTAAGCCAGTCACTACTCCTTTTGCCAGTCATTTTCGGTTATCTGCTAGGAATTCTCCTCAGACTGAGGATGAGGAGAAGTATATGTCTAAAGTGTCTTATGCGAGTATAGTTGGCATTATCATGTATGCAATGGTCTGCACTCGTCCTGATATTTCACAGGCAGTCAGTGTAGTGAGCAGATATATGGACAAGCCTGAAAAAGCTCACTGGTCAGCTGTGAAATGGATTCTTAGATACTTGAAAGGTACTTCTAATTTGGGATTGGTATTCTCTTGACAGAGTGGTTGCATTATTACAGGATTTTGTGATTCAAATTATGCTTATGACTTGGATAGGAGGAGGTCATTGACTGGATATGTATTTACTCTCTGGTTGTGCAATTAGTTGGAAGGCTACTTTGCAATCTACAGTTACTTTGTCTACTACAGAGGTAGAGTATATGGCATTGACAAGGGCAGCAAAGGAAGCTATCTGGCTAAGAGGGTTAGTACAAGATTTGGGTTTCAAGCAGAATTGTTTGGTTATTCATTGTGACAGTCAGAGTGATTTACATCTCGCCAGAGATCAGATGTATCATGAACGCACAAAGCATGTGGATGCCAGGTATCACTTTATCAGAGATTTGGTAGAGGATGGTGATATTCAACTTCAGAAAATTAGCACTACTATTAATCCGACTGATATGCTCACTAAACCAATTCTAGTGGTCAAGTTCAGGACATTCCTGAACTTAATTGGTTTGAGCACTTGGTGATGCCCCTTCGGGGCTTGTAATGAGGAGGAGGCTTTATAATCCATATTTGATAGAGGCATTTTTTTTTTGTTGCAAGGAGGATGATTGTTACCGTTGTTTTGCTCCAAATGTTCGCAGCCATAACCGACAAAAATCTTCCGCATCCCTTTTGATACACGTGCAGGAGAGCGCTTCCGCTAGCCCAGCCCATGACGCACGTGCACGAACGCGCGTGGGTTCGGCCCAGCATGCTCGGCCATCCGATCATACGATCGGATGGCCACGATTTGATCTGGCATTGAGGCAGTGTTTTGCATAGATTATGGCTCGACTCGAGCCGTTGATTTTTTATCTGATGGCCTGGGATATTTTTGGAAGGCATTGGACTTGTTTTAGGTCTCTTTTGATACAGTTTTCGATGGTTTTTTAAACCATAGAGATGTCCTGCGATACAAGATGCCGAAATATTTTTTTGAGATGCAATAAAGAGCTGCAGAAGGTCCATAAAAATATTGAAGATGATCCAGAGAGTAAATAAAATAACAGAGAATCCATGACAGGATTCGGCGAGGCTAGAGACCTGGTATTCTGTGATCTCTCATGTTTTCTTCTTCCCTTTCGATTTATTTGCCTTTTTGTGATTAATCTGTAATTGTTATTGGGATATTTGTATTTCTTTTGTGCCCAATTCTGGGGGCAGATTATAGTGGATTGCTCCTTCCTCTATGTGGATGTAGGCAAATTTGCCGAACCACGTTAAATCTCGTCTTTCCTTCTGATTTGATATCTGTCTGTGTGATTGGTAAATTACTAAAGTGAGTAAACAGGAATTAATTGGAAGCCTAAACTGGTTCAATCTGCTACGCACATCCCAACATAATAAATTAATTGAAAAGGAAAAGTCGAATAAGACTCATATTTATTAAAGAAAACTTCACATATTTTCTAATATGGTATACATTGCAATGAGACAAAATTATTTTAGATTCAAAAGGAACATTATTCTCTTTAATAAACTTAGATAAAACCAATTGAGTCGAATGACCAAACCTCCTATGCCAAAGATCATTGATAAGTGTCATAGCAGCTAAAGTAAATTTTGGCTTATTCCCTATGCTTGCAACTCCCAAAAATAAAGAATAAAGTCATGTTTCTAGACTATTGCATTATAGAAGCTTTGTCCCAGTTTCCTTGTCCTTCATAAAAAATCAATTGAATCAAATTTAAATATTGAGTTACATGACAAAACTGACAAATAAAAAGCAGGTTTCATATTATAGAAGGAATAATAAAAATATTTTTAAAATCAAAAGATCAAGTATGAGTATTCAATTTTATTTCACCTATTTTTGCAATAGAAAGTAGTTTACCATTACTAACAAAAATTATCTCTTCCATTATAGGGCTTAGCACTCAAAAGCATATCCGGATCTAACGTCATATGATTAGAAGCACTAGTGTCAAGATACTAGACCTCCTCAAGAGATTCATGAATGTTCATAGTCATACAAGTTTGTACAAGGTTGTCAAAGACAAAGGCATGATTAAATCTCTATTTGTACTGAAAAGCGGTGTGACTGAATTTGCCATATATCAAGTGTTGCACTCTAGTGCATGGTAATAAAGATGATGTCGACTTATGTGGTGGAGTCGATGACTAGTTTTGCATCCATGGCTATGAAAAAGAATTAAGAAAAAATTGAGATAATATAAAAATAGTTGTGAAGGATATGCTGGTGCGGGACGGGCTGACAAATCCTAGACCCTAAATAAATTGTTTTGGACCGTTGATCATTAATAAATGATCACTAGATTAGGGTTGTTCAATTTAAATAAATTAGATCTAAATAAATAAAAATAACCAGCAATCAATTGGGTCAGGTTATCAAAGTGGATCTCACCCGAAAATACGGAATCTCACAAAATTTGGAAAAGGGAGATCGTCTTGAGGTCATCCAAAAATCCAGACCAGTGGTTCACGGGCAAATAGATTTGAAGTCATCGGACCTGAATCACCAAAAAGAAATGATTAATAATCCCAAATCAAAATAATTAAATAAATCCAGTGCTTTGAGATCAGTGAGGCTTTAGAATCCATGTGACTCTAGAAATTATGCTGTACAGAACTTGGGACTGCTCTGAGATCCATGAGGCTTTGGGATCCGTGAGGCTCTGAGTTTCGTGTGGGTCTTCTTGCCTTCACGTTCGTGCAAAGGCTTTTTCTCCATGGATCAACACCAAGAAACAGGGGAGGCCGGGGCTTGTGACTGGGTTTGTCGACGATGGTGCTGGGCGGCGGACGGCGGTGGTGCCGGCAGGAGTCACGGTGGCAGGCGCTTGGCGATGGGTGGGCGGAGGAGATCCGGCGGGAGGCGTCGCATGGAGGACTCGACTATAGTGACGCGCGGTTAGAAGGGAGGAGGTAGACCGGCGGAAGGCGTTGTGGAGGGGTTCGGCTTCAGCGACGGCGATGGCTTGCACGGGTGGAGTTCAGCTACAGTCGTTGGCGGCTGTGGAGGGCACGGCTTGGCTGGGAAATGGCCGACGGGGCTTAGATATGGGAGATCTGTGCGATGTTGGTGGGTTTTGGTTGGAGATGGACTGCGGTGGTGGGCAATGGCTTTGAGGGAGGTGGCATTCAATTGGGATTAGGTCTTAGGCATTTTAGAAAGAGGGAAGAGAAAATAAGGGAAACATAGAATAGAGGAGAGGGAAATATGGAAGAAGAACCCAGAGGGAGGAATAGAGAAAGAGAGAAAGTAGAAGAAGAAGAAGAGGGGGGAAGAAATCGGGACACACCTTGATTTTTTTTTTTCTCAAAATATTATCATCGATAAATTTTTATTTGATGACAAAAGATCTTAAATAAAGAAAGAAAACAACAATAAATATAAATCCCTAAACAATCTCAAAATAATCAGAACTATAAGAGATTCCGATAACTCTAAATACAAATAAAAACTAATTTTCGATTCGGAGATATCCCAAACCCTCATACATCCATAAAAATAATAAAATACTTCAAGATTCGTGCGGGGCTGGCTCCGGGATCTGGACTGGACTAGCTGGAATCTGGGCTGGTTGGATATGCTCAATCAATGTCCCTATCATTTTTCCTATGGCAGGGAGAACTCGACTCCGTCGAGTCAGGCTGGAGGTGCTCAAATAGATTTGGATCAATGTTTTGTAGCTCATCTTCAGTAATCCAGGAATCCTCTGACTTCGGTCTGTCTCGCCAGTGAACCAAGTAGCGGTAGCAATTTTGACTCCTCGAAACTTGATCTTCTCGTCCAAAATTCGTTCAAGCACATCGTTCTTTCCTCTCATTTGGACTGGTGGGCTCTCAAGAGGAGGGTCACTCTCAAAGGAAGACGCAGGCTCAAATATATCACCAGGTGTCAATGCTGGTTCTTTATATTTAATTAGATTTAAATTATTAATCAAATTAACTCCTAATTATTTTTCATCTCTAGCCTCATGGTCATGTTCTTCGTAGGCATCAGCTAATCCTGGGTCAGCAGTATAGATTTCTTCTTCAATAACATCACCTAGATCTTCTTGTTCTTCAAGTGTCCCTATATGCAAGGTTCTAGACGAACATTGGCTAGCCATATGACCTATTCCGTTACACCTTAAGCAATGGATCTTAGAGCTACTTCCATGGGAAGTCTCTCCTATAATCCCTATTCCTTTGTCATCTCTCTTAATTGGTGGGGTTGTAAACGGGGGTCGGCTACCAGGGGTCTGACTAATGTTAGGCTGTGGACCAGTTGGGGCTTGATTCATGCTAGGCCTCGAACCTAAAATTCCTGGTCTAGAAGGTTCAGGTCTACGTGTGATAGACATTTACTGAAATCTTTCATAGTCTTGGGCTAATTGATATGCTTGCTTTAGACTATAAACTTCTCTCAAAAATAGTTCCTTTTGAATGTCCACCCTTAGACCAGCTCTAAACCAGGATAAAGTAACAGATGGATCTTCATTCACATTACATCGCATAAGATATTCATCAAATTTATCGATATAATCATTTACAGATCCGATTCCTTGGATCAACCTTTGCCATTGGTCTATGAGTCGCTGTTGATAAGATGCAGGAAGATACTTCTCTCGAAGCTTATCCTTCATCTCATCCCATGTTCCAATGGGGTGTCTCCTATGAATAACTAACCTCTGGACATTGTGCCAATATAGTTTAGCTTGACCTAACAATCTCATTTGGGCAAACCTAACTTTCCTATCCTCAGACATATCATACCAAGTGAAATAGTGGTCCATATCAGCTTCCCAGTCAATATATTTTTTGGGATCCAGGCGACCTATAAAACTTGAGGCGTCAACCTTAATACTCCTCATGATTTGTTCATCTTGATCTATTGGGTTGTGATAAGGTCTAAGTGTTGGATGACTACCTACATCAAAACCTGGATGATCATGTTGATCCCTAGGATCAGGTCGAAGGATTCGAGTATGACAACCATCATAACCCGGGTAGTCATTTTGGTCTCTAGGGTCTCTAGGATCTGGAACTCTAGGATTTGTAACTCTTGATGAAAAGTTCATAATAGGGTAATTGGTGTTCACTAGTTGTTCCTCTTAAAGAGCTCCTACCCTTGCATCTAAAGATCCTAACTTGCTATTAATTGCTTCGAGTTTACCCATAATTCCCTAAAGGGCAGTTTCTAAACTAGGTTCTATTTTGTTATCTAAGGAAGAATGTTCTAATTGATACTTGATTCCTGACCTAGTTGTCATGCAAAATAAAAAATTAAAATTGACCCTAACCTAACCTATTGCTCTGATACCAAGGCTGGTGCGGGATGGGCCAACAAATCCTAGATCCTAAATAAATTATTTCGGATCGTTGATCATTAAAAAACGATCACTAGATTAGGGTTGTTTAATTAAATAAATTAGATTTAAATAAATAAAAATAACCAGCAATCAATTGGGTCAGGTTATCAAAGTGGATCTCACCCAAAAATACGGAATCTCACAAAATTTGGAAAAGGGAGATCGTCTTGAGGTCGTCCAAAAATTCGGACCAGTGGTTCACGGGCAAACAGATTTGAAGTCATTGGACTTGAATCACCAAAAAGAAATGATTAATAATCCCAAATCAAAATAATTAAATAAATCCAGTGCTTTGAGATCAGTGAGGCTTTAGAATCCGTGCGACTCTAGAAATTATGCTGTACAGAACTTGGGACTGCTCTGAGATCCATGAGGCTTTGGGATCCGTGTGGCTCTGAGTTCCGTGCAGGTCTTCTTGCCTTCACGTTCGTGCAGAGGCTTTTTCTCCACGGATCAACACCAAGAAACAGGGGAGGCCGGGGCTTGCGGCTGGGTTCGCCGGTGATGGTGCTGGGCGGCGGACGGCGGTGGTGCCGGCAGGAGTCACGGTGGCAGGCGCTTGGCATCGGGTGGGCGGAGGAGATCCGGTAGGAGGCGTCGCGTGGAGGACTCGACTGCAGCGACGGCGATGGCTTGCACGAGCAGAGTTCGGCTGCAGTCGTTGGTGGCCGTGGAGGGCACGGCTTGGCTGGGAAATGGCCGACAGGGCTCAGATCTGGGAGATCTATGCGGTGTTGGTGGGTTTTGGTTGGAGATGGACTGCGGTGGTGGGCAATGGCTTTGAGGGAGGTGGCATTCAATTGGGATTAGGTCTTAGGCATTTTAGAAAGAGGGAAGAGAAAATAAGAGAAACAATGAATAGAGGAGAGAGAAATCTGGAAGAAGAACGCAGATGGAGGAATAGAGAAAGAGAGAAAGTAGAAGAAGAAGAGGGGGAAGAAATCGGGACACACCCTAATTTTTTTTTCTCAAAATATTGTCATCGATAAATTTTTATTCGATGACAAAAGATCTTAAATAAAGAAAGAAAATAACAATAAACATAAATCCCTAAACAATCTCAAAATAATCGTAACTATAAGAGATTCCGATAACTCTAAATACAAATAAAAACTAATTTTTGATTCGGAGATATCCCAAACCCTCATACATCCATAAAAATAATAAAATACTTCAAGATTCGTGCAGGGCTGGCACCGGGATCTGGACTAAACTAGCTGAAATCTGGGCTGGCTGGATTTGCTCAATCAATGTCCCCATCATATGCTCTCAAAGATTCTTGACCATACGGATGTCCATGACCTTCCCTCTATTTGTGATCTCTACAAGATCTACCTCCATGGCTACATCAATTTTTCTAAGCCTCTCTTAGTATAAAAGGCACTGATATCTTATGATAAGTTTGTTGGATGATGACTTCTCCTCTGTACTTCAATCTCCTCCCGCTTGAGAAGAGAATAGAACTGATTGAAGGTGGGCTTAGCTTGATGAGTGTTCAATGCACTCACAAATCCTCAATATTCTTCTAGAAGTCCCAAAAGCATAGTCATCACAAGGTTATGATCTGATTCGCTTTCTCTAATTGCATCTAGGATGTTCCGATAGCTTTGATCTTCTGCATATACTTGGTCATGCTCATGGTTTTCATCTTTATGTTTTGGAGTTTAGACTTGAGAGAGAACAAGGTGGATATAGTTTTATCTAAAAAACATGCCTCAATTGCCATCCAAAACTTGCACTATAGTTTTATCTAAAAAACATGCCTCAATTGCCATCCAAAACTTGCGCACTATCTTTAGTGAAGTAAATATCACCATCTATAAAATGTTTAGAGATAATGTCATGCTAATCCAAGATAGCATAGTTGTATCTTTCTTCTTCCAAGTAGAGTAGGTCGGATTGGCCAAAATTTTATTATTGATTTTCTCAATTGTTTGGGAATAGACAATTGCCATACCATCGACATGTAAGGAGACTCCAAAACTTTAAAGAACATTCAGAAGCACTTGTTTCCAAACAAGATAGGTTATGTTGGTTAGTTCAACCGAGACCAAGATTTCTATGTTGATGACAGGAAATAGTGAAGACATGTTAGCCACTATAAATTTGTTGTAAGATGACAACATAAAAATTATACCAAAAAATTGAAGGCTAATACTATAGCAGGATTTACTATAGCAAACTAATACTATAGCAGTATTGTTGCAAAGTAACTGTAGTGGCATTGTAGCAGTAATAGAAAGAAAAAAAAAGTAATGCGAAAGAAAAGAGAAGGTTTGATGATGGATATATGGGAAGGAGAAAAAAGAGAGTAATCGGTAATAAAGGATCTACTAGAGTAGATCACTTATGGTGGTAGCTTATCCTAGGATTAGAATTTTGGCTTTGATACAGTGAAAAATATGGATAGAAGCTATATATCCTTCTCTAGAATTGTATTATATTTATAGAGATATATATAGATAACTTAGAATATATGGACATATACAAATAGAAGTAAATAATGAAATAAATCTAATTTACTATTATCATAAATATATCTAATATCATAAATATAATAATATTTTAATAGTTGGCTTCCCAACTTGTGCTTTTAATATGTGCTTACGATGCATGTATGATGATTACCTTGGATTGAAGTGACAACTGGATAATGACATTTTCACAGGGCTGAAATAGGTATGAATCCCCAATTTCTCATATAGCCTGCACAGGGAAGGAAGTGAAATGACAAAAACAAGATGAGAAGGAAAACAATCTTGTGTCATGACGAAGCAACACAAGTTATTAATTATGTCATCAAAGAAAATATTTTTTAATCATTCAGATGGTAGTTCAGTTGATAGAGACTTAGTCTCATCTTTCATCGATCATGGATTCGAGGTATGATCATTGCAGGTAACTTGATTAAATTCAAAAATTTTTCTGGAAAACGTGATCGGGGTGACGAGAGAGCGCACTACTCCGGCATCTTAGTGATATCAGACTGACATACTCACCAGTGATGGAAAGGATATTTAGAAAAATTACGGCCATGATCGGGATGACGAGAGAGCGCACTACTCCGGCATCTTAGTGATATCAGGCTGACATACTCACCAGTGGTGGAGAGGATACGTAGAAAAATTGCGGCCTGAATCGAATATAGCCTGGCAGGGTTGGAGCCCAATGAAAGTAGTTACACCGGGATTTATCCCCCCTCTCCTTTTCCTTATCAAGAAAAAAAAAGAAAACATTTTTTTAAAAAATCATATGCTTAAATTAGACCATGGATTGTATGTATTCTTCTTTATCACTTAAGATTAAACATCAGGTTCTTTCATGTTTATGTTCGTGATATCTCTTTTCTGAGTCTATATTCTTGATCCTCAATTCTGATTTCTAGTTTTCCTAATTTTTAAGTTTGGTACTAATATTTTGTTATTAATCACTTAGATTTTCTCTTCTGTTATATAAGATGACCAATGAAAATTCTTTTGGGTCAGCAATCTTGGGGAAGACCATGAAGAATGGGTTTATGAGCAAGGAAGATCCACGCTTTTCTGAAAATGACTTCTAGGAGGTAATTTGCCATATCTGCATTCCAAAACAGAATCTATATAATGTTCATCTGATTCACTTTTAATTCATATTTTGGTTCATATTTATCGGATGTTCACCCATACTAAATGGTGGGTGATTCCAGTTGTATGAATCCCAGGTGTTTGTTGACTTGTGACCTAGTCTGTCCATGTTGGGCATACAGTTTCTTGATAGAATAGAACATGGAGGAAGAATATTTTTTCATACAAGGAGGAAGAGAGTAAAACACTAATAGGATAAGAAAACTTTATATTTCCATTCCATTTGTATGCTCCCAGGTACCTGTAATTGTGATATGTTTGCCAGAAACAAGGAGTCTTTCTGTGGAAACCTTCACGAGCAATCGTCGTTTTTTGATGGTTTTTCCACTTATCACAGCTGCTCTTTCCACACCTCCGGATATCTGGTGCCAAATCGTCGCCCGTTTCCCTATTTCTTCGATAATAGAGTTGGCTATCTCTGTGCATTAAAATTTTTACAACTCTCTTCAGTCCAAGATGGTTTAAGCACATCTCCTTATATAGAAAATATTACAACCCTTCACCTATCCTTCACAAATTACCAAAAGTCATATGACACTTTGGTTTCATGAATTCTAAATAAATTTCATAAAATATCCAAAAGATATTGCTAATAACAAGACAACATTAATTCAATGACTCTTAGAAATATCAAAAGACTCTTGAAAACTTGTCCACAATTAAGTTTATCTTTTTCCAATATTTCCAACACCCTCCTAATAAATACATAATTATGTAACATTTTGGATTTCTCATATGACCTTTGGATTTTCCATATGACCCTTTGAATTCTCCAACAAAGTTTATCAACTTCCAACATCCCTCCTTAAACTTAATTGTTCTTTCTTTATCATACCAAGAGAACTTTTAAACTTGATGAAAAGGTCTACTCCCAAAGGTTTAGTGAATATATCAGCCACTTGATCTTGTGTCTTCACATATAATAGCTCTACCTCTTTATTCTTCACATGTTCCCAGATTGAATGAAAGCGAACATCTATATGTTTGCTTCTTTAATGATAAATTGGATTCTTTTCCAAAGCAATTGCTAACTTGCTATCAATATAAATTTGTGTAGCTTCAATTTGATCAAAATTAATCTCCTTTAATAAGCTTCTTAGCCATATTGCATGACTAACACATGAAGATGCCGCAACATATTCAGTTTCACAAGTTGAGAGAGTAACAATCGATTGCTTCTTTGACATCCATGAGAATGCCGTATCACCCATTAAAAATGCAAATCCAAAAGTACTTTTCCGGTTATCCAAGTCTCTATTCCAGTCACTGTCGGAGTATCCTTCAAGTTGAAAATTATTAGAATGAGAATAAATAAACCAAGACTTGGAGTACTTTGAATATAGCATAGGATTCTTTTGGCGGCCTTCCAATGAGATGATTTTGGTTCCTCCATGAATCTATTCACCAAACCAACACCATATAGTATGTCTGGTCTTGTACATGTCAAGTATCTCAAACACCCTACTAAACTTTTGTATAGTGTAGGATCAATCACCTTACCTTCATCATTCTTGGATAATTTTGCATCACTATCCACCGATGTGCTAATAGGATTGTAATCTTTCATTTTGAATTTTTTAATCACTTCTTTTGCATAGTGCTCTTGGAAAATAAAAATCCTATTTTCTACTTGATTCACTTCTAAGCCAAGAAAATTGGACTTAAGTCCCATGTCAGTCATTTCAAATTCTTTCACCATTGCCTCCTTGAATTCCTTGATCATAGAATTGCCAGTGAAGATAAGATCATCAAAATATAATGAGACAAGTAATATATTCCCATCATTCCTTTTGACATAGAGAGCTTGTTCATAAGAGCATTAAACAAAACCAGTAGCCTTGAAATATGTATCAATTCTTGAGTTCTACGCTCTTGATGCTTGCTTCAAACCACAGAGTGATTTTTTTAATTTTAACACCTTATCTTTTTGCCCACTTTTGATATAACCTTTGGGTTGCTCAATATATACCTCTTCATTCAAGTAGCCATCAAGAAAAGCTGATTTAACATCAAGTTGAAAAATCTTTCATTTATTTTGAGCTGCCAAAGAAATCTCCAAATGAATAGTTTCCATCCGAGCAACAGGAGCAAATACCTCATCGTAGTCAATTCCGGCCTTTTGCTTGTAGCCTTTAACCACAAGTCGTGCTTTGTATTTTTCTACTTTACCTTGTGCATTTTTCTTGACTTTACAAACCCACTTTACTCCAATTGGTTCAACTCCTCTTTGTAAACAAGTTAGCTCCCACGTCTCATTCTTTTCTATGGCTTTTATCTCTTCATTCATGGCTTTCCTCCACTTCTCATCTTTGATAGCATCTTCAAAAAAAATTATTTCTTTATTAGCAAAAAGACAAATAAGATTTAGGAAAGTTGTCATCTCATATAAATCTTGAATGCTTCTTGTCTTTAATGATGTTGAATCATCTTCATCTGATAAAGTAGGAGATGAAGGTGGTGTTGGCTTACTTGTTTGCTCCTTGATTTATTCTTCATCTTGTATCATCACCATATTAGTGTTCCAATTCCATATACCATCTTCTTGAAACTTCACATCTCGGCTTATAATGACTCTCTTGGCCTTTGGATCATAGAGTTTGTAGGCGTTAGATCTTGCATTGTAGCCGATAAAGATACATGACAAGCTTTTGTCATCTAACTTGCCTCTCCTTTGATCTGGAATATGTGTATAAGCTATGCACCCAAATACCTTCAAATATGATATATCAGGCTTATAACAACTCCATGCCTCTTATAGTGTTATTTCTTCCAAACTTTTTGTAGTGCATCTATTAAGCAGGTAAACTGCATAATTTATGGCTTCTCTCCAAAATTCCTTTGGCATCTTCTTTGTTTTAAGCATGCTTCGAACCATGTCAAGTATGGTTCGATTTTTTCTTTTCACGACTCCATTTTGTTGGGATGAGTATGGTGCAGTCAAGGATCTCCAAATACCATGAGATTTACAAAAAATTTCAAACTCCTTGGATGCGAATTCTCCTTCGCGATCTGACCGCAATACTTTGATGGTATAGCCACTTTGATAACTCCTTGGATACGAATTTTTCTTCGTGATCTGACCGCAATACTTTGATGGTATAGCCACTTTGATTCTCCACTAAAGCTTTAAACTCCTTGAAAGCTTAAAATATATTTGACTTCTCCTTCAAGAGGTACACCCAAGTTTTTCTACTGAAATCATCAATAAAAGTTAGGAAATAACGACGCCCTCCAAATGAGCTTGGAGTGACTAGTCCACAAATATCGGTATGGATAAGTTGAAGTAGTGTTTTTGCTTTATTGTAAGACTCCTTTGGAAAACTCCTCCTTGGATGTTTACCAAAAATACACCCGTCACATATATTATTAGGAGCATCAAAATAGGGTAACCCTTTTATCATTCTCTTACTTGAAAGAAGTTTTAGAGCACCAAAGTTGACATGTCTAAACCACAAATGCCAAAGCCAAGAAACATCATTCATACATACACTTAAGCATTCAGCAATAACATGATTTATGTTTAGCATAAACATACGGTTATTTGACATAAGAACATGGGTAATCAATTTGTTATGTTTCCTTAAGTAGAAGCTTCCATCTTTCAGTTGGATATCGAACCTTTTCTCCAAAAGTTGCCCAATACTAAGAATGTTGGTTTTCATATCAAGCACATAATAGATATTGGAAATAAACTGTTAACTTCCATCTTTGAGTTGAATAAGTTTCTTACCAATGCCCTTCACTTTTACCTTGGAAACATCACCAAATGAGACATGGCCATTCACTGATTCATCAAGCTCCATGAAGATTTCTTTATGCCCCGTCATGTGGTTACTTGCACCGGAGTCCAAAAACCACATATTTTGATTGGTAGCTTCTCCTCCTTTTCGTGCTAGTAGTAGCACGTCATCTCCATCATTTTCCTTCTTGACATAAATGGCTTTCTCATGAACTTGATTAGATTGATTAGAGTATCACTCAAAAGAGTAATTCCTAAACTTGTTGCAATTGTAACATTGAACTTGACCCTTGTCATACCTTCGGCTTCTACCTCTTTGTCCTTTTCCTTCACAAGTTTGGTTGCCTTCTCATATATTGTTGTGGTTACCATGATTTCTTTCATGCCCATAAGCTCCACCTCGGCCTCTAGCATGACCACGTCCTCGACCACGACTCTGGCTTCTTTGACTACTTTCGTCCCTTGATACCACCTTGCTGTCACTGACGGAGAGCTTGCTTTGTAAAACTTGCTCCAATAGTTCTTGTTTTCTCTTTAATATTCTTTGCTCATGAGCTTGAAGTGAACCCATAAGCTCATCCACCATCATAGTGTCCAAGTTTTTGGACTCTTCAATAACTACCACAACATAATCAAATTTATGATCCAAAGTTCGTAGAATTTTCTCTACGACCCGATTATCATCAAATGTCTCACCATTCCTCCTCAATTGGTTCATAATGGTTAACACCCTTGTGAAATAGTCTAATATGACTTCAGACTCCTTCATTTGCAAAGCTTCGAACTCATCTCTCAAGGTTTGAAGGCAAATTTTCTTTACCTTTTCTATACCTTTGTAAGAATTTTGTAAAATCTTCCATACTTGCTTGGAGTTGGTAGCACTAATAACCTTCTCAAATGTAGCCTCAACTAGGCCTTGATAGATGAAGAAGAGAGCCTTTTTGTCTTCTTTCGAAGCTCTGTGATTGTTGTTCTTTGATTTGCTATGAGATTATTGTTATCTTGGGGCTCAACATATCCCTTCTATACAATCTTCCAAATATCTTGGGAGCCAAGTAAGACCTTCATTTGAATACTCCAATTTTCATAGTTGTTGGCAAGACGAAGAATGGGAAGTGCTCCGGTAGCCATGATAAGCTCTGATACCACTTTGATAGAATAAAACAGGTGGAGAAAGTATTTTTTTCATACAAGGGGGAAGAGAGTAAAAAACTAATAGGATAAGAAAACTTAATATTTCATTGAAATTTTTACCACTTTCTTCAGTCAAGATGGTTTAAGCACATCTCCTTATATAGAAAATATTACAACACTCTTTATCCATCCTTCACAAATTACCAAAAGTCATATGACACTTTGATTTCATGAATTCTAAATAAATTTCATAAAAAATCCAAAAGCCATTGCTAATAACAAGATAACATTAATTCAATGACTCTTGGAAATATCAAAAGATTCTTGAAAACTTGTCCACAATTAAGTTTATCTTTTTTCAAGATTTCCAACACTCCCTAATAAATACATAATTATGTAACCTTTTGGATTTTCCATATGACCTTTGTATTCTCCATATGATCCTTTGAATTCTCCAACACAATTAAGTTTATCAACTCCCAACATTTCTAGATATCTCTAATGCTGATGGAGCATGCATTGCACCACTTCCTTTTCCCATATTAAAACATCAAGTTACTGTTATTATTATTATTTTTTAATGTTACTTATATTAAAAGGTTTATGTTCTGAAGCAGTATGCTTGTTTCCTTTTGAACAACTGAAATTAATTAAAAAATTTTGAAATTATACTCAGGGCAAACACATTGCATTATCTTCTTCATGGATGCCATCATAAGCACCCTATGGATGGACTGCACCTTTTTTTCCCTCCAGTTGCAACAGCAATACTATGTGTGCTGGTATGGCTTTTCCTCATCATTTCCTTTCTCCATCATATCAAGAGCTGATTTACCAACCAAGTTATGGCTATCTTTAGCATTCATGATTTGATGTGTGCCCAATATTGCTACTCTATTGAGTGGGGATTTTCTAATCTAGTAGGATATTTACATAATTCTTACTTAGTTATCTAATCTATGATTTTCTAATCATAGGGCCAAATATTAAAAGGGAATTAGTTGTTCAGAACTTGCTATCACTATTTGTCTAACAATATGTCAGTTTTGTCTCCTGATGCAACTTTTGTCCATTCTCTGTGGACTGTCCTGTAGATCTGGAGCGTGATTAAGCTCTTAACAACTCATAGTACTCCATCTGCCATTTTTGGAGGCGGCTTGTTAGGTTATGCGAGATTACTATCCAAAGATCCAGCTCAAGGGAATCTTTACAATTCACAAGGGCGGTGCACGAAGCATGGCATGTCATTTCAGTGTCATTTCAGCAGAAGGAACTGATAGGGTGACTGACAAGAACTCCACCATTTTTTTTCCTCTCAATTTGAGTTTGGAGCCACAGACGAGCTATCCACAGATTTCTTGTCGAAGGGATTGCAAAGGGTGTAAAGGATTCATATTGCTTGATCGTGTTTTAAGAAGCTCATAGTCATTTTAAAGCTAGCTTTGACCAACTCAACGGCGCACAAACTTGCAGTAAACTGAAGAAACAAAGACATGGACGACACCAGAGGTTGATATATATCTTTGGTGCAATAGAAATGCATCCTTCCAAAAAATTTGCGACGACTTCCCTTTCTTATAGCTGAATCTTCTTCCAATTGCCTCTCAAAAGTCCACCTAATTCATCCTTCTCACTTCTTCCCACATGTTGAAAACTCCATGGATTTTCTCTATAAGTAGCCACATCCCAGAGTAAGAACCATCAGAAAAGAATTAACAATGGCAATGTCAGCCTTTGGAAATCTTGCAATTCTTTCTATCTTGCTTCTTCTAACAGCTACATCAGCTGCCATCACAGTTTCGAATACAGCCCATGAAAACTTCCTCCGATGCTTCCTCAACCACACACAAACCTCCAATATTAATGCCTCCTCCCATCTAGTCTACACCCCAAACACCACTGCCTACAACGCTGTCCTTCGATCATCCATCCAAAATATCCGCTTTCTCTACTCATCCACTACGAAGAAGCCCGTCCTCATCGTCACACCAACAAAAGAATCCCATGTCCAAGCCTCCGTCATCTGCAGCAGGAAGCGTGGCCTCAATATCAGGGTCCGGAGTGGTGGCCACGATTATGAGGGCATGTCTTATGTTTCAGAGCACGAGGTGTTCGTCGTCGTCGACCTTGCTAACCTCCGATCGATCACGGTCGATGCAGAGCATGGCACTGCTTGGGTTCAGGCCGGTGCAACGCTCGGAGAACTTTATTACACGATTGGAGTGAAGAACGGCACCGCTGGTTTCACGGCAGGAGTATGCCCTACCGTCGGAGTTGGTGGCCACATCAGTGGCGGCGGGATCGGGACCATATCAAGGAAGTACGGCACGGCTGCCGACAATGTCATCGATGCGCAATTGGTGGATGCTGATGGCAGTCTCCTGAACCGAGTATCCATGGGTGAAGACCTGTTTTGGGCCTTAAGAGGAGGTGGTGCAGCAAGCTTTGGCATCGTCCTCTCCTATAAAATCAAGTTGGTGTATGTTCCGCCTACAGTCACTGCATTTAATATAAACAGAAATTTGAGGCTAAATGCTACGTACCTTGTAAGCAAGTGGCAGCGAATTGCAGAAAAGTTCGATGAGAATCTTTACATGAGAATTTTAGCACAAGCTGTCGATGACTCGACAACAGGAAATAGAAACATTCAAGCTACGTTCAACACCCTTTTCCTTGGAACTTGCAAAGAACTTGTCACCTTGATGGAAAAGAGCTTTCCTGAACTGGATTTTGAGGCCAGGGACTGCTTGGGTTCGGAGATGAGTTGGTTAGAGTCTGTTCTCTTCTTTGCAGGCTACAGTAATGAAAGTTTAGATATTCTACTGGATAGGATACCTGAATACGATAGTTCTTTTAAATCTAAATCAGACTTTGTGAGAGAGCCGATTCCTGAGACCGAGTGGGAAAAGATATGGAAATTTCTTCTGGAAGCGAAGGATGAGCCCTTGGTGATGATAATGGAACCTTTTGGTGGGAGACTGAGTGAGATTTCCGAATCTGCATTTCCTTTCCCTCACAGGAAGGGAAATCTGTATATAATTCAGTACTTCATGAGGTGGTTTGAGATGGATCCTGCAGTGACAAAAAGACATCTAGATTGGATGAGAAAGTTGTATGGCTTCATGACTCCATATGTTTCTAGCCATCCAAGGGCTACATATCTCAACTACAAGGATATTGACCTGGGTCGAACTAACAAACATACGACTTACAAAGATGCAAGGGTTTGGGGTACAAAGTATTTCAAGAGTAACTTCAAAAGACTGGCATCCGTGAAGGCTAAGGTTGATCCAGGCAACTTCTTCAGGAATGAGCAGAGCATCCCACCTCTTCTTGTCCTGTAAGCTGATATTGGATATGAAGAACTTCTAGTGTACCTGCATCTCCCCTTTGTACACTGGCAACCTTAAGTGAAGCATTGCTTTCATAACCAAACCTAGTCAAAAGAAAGGTGACACACGCTTGAGGCCCGTATTCTTGTTACCATTAGATTTCTATTGAATGAACCCAAGTTTTGCATGTATCCTAGAGCAACTAATAGCAAGTAGACCATTGTTGGAAGCTTACCGACGACAAAACAATTGTAATCAATTGATCACAGTATTTCATGATTAATTTCCTATATATGCAGCGGCAATCAATTGATCCCGAATATCACCATTAGCATTGTAACAATCCAATACCTCGCTGAAAAAAATTAACTAAAAGATATTATTTGAATTCCTTGATTCCGTATAAATATCCAATATTATTTTATTAAATAATCGATATGAAATTAAATATATGTTTGTACGAATTCTCGTACCAATCTTTCTGATAATCTTAATTTGTCATCTATTTCTATCTTTATAATCTAATTATTGAATCAATTCTTAGATCATAACAGTCGTGAAAGCTTTTTTAAATATTAATGATTTATCCATGGATGCACCTCCAGAGTGGTTGAGAGTTTCTCGGAGATCGACTATACGATAATTGGAAGCCATTAACGTACCCTTCTAACAATAACAATAATATCCTGCTTGGTCAACTTGAGGTTCAATTCACTGCACATGATGAGAGCTTAAGATGACTTCAAGCCTCTATCTAGGAGTTATTAGCCAGACCGTAGGCACTCTATCCTCTAGACTACAGTAGTATGCAAACAAGCCGATAATGGCTAGGAGTTAGATGCTAGCCCGTACCTAAACTACAACATTTTTACCCAATCTTGGTAATCTAATGAAGATGGATATGATGGGTGACATGACAAAATAGTAGTGATTGTTTGTAATTCTATGTTTAAGTATTTATTTCTACAATAACTCACAGGTTGCTACCATGTCATCATTTTTAGCACAAAAATCTCAATTTTTTTTTATGTTTAAGGACCACTAAAAATCTATGTTTCAGTAGATATGCATGACTTACATTTTCCATAATTTAATTCCTTTTTTTTTATAACTTGATTACAATATCACCTGTCGATCTCATTGTCCTTAACACACTAAAGAAGATTTTCTAAAACAAGACATAGGCTGCACCATAGGTACAAGTCGAGAAGGAAGCATTGAGGGTGGAATTCTGAATCATTAAGAGATTCCATCAATCAATCTACATGCATCAAGTACTTATATCAGCACCAAATCAAAGAATTCTGTTGTGGTTAGATATCATCTGCTAGTACCAGAACACAAAAAGCCCTAGACGCACTTTATCTGGATTTGAGTATATGAGATACTGTATATCCGCATCCAAAATAATAATAATAATAATAATAATAATAATAATAATAATAATAATAATAATAATAATAATATAAATAATATAAATAATATAAAAATGATAGTACTCAACTTTTTTATATCAAAATTGGTGATTGGTGGAATTTTACCGGGCAGTAAAGCAAGGGATGAATGGGTAGGTTATTTATCAAAAAAAAATGGGTAGGTTATTTATCTCACATTGATCCCATATCGGACCTCCACAAAACCGGGAATTTATTATTATCCACTTGGAGCCGCCGTTGGCGTTGTAACAAACTAACCGCCCCCATTTTGCGTAAGCTGAATCTCACCTCAGATCGTCTCTGACGTGGCAGCAGTTTGTCCCCACGAGTGGCCGATCTGGCGCCCGTTGACGACGCTGATTCCATGCCCTGACCAGTATTTTAAATCCCACGGATACTGCTGGAAAAAAAAAAAAAAAAAAGAATAATAATTAAAGGGAAAAAACGCTCCCCTGTTTCTTCCTCCCTTCTCCACGCGGGCGGAGAAGAGGCCCTTCCGACGTCGAGGGGGCCACACCAATCGCAGGAGAGTTCTTCAGGTGAGCTTTTGGCCATGGTTTCTGAATTTTGGGCTTTTTTCCCCTGCTTTTTTTGGGCACGATTCCGAGGTCCAGATTGATAGATTTGGAAGCGGTTTTTCTTGGGTTCAAGGGTGGAGATCTCCCATTCTTATTTGTTTTCTTGGTGTTATTTGGTTTTGATGCGGCATTGTTGAATTTCTTTGGTTTTTGAGTGGATTAGGCTAGATGGATCATTTCTTGTTGATTTATGTTGGTCATTGACGTAAAGATTGGATTTTGAGGATTTATTTAAAAAAAAAAAACTTAAGCTTATTGAATCCTTTCGTTTATCATACTAATGGTTTTGTTTTCGTTGGATACTATTGTGCTAATTGGTTGATTACCTTTTTTTTTAATACATTTTGGATTGTTCTTTTAATTTTCTTCTTATTTGAAATATAGATGGACGTCTGGAGAAATATTTGTTGGATGTTTGGACTTTTTTTTTAATGTTTTGGCAGACGTTTCTTGTTGTCATTGTTAAGTTCTTAGATTAGTACTGGCTCTTTTCTTGTCGCTCTAAGTTGGATCTCAAAGTAAGTCATTTGGGTTTCATGCCAGATATTTTAGTTTTCTTTGCATGCTGGATCAAAATTATCATTTTTTAATGTGTTTTGTGGTGAATTTACAATGAAATATAGATTGATTCACCAATTTTCTGTATAAATTTTGAGCAATATGCTGGACAGGCTACCAAACTTTTCATGAGGAAATGAAAGGAACACTTCCCGTATAAATTTGGTACATTGAAATCAATACACATGGTGGAAAAGAAACATTCTGTACCAAGTTCAATTAATGAGGATAGCAGAAATGAAGATGTTAACCAAGGTTTTACATCTTGGCAGGACAGGGGATGGGATTGCTGTTGTATCCCATTCATGTGAGAAAATAAGATTGGGATGGGATTGAGACTCAGAAATCCATCAGAGAAGAAGAAAGAGGAAAGAAAGAAAGGAAGATAAATAAAGAAAAAAGTGAAAGGAAAGAAGAAGAAGAAAAATGAAAGGAAGAGAGAAAAAAAAAAAGAAAGGAAAGAAGGAAGAAAGACAGGAGATAGAATAGGAAAAAGGGAAAAAAAGAGGGGAAGAGATAAGAAAATGAAATAACATAAAAACAAAAGAGAGGAAGGTAGAAGAAATAATAGAAAAAAAAAAAGCAAGAAAGAAAGAAAAGAAGAAGGGGGGAGAGAGAGATAGAGAATGTCTATTCGGATGCATGATGGGACAGGATAATGGGGCATCCTATTCCATGAAAATACTGGGATACTTCCATTTCACTAGATTTAAAACCTTGATCTTAACCATTGTCTATGAACTACAACATAGACTCATAAGCAAAAGGAAGTCAAATGATTTTGAAGAGTCATTGTGCATTCATCAAGCTGTCCCAAAATCAGAATGTCATATTGTTCCATTAGAACTATTAATTTAGAAAAACTTGATTCATAGGCATGGAGCCTTCAAGTTGCATGGTATTTTTGTTTGTAGGTGTTTTAGGCCTTGGAGATCATATCAAATGCTTAGATTTTTCATTCTGCAACCTTCATCTATCTTTGAACCAGGTCATTTGTGCAATTCCTTTTTTTCACACACATTTTTCTGTTGAAATATCTTTCTTTTTAATTTAGAATAGCGAAACAGATCTGTGATGTGTATGATAGGAAATGGGTTAGCTGTGAAATTAAGTTCTTTCACAGTTATATCTTTTCCTTTCTGGAACAATGGATGGGGGTTTCTGACCCCCCCCCCCCCCCCCCCCCCCCCCCAATGTATTCTTGGTTAAGTGTATTCAACAGCATTACTTTCTGCATGTATCAGATGGGCTGACTTGCAAGTCCTTATGCTACTGTCCGTCCATGGAGTTTCTATAAAATCCCGAGTTCAAGAATTTATTATCAGAAATGTCAGATGATATGAGATCTTGGTGCTCATTTAAATCTGGAGAACTAGTGCCAGAAAAATTAAGGTTCTGGTCTGAATTTTCACACATTGTTTTGATTGAGTTGTTTTAAAAATCATGCTGTAGAATTAATGTTATTTGCAATGTAGGTAATATGATATAGTTATTGCATGGCAAGGAATAGCTGGGAGTGTGGTGATACAGATGTGTTACTTTATGATTAAGGATTGTCCTTTTCTTATGAATTTAGAGTGCCAAATGGAGCTTTTTTATGGTCTCTCTTTCTAGTGGTATCTTTGCTGTCTATTTTGAATGGTCCTGATAGAAAGGCCACTGTCCATAGAGCTACTTTTTAGCCAAGCTTCTGTTTGCAAAATGATATAGTTGGTTTTTTTGTTTTTTGTTTCCGAGATACTCATGAAATTAGGAGACAACAGTATCTCTTATTCAAGTCCTATCACCCTGTTGATTGATTTTTGCTTTATGGTTGATATGGGTGACAAACATTTTACTGACCATTGATGGAAAATGGGTGGTTGGACCATTTAAAAGGAAAGTTAGCATGTTTAAATGGTGCCAAGAATCAGAGACCATCACTATGTGCTAGTTCATCCTATTTTTGAGATTTATGAGGAAAAGCTAATTGCTAAAACACAATATATCAGAACCTATTATACTAATAATTGTAATTAGTTCTTTGGTTCATAAGTTGGTTTCTTCATTTTACTTTTCAGCATAAGTTGGTTTCTTCATATTACTTTTCGTCATCTTGCTATACTTTTCATGCTATTCACATTTTGCTTTATGTAACTGCAGTTCATAAGAATACTAAGATGGTTGCAGAAAAGTTCACTGTGGACTTGAACAAGCCTCTTGTTTTTCAAGTAAGATTTCATGGTTGAGCAAGCTTCTGAATGCTGATGTTTTGAGTTGCTGTACTTAGAAGATGCAACATCAAATGTTTACCATTAATTGATGTCATTAAATGGTAAAAAGGGGTAGGAAGTGGCAAATTATCAGATACTTCTAAATCAATCAACATATGTTATAGTTATATGTAACCATAAAAATATATATCATACTTACAGATTACCATATGATATTTGCATCCAATTCAGATAAGTTTCTTTCAACCTTTAGTTGTACTAACAGTACTAACAGCTCTGAGTTGTTCAAATACTTTCATAGTGCATTTTATTATAGGAGAACAAAGAAGAAACAATTATTCAAAAAAGCTTTCATATATGGGAACAGAAATTCACCAATTGCATTATGTCATATTTTCATGAGTTATTTCAAAACATGGTATCTCTACTTTCTTTTTCCTTCTCAAGTCAATCATTTCTTTCATGTTGATTGTACCTATTCCCACATTATATGACAGACATGGATGAACAAACGTTTCAACTGGTTGAGTAGGACCTATTTTGAGAAATAAAGGGGAGTAGAACCTTAACTCTAACAAAGATTTCCATGCAACATTTCACTTAGATTAATTATTTAACATTCCAAAGCCTTTCAGGACATGATATATGTAAATACGATTTTTGTTGCCTCTGATGTTTGTTGTTATCTATGTCGATAAATGTTTTTTTTTGTTAATTTCTAATTTTAGTGAGTATAATCAATTTGCTCCCACCAACAAGAAGTCACTTGAGGATGAAAATTATAAATCAAAAGAATGTTCATTATTAATAAGTGACAAGATATATACTTTATGCTCTGAATGTTTATCCATGGCTGGCATGTGGTTTCAATAAATGATTGTTTATATATGTATATATATATATATGTTTGCAAACTTAAAAAGGCCCTCTATGGGTTAAAACAAGCTCCGCAAGCTTGGTACAGTAAGATTGCTCAATATTTACAGTTTTGTGGCTATCTTTTTTCTCAGTCGGATCCAACTTTATTTGTCAAAAGGCAAGGAGATCTACATATTATTGTTCTCTTATATGTAGATGATATGATCATCACCGGTAATAATGAGAAGGAAGTTTCTAAGATTTGGGCTAATCTTTCTCTTCGATTTGAGATGAAAGACTTAGGTGAATTTCATCAATTTCTTGGATTAGAAATTATAAAATTAAGGAATGGCATTTTTGTGGGTCAACAAGCTTATGCAGCCAAACTTATTGATAGGTTTGGAATTCATCAAGCCAAGAAATGCTCTACTCCTTTGGAGCAAATATTAAGTTGAGGCATGATGATGGTAAGGCCCTTTCTAATCCTTGACTATTTCGAGCTCTTATTGGAAGCCTTATTTACTTGACTATTACAAGACCGAATATTGCTTATTCGGCTGGACTTGTAAGCCGGTTTATGCAATCTCCAAGGAAACCACATCTTGATGCAGCAAAGAGGATACTAGAGTATGTGAACTCGACTCTTGATTTTGGTTTATTATTCAAGAAGGGAGATAATCTTTCCTTGCATGGATACACCGATGCTGATTTAGGTGGTGAATTGGATGATTGAAGATCAACCTCCGGTTATGTTTTCTCATTTCGTTCAACATGTGTTTCTTGGTGTAGCAAGAAACAAGATTCGGTCTCTCTTTCTACCACCGAGACAGAGTACAAGGCTTCTTCACTTACTGGTCAAGAATGTATATGGCTAAAGCAATTAGTCGAGGAGATTTATTCTCAAATTCACAAGCCAATAATTCTCCGTTGTGATAATCAAAGTGCACTTAAGTTATCAACCAATTCAGTGTGTTATACAAGGACAAAATACATTGAGATTGAGCATCATTTCATTTGTGAAAAGGTATTGGATGGTACTATTCAAGTCATGGAGGTGAGAAGTAAAGATAATGTGGCTAATATTTTCACTAAGTCTCTCTCCAAAGGACCTTTTGAAAATCTTCGTGTCAAGCTTGGACTTGTCTCCAAAAATTTACTTTAAGGGGGAGTGTTAAATTATGATAAAGTTAAATTTTATGGAGCATTAATGATGTCATTAATATTAGTAAGTTTAAAAGTCTAGTATTTATTATGTTGTAGAGTTAACTCTTGATATGGAAGAAATCAAAATTAACTTAAGAAAGACTAAGAGTTATAATGTATCTTGGTAGTTTAAAAGTCATCTTGTTATTAATGTATTTTGGAAGTCTAAGAGTCTTTTATTAGGATTAGAAATTCTAAGAATCATTTAGAAATTCAAGGATTACTTTGTATTCATGAGGGTAGACTAAGAGTCATTTTCATGTATCTATATACAGGGTCTTATATTTTGAGTTTTTATATGAAGTGATTTGTACTAGCTCCATTCTAGTGAAGTTTTTATCAATCATTTTTCTTTCCAATTGTTTCTTCTTTTTTTTTGGTTGTGCGATCTTGAGCTAGTGGTGCTAACTGTGCCATTACGTGAGAAAGGGTTGTCTTTTCCCTTTTTCTTTCACAGAGCACATTATTAAATATTATAGAATTTACGGGATTAAAAGAAGATAGACATGGAAGAAAACAGAAACCAGCCAAGGGATTAAGAGGGGGGGAGAGGTGCTTAGACAATGTTGAAGCCACCTTGTTAAACTTCTTCAGGTTCTTAGTAGGACAAAGTGAGCCCCACTCTAAGAAATCATGCCATGCTTTAGTTAGGATTTAGAACATGGAGCCCATCATTTTCAGGAAAATTCTAGAGTTTCTTTCCTGCCAAACTCTCCAGGAAATAGCTGGCACAAGTTGATCTGAAACTTTTCTTATCTCGCTTTGATCTCCAAATGCTCCAGAGAGACAGCATGGTTGGCAGATGTCCCTTAATGATCAACTTTAGTTTATAATTAGAATGTCCCCCAACACTATTGTGAAAGCTTTTATGATTAATTTATAATGTCACCATTCTCAGTATAAAGAAATATAATAGCTAAATATAATAATGGTTGTCAAATACGTGCATTAAATGTGGGAGAAAAAAGAATATGATATGCTTTTTGACAGAAGAGGTAGGGTCTAGTTGGCTTTGTTAAAAGGAAGCAAGTGGAGGAATATAATTTAGAAATAAGACTGGGTTGAGAGAGAGATCTTATTGACATGGAAAAAAATATCATGGAATGTCATTCCAGTTTACCTATGAAAGTAATCTACATATGTCAAAGTGTTGGCATGCTGACTGTTGATCAATTATTTTTGTCATCATCAACAAAAATGACAAGCCAAAGATCCCCAACTTGCATTTTTTAATATGTGCCTATGGTGCATATATGATGATTACCCAGGATGGAAGTGACCACCGGATAATAACATTTTCTCAACCTTGATATAGGTATGTGAACAATCTTGTGGCATGATCAAGCTATACAAGTTATTAATTATTTCATCAAAGAAAACTTTCAAGAAAAATCATATGCCTAAATTAAACCATGTTTGTATTCTTCTTTATCATTTAAGATTAAACATCAGGTTCTTTCATGTTTATGTTCATGATATCTCTTTTCTGAGCCTGTATTCTTGATCTTCAAACTTGATTTCTTAGTTTTCCCATTTTTTAAGTTTGTTACTAATATTTTGTTATTAATCACTTAGATTTTCTCCTGTTATATAAGATGACAAATGAAAATTCTTTTAGGTCGGCCATCTTGGGGAAGACTATGAGGAATGGGTTCACCAGCCCATTGTTAGCAAGGAAGGTCCACGCTTCTTTGAAAATGATGTACTGGAGGTATTTGCCATATCTGTGTTCTGATGCAGAATATATGAAATGCTTATCTGATTCACTTTTGATTCCTATTTTGGTTCACATTTATCAGATGTTCACCCGTACTAAATGGTGGGTAATTCCAGTTGTATGGATCCCAGTTGTCTGTTGGCTTGTGACCAAGTCTGTCCATATGGGGCATACAGTTTCTCAGGTAGCTCTAATGGTTGTGGGTGGTGTTCTTTTGTGGACGCTGATCGAGTATACATTGCACCGCTTCCTTTTCCATATGAAAACATCAAGTTACTGGTGTGTTTCTCTTTTTGTCACTTATATCAAAGGTTTCTATTCTGAACCAGCATGCTTGTTTCTCTTTGAACGACTAAAATTAATTAAAAAATTTGAAATTACACTCAGGGCGAACACATTACATTATCTTCTTCATGGATGCCATCATAAGCACCCTATGGATGGACTGCGCCTTGTTTTCCCTCCAGCTGCAACAGCAATGCTATGTGTGCCGGTATGGCTTTTCCTTGTCATTACCTTTCTACATCATATTTAGAGCTTATTTGCCAACCAAGTTATGGCTATGTTTATCATTTATGATTTCATAATCATGCCACATATTCTTACTCTATAAAGTGAGATTTTCTAATCTAGTAGGATATTTATGTAATTCTTACCTAGCTATATCATAGGATCAAATTTAAAAGGGAATTATTTGTTCAGAACACTCTTATCTTTATTTGTCTAACATGTCAGTTTTGATTCCTGATGCTACTTTTGCTTATTCTTTGTTGGCTGTCTTGAAGATCTGGAGTTTGATTAGGTTCTTAACAACTCCTAGTACCGCACCTACCATTTTTGGAGGCGGCTTGTTGGGTTATGTGATTTACGATTGCACCCACTATTATCTGCACCATGGACAACCTTCCAAAAATCCAGCTCGAAATTTAAAGGTGAGAAGTGGAGTTAAATAGAACCTTAATAAGAATTCTGGACCTTTATCATAGTTCTTATAACCCTTTTTTTTGGTTTCAGAAATACCATTTGAATCATCACTACAGAATGCAAACCAGAGGCTTTGGGATAACTTCTTCACTTTGGGACATTGTCTTCGGCACATTACCTCCTCCAATGCCCTCTAGGAAAAGCAGCTGATCTTATTACCCACTGTTTAGATTGGATATAATTTATTAAGGTATTTTCCTTTTCCTTCCTAATCGATCTGGCTAATGTGAAAAATTCTGGGCTTAAGATTGTGATATTGTTAAAAACGTTTTTAGTCTTTACTGACTCAAGGAGAGTAGCCTAGCTAGCCTTACTTCAGCCCCTCTCTCTGATTTTTTGCAGCTTCCCAAATCTATGATTGGTGTGAACGTGGCAGCAGGGAAGAGCAACTTGTAATTTTGTTTTTAACTAAAGCAAATTGCCTTCTTGACATTTACAAGGGAACCAGGAAGATTGAAGAATTACACTGTAATTGGGTTACAAATATTCAATCAATATAGGATACGAGATGTCACCATTTTTTTTTTCTTTCTGAAATTAAAGTTTCCACCCAACAAAAATTCTCCCATGTATGGGAGCATGGTGCTCGAATTGTGATTGAACTCAGCTCAATTAATTTTGACTAGTAATGCTGCAGGATTTTGCTTGGGTATCCAGTCAGTTCCTCATGCTGCTGTGGCACAAGGGAATCTTTACAATTCACTGGGGGAGGGCTTGAAGCATTACATGTCATTTCAGCACAAGGAACTGATAGGGTGACTGACAAGAACACCATAGATTTTTTCCTGTCAATTTAAGTTTTGAGCCACACATGATCTATCCACAAATTGCTTCTCAAAGATTGTAAAGGATTCTTATTACTCTCCTCTCCCCCCACCCAATTCCCTCTATTCACCACAGAATTTCTGCATGAGATTTATTGAGATTGTTCTGTCATCTTTCAGCTGTACTGCCCTTAAGTTCGTAATTATGAAACATCATCAAGTAATTCTTGATGGACAACCCTCTGAAGTAGGGGCAGTTTTACATCATATGAAACAATATATAAATAAAAGGCGACAGAATTGACAAGTTTCTATATATTAACTTATCTTCTTTTTGATAGGTAACTTCTGTTCTTATTTGACCAATAGAAACATCTTTATCGTGTTGCTTTGAACAGGGCCAAACATTCAACCTATAGTGCTACTATTTGGGAAAAGGTAGAAATAATACATAGAGAAAGCCATATCACACATTTTGCCTGTAGGGATCAATGCATTTGCTCTACATCACACATATTAGCTTAAGGATCCTGCTTGCTTTACAACTTCCTATAAGCAGTCCAGAGAGGTGGGACGCTCTGCTCATTTCTAAAGAAATTCCCAGGATCAACCTTGCCCTTTACCAGTGCCAACCTCTCAAAGTTACTCTTGAAATACCTCCTTCCCCACACCTTAGCCTTTGTGTAAGTTGTGCTGCCCTCCCTATCACTGCCCAAATCAAGGTCCCTGTAGTTCAAATAGGCAGCTCTTGGATTCTTTGAAACATAAGGAGCCATGAACTCATAGAAACTCCTAATCCAATCCAAATGCTTCTTGATCTCTTTAGCCCCTCCCTCTCCCAAGACCATCAAGTACTGTATATTATACAAGCTCCCTGTCCTATGAGGGAAGGGAGTCTCAGACTCAGAGATCTCATCCATCCTCCCACCAAGTGGATCGACTATAAGTATCAATTGCTCCTTGCCTTCGAGCATTTCCTGCCAAATCCTCTCCCACCCCAATTCAGCGATGGGCTCTGTCAAGAAGTCCGACTTTGCCTTGAAAGAGAGATTGAATTGAGGTTTCCTATCAAGGAGAATACTTAGAGATTCTCCATTCTCGTAACCAGCAAAGTATAGAACAGACTCTATCCAACTGATCTCCTGACAGTCCTCAACCTTCAAGCCTAACTCAGGAAAGCTCGTTCCCATTAGAGCTAGGAGCTCTTCTTTCTCACCAAGGAACAGGGATTCAAATCTAACTTGGATTGTTCTGCTTGACTCTTCATCACTCACGACTTGTATGAATTCTCTGATGAATAGCCTGGCGTCCAACTTGTAAGCTATTTGTTGCCACTTGCTCGTAATTGTTGTTGCGCCATGGCTAAGGTTTGTGCTCTTGGTGAACACCGTGACCTTAGGTGGGACATCCACCAACTTGATCTTATATGCTAGAATGACCCCAAAACTTGCTGCTCCTCCTCCCCTGATGGCCCAAAAGAAGTCTTCACCCATAGACTCCCTATCCAGGATCTCACCATTAGCGTTCACCAGCCGAGCATCGATGATGTTATCGGCTGCAAGCCCATACATCCTCATCATGGTCCCGAGCCCGCCACCGCTTAAAAGACCGCCGATTCCAACGGTCGGGCAGAGCCCTCCTGGGAATCCAGCAGTCTTACTCTTCTCAGAAATTCCGTAGTATAACTCTCCTATCGTTGCACCAGCTTGGACCCATGCAGTGCTATGTTTAGTGTCTATACTGATGGAACTTAGGCTGCGTAGGTCCAAAAGGATGAATGGCGGATCATGGGATACGTAGGAGAGGCCTTCGTAGTCATGGCCGCCGCTCCGAACTCTAATTTGAAGGCCATGGTCACGGCAGCAGTTGAAGATTGCTTGGACGTGGGAATCGAGGGTCGGCGAGACGATGAGGACAGGCTTTGGGGTGGTGGGGGTGTTGAACCTTTGGTTTTGGATGGAGGATTGGAGGAGGGTGGTGTAGGAGGTGGTGCTTTTGGTGTAAAGGAGATCGTGGGGAACGGAGTGGTGGAGAAGGCATCGGATCAGAATGGACTCATGGGTGATGTTGGAGATTGGTGGGGTTGAGAACGAGATCACCGAGAAGAGACCTGCAAGGCAAGGCGAGACTGGAGAGTTCATCTCTAGCTTGTCCTTGTGATGGGTTTGGACAAGCTTGGGCTTACCAGCCTGAGAATAATGGAGGTTCTGGTTATCTCGGAGCTAAGGCTTTTTTTTTTTTTTTTTTTTTTAACAAAAGGAAGAGAGGGGATAAATTACGGCGTGACGGCCTCGCATGTCCCAATCTTGTCAGGTAATATTTGATGCGAGATGCTTGAATTTTTATAGTCTCTCTTTATCTAACAGGGAGTATATCAACCTGACACTACTAAGACGACGGCCGGTGGAACGGAAACAAAAAAAGAAGATTCTGATTTCTTACTCGTACCAACTGTCGCAGTCTCCAGAATTAATTATGGATTTAATCGAATCATCCATGAAATCATTACTCGTATCTGTGATATAGTAAGATAAATTCTTTATCAACCGGATTATCATCTTAGCGGTGATGATAGCTTTGATCCAAGTAGATGGCTACTAGCATGACATCTCGTTGGAAGGGAGTGGCATTTAATAGAAGTTTCAGAGGGCATTGCGTCTGGGTGAGTTGGACTTGGATTAATATGCACAAGAGAGATTGCTTTGAAAAAATATATATACAAGAGAGATCCTTTTCATGTCTTAATTTTCAACGCGACCGGTCCAAGGGAAAACAACACGCACAAACAGGAATAGATCCAGGATATTTATTTAGTAAAAAGAATTAATAAAATATATTAAAATAAAGTTTTATGATATATATATATATTATTATGCTTTAAGTAATGTTGTGTAGCATCATATTATTAGCTTCTTCGATTTCAGGTATTTCTTCGGAGACTTCCTTTCTCTCGGTTAGATAACTTTTCATGACTAACTAGAAGCGATTAATTCAGTTTGCATAATAGCCAAATTAGGAAAAAAAAGGATATATAATAAAAAGTTTATTCGAAAATTTTATCAAAAATATTTTTACTTCACAAACTAATGGATTAATATTTTACTTAAAAAAAATGCTATCAATAAAAAGAGAATGGATCAACAAAGTCTTGAACAGGAGCTGAATCATTATTGAAAAATATCTATAATATTTTTTATTTCTATTTTTCATAAAAAAGTAAACACCATACACATAAATAAAAGAAATGATGTTTGATCAAAAAATATAAAAAAAAATATTTGCAATGAAATGAAAAAGCTCCTCATCCAAATTGAAAAAATAAATCTTATCTATTAACAATGGGCTAGAATAGTGACGGACCAATGGTCCTGAGTCCTGACAAAATATTGTGGAGAAGATGGACGGCTCTTGAAGATGATTTTAAATTCTAACTATCTCTCTTCTTTCTTTTCAGTCTTAAATATATGTTTTAAAATTTTTTAATAGGCTTTTCAAGAATATGAAAAGTTTTGTTATTTATTTTTTAAAATTTTATCCTCCTTATATCTTTAAAAGATGGGTTGCTATTATATATTATAATTTGAAATTAATTTATCTATATATATAATATTATATTATTTTTGATAGTTTGGTAGTGAGGTAATATAAATATTTATAATATTTTATTTATATAATATATAGAAAATAAAGATGTCATATATAATAAATATAAAAACATAAAAATGTCAAAGGCCCCTGTATCCCCATCATGTATCCGTCCCAACATATAAAACCACAAACACTCTATGCATGCATCATAGGGCCGTGCACTATGTCAATTACTTCATCTCCTTCCTATGAGTTCATTCATCATGCACTTATCTCGATGATTAGCCCATAAGAAAGAGATGGGTGAGTTGATTAGCATGGTACATGGCCATGTTGGTATATGCGATGTAGAATATAATTTAACTCTCGGCTTGTTTTTTTTTTTTTTTTCTTTATCCATGTTTGTATGTGTTATTTTCTAGTTGGATTAATCCATGGCTCAGCTAGTGGACTTGATCCAACCAATAATTTCCCTAGTGACTGATACAAGGGAGGGCATGCAAAGTGAAATTTCCTCCTCCCTCTTCTGATTAAATCCCAAATGGTGAGTGGAATCCTAATACAATACAATTCAAAGCTCCTTTGGAAGACTAAAGGTAAGTAAGAATCACTTCTTTTTTTATGATGCTAAATTATTGATCTTCAAATGAATTTAAGCCCGAGGTCACTGACCATAATCTCAACAAGCTTCTGGTACCAAGGGAATCCGGTAGGACTCCTTGTGGGATATGATCTTATATATTTTATTATTATTATTATCATCAGAGTCGTCGGACCTGCAGAAAGGGAAGGATAATGCTCAATAAAGTGATGCCCGTCAGTGTTAGTTCCACTGCAGCAAGCTTGGAGCATGAACGGGCTTTTATTATTTTCTAGATTTCAGAACAGTGCATTGCTGCAGGCTAGATAAATGGTCTTCTCAGTTCCTTCCCTTCTCTTAATTTTCTTTTGATGAGGCACTTGTCCTAGATGAGCTAGATTGCAGTGAGGTTAGGGACATTTAGCAGTTAGATTGCTAAGAGGATATACTGTCCCTTGGACAATCAGTTCCTTCCCTTCCTTCATGTCTCAAACCACATGGTCCATAAAGCCTACAAGCAAATGATTCCAAAGGACTTGTAATAACCCAGCAAAAAAAAAAAAAAAAAAAACACCGGCCCACCTGGTTGGACCCGGCCCAGACCCATGTGTGTGGCCTAGTGTGCGGCCCAGGCATGCAGGGGTGAGCAGACGTGCCAACTCACAGACGCGAGGGCGTGCGAGGCACGGCCCAAGCCCAGGTGCGTGGGCTCGGGCCAAGTGTAGACGGTAGCGTTCTTGGCATTTCCCGTGCGGTTCCCAGGCATTTCCCCAGGCGATTCTCGTAGCTCACAGCGATCCATGGTGTTTTTGCACGATCTAAACCGTCCAATCGTCTGATCGGATGCTGAGATGAATTCGAGGGAGTTTAGGCTTGATCAGGAACTTTTGGATTCAGATTTTGGTGCGATCTGAGGGATTGATCTTAGATCTGACGGCCTGGGAGGTTTTTTGACTGTTCTGGACTTATGAGACGGGTTTTGATGTTGTTTGGATTGGTTTCGTTCTTCTTTTTAATAATGGATGCCGAGGGTTATTTGAGGGGGCCAACAGAGTGCAAAGAGCTAGGACAGAGAGCCACGAAGAGATTTTGCCATCTAGAAGAGAAAAAGAAAGAAAGGAAAAAAGAAAAGGAAAAAGAAAAAAGAAAAAAAAAAAGAAATAGAAGAGAAGATGAGGAGAGAGGAGAGAGAAAATGAGGAGATAGAGGAGAGAAGGAAAAAAGAGATAAAATAAAATAAATAATAATTATATGAGAGAGGATCGGAAAGTCTTCTTTCTTGAAATTCGTGCTGTCATCATTTTATGGATGAATCATAGAAGAAATTTGAATAAAATTATTTATTATTATGGGGGAATAGCCTTCTGAGCAGAAAGGTATTGGACGAGCTCCGGGTACAGTTTGATACAGGATACTTTTGGGTTAGTTCTTGAAGGTAAGGATATCTGGACATGATCATCAGTATTATATATGTTGCATGATATATTTTGATCCGAGTACATGAACATTGGCATGCATGGTTATTTTCGCATGATATATTTCGACTTCTTGTAATAGATGGTATGGTTGGTGATATTATTATTTATGTTCCTATATACCATGTTTTATTAAATAAAGTTATTTTTGAATGGGTTGGACCATCATGCCGGTTACTAAAAAACTATAAATGATAAAATTTGACATGATGATGTTGAAGGATAAAGTATCAACGGTGTTTGGACTAGCCATGCCACGGGATCGTGGTTACACAGCCAGAGCCACGGGCTTAGTACATGGGCTAGCCTGGCCATGGGCAGATTGTACATGGTCGATTACGAGATTACCGTCATAGGCTGAAGTGTGACAATGAGCTTGCCAGTCATAGGATGAAGTGTGACAATGAGCTTACCGATCACAGGCTGAAGTATGATACTGAGATTGCCAGTCATGGACTGAAGCATGACCGTGGTTAGTCCAGAACTCTAAAGAAGAAGGATAACTAATGGAAAGACAAAAAGAAGACATGATGTTATCAAATGTTATGACATTTGAGTTGTTTTGGTTGCTTGTTCTGATAAACTAATATTTTCTAGTATTTTCAATTTATACTATTATTGGTGAGACTGTTTGGAGACCTTACTGGGCTATAAAGCTCATAACCCCTATTTTTTTCCCTTCTCAGAGTTGTACAGGATAATCGAGCTTGGTAATGGATTTGATTCATGATAAAATAATGCATAGTAAGGATTGGGTTGTACGTGAGACTGAACATCAAATTGTAGATTTTTAATTAGTTTTGTTCAGTTAGTTCAGTTGCTGATACTTATGTAATTAAATCAGTGGATCATTTAATGATTCGACTTGAATAAATAGATCGTTTAGTTATGATTTAATTATTTAAATAATATTGGTTTATTGGTAGTGATTTTTGAATGAAGTGAATATTATGTATCTAGATCTTGCATGACCTTTAAAATATATTCTAGGATTTGTACGGCCGGTCGTGTAGTTGATTTCGATACTGAATTCAGGATATGACAGGACTACAAAAATCCAATTATGGAAAACTTGTGACTTCTAATGGAGTAAGCTCTATATTTGATCACACATTAAAAGATTGGATGTCATCTCACAAATAATCGTATTGCTTCCGGATTCTAATAATTTTTTTGGTCTTGTTGTGACCCCTCACCTCTACATATTCTTCGCCGGAGACATTATCTGAAGCCTTGGGGTAATGCTTACCGACACTACTTGTCCTTTTTTTTATGGTTCTTATGACACTTGTGGTCATCATTTTTGCTTGTCGTATGCGAACGACCCTCGTTTTTATGACTTTTCGATGAATTTTTAAAGACTAGTCCAATGCAGGCAGCTTTCTTTTTTACATTATCAACCACCCAGGTATTCTTCAAATTATCAACCAACTGATAGAGCTTGAGAGGATTCAGGCCGGCTTCATACCTCTCGTTTGGAATCCGAACTCACGACCTCCTATAATCTCGGCTTTGAATACCTTATTTGCTAATCAGTTAACCCACGGGCTTAAATTTGCCCACCTTTAATTTCCTTGATATCTAACAGCTGCCGAGACACTTAATTTCTTTTTGATCGATGGTTTACTATCTGGCACCAATAATAAGTAGTTTGTTCCCAATAATTGGTTGTGTCACCGGTTATTGGCAATCTGTCACCAAGGACTCCCTGTCCATCTGTGAAGCCTAACCTATAGACTCTGGGCCTGGGCTGAAGTCGGCGGCCTGGACTGAAGTCGGCAGACCCAGCCGACTTCAACCCAGACCGAGAAAAAAAAAAAAAAAAAATTTTGGGACGAAGGCCGGAACAGGGGAAGAAGAGGCGGAGTCGAATGGGATTTTTCCGACCGGGGTCTTCGCTGGAGAAGTCGGGGAAAGAGTCGGGGAGGAGAGGGAGATCGAACGGTGCCGTGGTTCGGTTGGATCGGGACTCCGGCCGACGCAGTCTTCTTTCCCGAAACGATAAGATGTCGTCGGTGGTTTCCACTTTAAATCCCCTACACCGCCGCCCATTGAACCATCTCACCCCGGTGTTCCCTCCTCTCCGGCGAGCATCCAAAAATCGTCGAAGCCGGTGAGTTTTATTTTATTTCCAATTTTTGAAGGATTTTTGATTTTACGGTTCGGTCGTCGTCGTCGCCGCTGCAGTCGCCGCCGCCACCGCTTGCCATCGCCGGTCCGAGAAGTCTGCGGCAACCACCGTGGTTGCCAGCAGTAGGGGAGAGGAGGAACCGGTTCGGCCAGTTGGGGAAGAGGCGCAGGGGTTCGGGAGAAGAAAAGAAAAGAGAAAGAAAGAAAAAGGAAAAAAAAGGGGGGGGTTTCTGTACGGCCAGAAAAAAAAATAAAAAAAAATAAAAATAAAATATATATATATATATATATAATAAGAGGAGAGAGAAGGAGGAGAGAGCGAAGGAGGAGAGAGAAGGAGGAGAGAGAAAGAGGAGAGAGGAGGAGAGAGAAAGAGGAAAGAGAAGGAGGAGAGAGAAAGAGGAGAGAATGAAGGGAGAGAAGGAAGAGAGAGAAAATCAGGGATTTTTTCAAGATTTGAGAAAAAAATTGAGAATTTAGTTTTAATTAAAATTATTTATCTATATAGAGAATCAGTCCTAAGTGAGAAGGCGTCGCACCGATTTCGAGTACGGATTAGTGCAGGCATGGATAGTTGATTGTAAGGACTTCTAAACTTGATCACCCGTAATATTAATATTTTACATGACCTGATTTGATCCGAGCATAAATGAAATATTTTTCATGCTTGGTAGTTTTCGGATAGCATGATTTGATTTCGGGTTACGGAACGAGTTTGTTGTTAGTGTTGTTTGCATTTGCCAAGTGATCTTGAAATGTGTTTGATCGTGATATCGATCGTTGGAAAGTGACATGATCTGACTATGTGAAAAGAAATGATAAAGTGTTAAGTGAACTGGTGTTTGGACTAGCCATGCCACGGTGGTACCGTGGTTTCTCAGTGTGCCTGTCACAAGTTGGAGTGTGACAATTTGTGTGCCCGTCACAGGCTGGAGTGTGACAATAGTGTGCCAGTCACAGGCTGGAGTGTGACCGTGGTTAGTCTAGAACCCTAAAGATAATGGTTAAATAATTAGAAATTTTAAAAGAAAAAAAAATGTAAAAATTCCAAAGTTTTTGGTTAAACATGAAATCTGAATTGTTGATTTCGTCATATGTTATGCTAATGTTTTGCTGTTTTCATATACATGTAAATTATTATTGGTGATCATTTGGAACCCTTACTGGGCTATGCAGCTCACTCCCTATCATTTGTTTCCTTTCAGAGAACCAGGATACTTAAAGAAGATCTGGGCTGGGCATGAGACGGAGCTTCTTAATTGTTGAGCTTGTTAGTTAGTTAGTTTCGGTTACTGATGTTGTGATTCAGTAGACCATTTAATGACATCGATTTAAATATTGAATTGTACATTTGTTATTGGATTGTTTATATAATATTAATCTAACTCGGATATGTTTGAATTGTTGTGTACCTAGGCCTTGCATAATCTTTAGGGTAAAACCTAGGGTTTGTGCGGCCGGTTACGTAGCCGATTCTGGTACTGGATTCGGGGCGTGACAGAGTGGTATCAGAGCAAACCAGGTTGGTTCTAGGATCTTAGGATATAAGCTCAACGAGAGAGAGTGTGGGTTGATCCATATGTGGGGTAGATATTATGTCATGATTATTTTGACCATCTAAGTGTTAGTTGTATACTAACAATGATTGGTGTAGATTTTCTATGGTGCGTGGTAGTGGACGTGGACGTGTTAGGAGGCCCACAAGATTTGCTGATGGAGCAAATGCTTGGGATCCTATTGAGCAGCATGAGAATGCTGGAGCCTTATCTGATAATGAAGAACATCCATAAGACCCAATGCCGAATCTGATGGACAACACTGGTGATGAGGAGCATCCCCATGAACCAGTGCCCAATTCTTTGGATAACACCCCGGAGTCTGGAACTGTTGAAACAGGATCACCGGGTGGATCTGGAGTTCAGCCTGGGGACCAGATGGGTCTTCCTCAGCCATTACAAATTTTAGTGCAGCAGCAAGCTACTGCAAGAGCTGATACACTAAGATTTATGGAAGCCCAACAGCAACAGCAGCAATTTATGCAACAGTTATTATTACAACGACAACAGCCAGAAGTCAGAATTCCTTAAGAACGGCCAATTACACTAATAGAATTCAAGAAGTATGCGCCACAGGTATTCAAGGGGACTTCTGATCCCATGGAGACAGAGGGATGGCTTAAAACTATTGAGAAAGTTTTCCAAGCCTTGCGGTGTCCAGAAGAGGAAAATGTTACATTCGCTACCTTTTTATTACAAGATGAGGCAGTTGCTTGGTGGGAACTGGAGCTTGGAAAACAAGGACCAAATAATACACCTTTTACCTGGACAGATTTCAGAAAGGTTTTCTATGAGAGATATTTTCCTCAAAGTGTTCGGGTACAAAAATTTCATGAATTTGATCGCTTGGAGCAAGGTACTTTAACTGTTTCTCAGTATGCCTCAAAGTTTGAGGAATTGTCAAGATACGCTCCATCACTCTTAGCTGATGAAGGAATCCGGGCCAGGAAATTTGAAAATGGACTTAGAAGTCGGATCCAGCATCAAGTGATTGCTTTTGAGCTACCAACTTATAAAGAGGTTGTTAATAAAGCATTAATTATTGAAAGGGGATTGGATGTGGCTCAAGCTGAAAGAGAAAAAGCATTAAAAAAGAGATATGGAACAAGAGGGAATCAAGGCCAATTCTATAAAGATACCAATGCAAAAACAAGGAAGCTTGACAATGTTAATTCAGATGACAAGACTCAACCAAAGAGTGATGTCAAGTGCTTTAAGTGTGGTGGTTCCCATTGTAAGCGAGATTGTACGTGGCCAGATGAGTGGAAGTGCCATAACTGTGGTAAACCGGGACATAAGGCAGTTGTATGTCCATCTGGTCAGGGGTCACAGCACCAATTACCTCGTGGAAAACAGCAACTTGAAGGACAACAGAAATCAGTAACTCAGGGACGGGTTTATTCACTCACCCAGCAGGATGCTAATGCATCAAATTCTGTAGTAACATGTATGATCAAATTATTTTCCAGTAATGTTTATGTTCTTTTTGATACTAGCGCTACACACTCTTTCATATCTGTTAGATTGGTTAGGGAGAATAATGAGTTAACCCCGACATCTTTAGAATTTGAACTCTGTATTTCCACTCCTAGTGGGGATGTTTTTGTGGTTAATCAAATTTGCAAGAAATGTAGATTGAATATCGAAGGTAGAACAATGGAAGCCGATTTGATAGTCATGGATATGAAAGATTTCGATATAATCCTTGGAATGGATTGGCTGGCAGCAAACCATGCTTCCATCAACTGTTTTGACAAAATTATGAAATTTCAAATTCTTGATCAGTCAGAGTTCTATTTTGAGGGTAACAAGTTAACCCTTATGAGGAGGGTAATTTCGGCTTTTATTGCCAAGCGACTCCTCAGACAAGGTTGTGAAGGATTTCTGGCAACGGTGATAGATACTCGACAGCAGGAGCTTAAGCTGGAAGACATACCCGTTGTGAAAGAATTTTCGGAGGTCTTTTCCGATGATCTGCCAGGATTACCTCCTGATAGAGAGATTGAGTTCTCTATCGATCTTATACCAGGTACATGTGCCATCTCCAAAGCTCCTTATAGAATGGCTCCGGCAGAATTAAAAGAACTTAAGGAGCAATTGCAAGAACTGTTGGATAAAAGATTTATCAGACCTAGCGTGTCTCCTTGGGGTGCTCCAGTCTTATTTGTAAAGAAGAAGGATGGAAGTTTTCGGCTTTGCATTGATTATCAAGAATTGAACAAAGTGACTATAAGGAATAAATATCCTTTACCAAGGATTAATCTATTTGATCAATTACAGGGAGCACAGGTATTCTCAAAAATTGATCTTCATTCTGGTTATCATCAATTGAAGATAAAGACAGAGGATGTACCAAAGACAGCTTTTAGAACCAGATATGGACACTATGAATTTTTGGTTCTACCTTTTGGTCTGACAAATGCACCTGCAGTTTTCATGGATCTCATGAACCGAGTGTTTAGACCATATCTGGATCAATTTGTAGTAGTATTTATTGATGATATACTGATATATTCAAAAAGTCTACAGGCACATAAGGAGCACTTAAAGATAGTATTACAAATACTCAAAGAGGAGAAATTACTTGCCAAGCTAAAAAAATGTGACTTTTGGTTGGACAGAATTTCTTTCCTTGGCCATGTTATTTCTAAGGATGGTATTTCTGTGGATCCAAAGAAAGTGGAAGCAGTGGTAGAGTGGGAGAGACCCACTAATGTGTCCGAAGTTCGTAGTTTCCTGGGAATGGCAGGATATTATCGAAGGTTTGTTGAGGGATTTTCTCTTATCGCTATACCCTTAACTCGCCTGACCCAGAAACGAACAAAATTTGAATGGACAGATGATTGTGAGCAGAGTTTTCAAGAATTGAAGAAACGGTTAATCACTGCCCCAGTATTGACTGTTCCTGTGGAGACAGGAGAGTTTTGCATATATAGTGATGCATCCCGAAAGGGTCTTGATTGTGTGCTAATGCAAAATGAAAAGGTGATAGCCTATGCTTCTAGACAGCTGAAATCATATGAGTCAAATTATCCCACTCATGACTTGGAGTTAGCAGCCGTAGTTTTTGCTTTAAAGATATGGAGACATTACCTGTATGGTAGTCGTTGTGAAATCTTTACAGATCATAAAAGTTTAAAATATATATTTACTCAGAAGGAATTGAACTTGAGACAGAGAAGATGGTTAGAACTATTAAAGGATTATGATCTGACTATCAACTACCATCCAGGAAAGGCAAATGTTGTAGCAGATGCCCTGAGTAGGAAAACCCCGAGTAAGTTGGCAACTTTAATTACTAATCAAAAGCACATCATAATGGATCTGGAAAGATCAGAGATCGAGGTACGGATTCATAATTCTGGGATGCAATTAGCAAATATTATGGTACAACCTATCCTGATTGACAAAATTAAATTAGCTCAGAAGGAAGATTTAGAGCTTCAGAAAATTAGAGAGACAGTTGAGTCTGGTGTACAATCTGAATTTACTATATATGAAGATGGTACCTTGAGATTTGGTAACAGATTATGTGTTCCTAAACTTCCAGAATTAAAGAATGAAATAATGGAAGAAGCACATAGTACAGTAAATACGATGCATCCGGGTAGTACAAAAATGTATCGAGATCTACGTGAAAACTTTTGGTGGTCTGGTATGAAGAAAGATATAGCTCAGTATGTGGCTAAATGTTTGGTGTGTCAACAGGTAAAAGCTGAACATCAAAGACCTGCTGGACCATTGCAGTCTCTTGCGATTCCTCAGTGGAAATGGGAGCACATTACCATGGACTTTGTGACAGGTTTACCTAAAACCCCTAAGGGAAATAATGCGATATGGGTGATTGTGGATCGACTAACGAAGTCAGCTCATTTCTTATCTTTTCGTATCGGACTCTCTTTGAAAAAATTAGCAAACTTGTACATAGAACAAATTGTGAGACTACATAGGATTCCAATTTCTATAGTATCGGATCGAGACAGTAGGTTTGTTTCACAATTTTGGAAGAGTTTTTATAAAGCATTGGGGACCAAATTAAGTTTTAGTACAGCTTTTCATCCCCAAACCGATGGACAGTCTGAGCGAACCATCCAGATTTTGGAAGACATGTTGAGAGCTTGTGTTATGGACTTGGGTGGTGCTTGGGACTGTCATCTATCGTTAATAGAATTTGCCTACAATAATAGTTATCAAGCCAGTATTCAAATGGCGCCTTTTGAGGCTTTATATGGTAGAAAGTATAGATCTCCTATCTGCTGGGATGATGTAGGAGAAAGAAAATTGTTGGATCCAGAAATAGTGCAACAAACAGTGGAGAAGGTACAAATGATCAGAGAATGTTTGCGTACTGCTCAGAGCCGACAAAAAAGTTATGCTGATAAGAGATGAAGAGAGATGGAATTCAATGTTGGTGATCATGTTTTTTTGAAAGTGTCTCCCACAAAGGGTGTGATAAGATTTGGTGTACGAGGAAAGTTGAGCCCGAGATTTGTGGGACCATTTGAGATTTTGGATAAGGTTGGTGAGGTGGCCTACCGATTAGCTCTGCCACCAGTTATATCTGGAGTGCACAATGTGTTTCATGTATCCATGTTACGAAAATACATTCCTGATCCAAATCATGCAATAGATTATGTGCCTTTGCAACTTCAAGAGGATTTGACCTATAAGGAGGTGCCTTTACGAATTGTCGACAGTAAGGAACAAGAATTGAGACACCGAATCATACCCTATGTGAAGGTGTAATGGATCAATCACAGTGAAAGAGAAGCTACATGGGAACTTGAAGTAGAGATGCGAACAAAATATCCACAGCTTTTTGAAATACCAGGTACGTAAATTTCGAGAACGAAATTTATTTTAACGGGGGGAGAATGTAAACTCTGGGCCTGGGCTGAAGTCGGCAGACCCAGCCGACTTCAACCCAGACTGAGAAAAAAAATTTTTTTTTTTTGGGATGAAGGCCGGAACAGGGGAAGAAGAGGCGGAGTCGAATGGGGTTTTTCTGACCGGGGTCTTCGTCGGAGAAGTCGGGGAAAGAGTCGGGGAGGAGAGGGAGATCGAACGGTGCCGTGGTTGGGTTGGATCGGGACTCCGGCCGACGCAGTCTTCTTTCCCCAAACGATGAGATGTCGTCGTTGGTTTCCACTTTAAATCCCCCACACCGTCGCCCATTGAACCATCTCACCCCGGTGTTCCCTCCTCTCTGGCGAGCATCCAAAAATCATCGAAGCCGGTGAGTTTTCTTTTATTTTCAATTTTTGAAGGATTTTTGATTTTACGGTTCGGTCGTCGTCGTCGCCGCTGCAGTCGCCGCCGTTGCCACCGCTTGCCATCACCGGTCCGAGAAGTCTGCGGCAACCACCGTGGTTGCCGGCAGTGGGGGAGACGAGGAACCGGTTCGGCCGGCTGGGGAAGAGGCGTAGGGGTTCGGGAGAAGAAAAGAAAAGAGAAAGAAAGAAGAAAAAAAAAAAGGGGGGGGTTTTCTGTACGGCCAGGAAAAAAAAATAAAATAATAATAAAATAAAATAAAATAATAAAATAAAATAAAATAAATATATATATAATAAGAGGAGAGAAAAGGAGGAGAGAGCGAAGGAGGAGAGAGAAGGAGGAGAGAGAAAGAGGAGAGAGAAGGAGGAGAGAGAAAGAGGAGAGAGAAGGAGGAGAGAGAAGGAGGAGAGAGAAGGAGGAGAGAGAAAGAGGAGAGAATGAAGGGAGAGAAGGAAGAGAGAGAAAATCAGGGATTTTTTCAAGATTTAAGAAAAAATTGAGAATTTAGTTTTAATTAAAATTTTTATCTATGTAGAGAATCAGTCCTGAGCGAGAAGGTGTCGCACCGATTTCGAGTACAGATTAGTGCAGGCGTGGATAGTTGATTGTAAGGACTTCTAAACTTGATCACCCATAATATTAATATTTTACATGACCTGATTTGATCCGAGAATAAATTAAATATTTTTCATGCATGGTAGTTTTCGGATAGCATGATTTGATTTCCGGGTTACGGAATGAGTTTGTTGTTAGTGTTGTTTGCATTTTCCAAGTGATCTTGAAATATGTTTGATCGTGATATCGATCGTTGGAAAGTGACATGATCTGACTATGTGAAAAGAAATGATAAAGTGTTAAGTGAACTGGTGTTTGGACTAGCCATGCCATGGCGGTACCGTGGTTTCTCAGTGTGCCCGTCACAGGCTGGAGTGTGACAATTTGTGTGCCCATCACAGGCTGGAGTATGACAATAGTGTGCCCGTCAAAGGCTGGAGTGTGACAACAGTGTGCCCGTCACAGGCTGGAGTGTGACAACAGTGTGCCCGTCACAGGCTAGAGTGTGATAATAGTGTGCCAGTCACAGGCTGGAGTGTGACCGTGGTTAGTCCAGAACCCTAAAGATAATGGTTAAATAATTGAAAATTTTAAAAGAAAAAAAATGTAAAAATTCCAAAGTTTTTGGTTAAACATGAAATCTGAATTGTTGATTTCGTCATATGTTATGCTAATGTTTTGCTGTTTTCATTTACATGTAAATTATTATTGGTGATCATTTGGAACCCTTACTAGGCTATGTAGCTCACTCCCTATCATTTGTTTTCTTTCAGAGAACCAGGATACTTAAAGAAGATCTGGGCTGGGCGTGAGACGGAGCTTCTTAATTGTTGAGCTTGTTAGTTAGTTAGTTTCGGTTACTGATGTTGTGATTCAGTAGACCATTTAATGACATCGATTTAAATACTGAATTGTACATTTATTATTGGATTGTTTATATAATATTAATCTAACTCGAATATGTTTGAATTGTTGTGTACCTAGGCCTTGCATAATCTCTAGGGTAAAACCTAGGGTTTGTGCGGCCGGTCACGTAGCCGATTCCAGTACTGTATTCGGGGCGTGACAGAGCCTAACCTACCTGGGCTGATCTTGGATTGAAGTTGGCAAAGCTTACCGTCTTCAATTCAATGCATTAAAAAAAAAAATCCGAAATAGGGGACTTCATCTCCTGCTTGATCAAGTAAGAAGCTTGCCAGATTGATCTGAATAGTCATTGTGGAAGGGTGAAAGATAGTCAAAAGAGTGTTCAGGGTTGGTTGGACTCTCGAACGGCTAGACTTATCTGCCGTTGAGCTGAGTTAATCTCTTTCGAATCCTCTTTAATCCCCCCCCACATTGCCTCTCACTAAGCCAAAAATATATCGAGCTCTCTGCCTACATTCTCCTTCCCATCTTCGACAACAGTGGAGCCATCGTGGTTAAGTCATAGGCATCCAAAAAACAAAAATCCTTCAAAACCCCTCTGCCCTCATTTGTCTGAAAATCTTGAAGCCTTTCGGCCTTTTTTTTTGGCTGCCGGGAATCATCACTACTGGCCACATTCCTGCTATCGTCATCCCTCGCCGGTAAGCACCTCTCCCTCTCTGTGTTTTATTTCTTGGGAGTTAATGCCATGGCAGTGAGGGACAGCGCCTCGTTCCATCCTTTTCCCTCCCTCTCTTGGCTTCCTTGCTGGTGGTCGGACCATCGCCAGCTATGCCGCTCGACCCCCCACCCCTTTTCGGCCATGCCAGTCAAATCACCCCCTTTTTCTTAGTTCTCTGGGATCGTGGAAGGCCCTGTTCGGGTTGAGTGTAAGAAAAAAAGAAAGCAGAGAAAGAAGAAAAGAAAAGAAAAAAAAGAAAGAAAAAAAATGGAGAGAGAGAGAGGAGAGAGAAATGAGAGAGAAGAGAGGAGAGAAAGAGGAGAGAGAAGAGAAAGAGTAAAATAAATAAATATTTAAAAAGGAAGATCTAAATTTTGTGAAACCAATTCTTTGATTGGGCGTTAATCATATGGTATTTAAACTATTTCCTGACTAATTTACTCAATCTCTATTGACTGGATCCAAATAGATATCTAGTTCAAGCCTAAACATAAACCAGATCAAAAATCTCTTCCGTTATTTTCTTTTCTTAGATTAAGCATTAATTATATAAATAACTTATTTTGTTAGAGCCTTCATCGCCTTTATCAGTAAAGGAGTGTCGGATCTAGAATTTGATTTGCGTGTTTCTGATAAATTCAATTTTTAGTAAGTTATCTCTAATCCTAGTATATTTTACTATACATTATCTGATTTAAAGATTTAATTATTATTATATTATTTTACTCAAATAAGTACCTTATATGCTATATATGGATATGTTTTGGCAAAATATTGAATTAAACATGTATGAATATTTAAAATATTTTATATTTCATTATATCAAAAAATGTGTTATTTGTTGATTATATGCTCTCTAGTCTGACTGTGATCACACGAGTTAGAATCTAGTCTCCTTCTGGATCTCCAGTGGAATAATTATCAGTACATGACCGACAGACGATATGTTGTAGTGAGGAGTTAGTTTCATTTTGAGCCTAGCTAGGCGAGGCAATCATTGGCACATGCTGAAGATACATGTTATCTCGTGGATATCAGAGCTAGTATCCCTCTGGACCTCTAGTGGGGCGATCACTGGTACATGATCGACGGTTGGCATGTGTAGTCAAGATTTTGTCTCTTTTGGGACTAGTCACAAGCCAATCATGGCCGTAGTTAGAGAGAGTAGGAGAGTAAGGTAGGAGTGGATGGTCATCCTTGGTTGTTTTCGAAAATATTATATAGTCAAATGTGCATACTTGAAAATTTATGTTGATTGATCTAATATATTTTATTGGCATATATTTTATGAATATCATTTAAATTTATATTTTGTAAACTAGAGGTTATGATAACTTACTGGATTCGTGTGGCTTATTATATCTTTTCTTCCTTTTTTAGATGCTACGGAGTAGTCGGGGCTTGGGATCATATGATGAGGAGCTTAAGGATTGGATAAATTTTTGATGAATTGGACTTATCCAGTAATCAAAAAAAGTTAGATTAGTTATTATTTTATTGGTATTTTGAATGATTTGAAAATTAAAAGGTTGGCTTTGCATATTCTATGAGATTAGAAGGATATGCGACTGTCTATCATATGCCTGGCTCGGGTCTCGAGTAGGGGCATGACAGATTTAATGGTATCAAAGTACGTGTACAAGATCAAAATGACTTAGATAGTAAGAGTGGGGTAGAATTAGGATTTTGATTGATTATCCTGAAATTATTATCAATGTTAAAAGTTTATTTAATTTTTTTGATAGAAATGTATTATGGTCCCAAAGATTTTGCTTAATTTAAGTATTGAAGGCTTGCACAAATAAAGTGTTTGGCTAAGTTTCCTAAGCTTAAATTTTGGAAGATTTAGATTTCTCAATTTGGAGACCAAAATTTTTGTTTTAGGAGGGAAGCATGGCAAGCTTGGCCTGAAAGGAAAACTGTAGCGAGTATGCTTTCTATTTTAAAACTTTTCAAAATAATATACAGCGGAAGCATAATAAAAAAGATTAACATTTAATTTAAGCATGCTTTTAGAATTTTTCTATGCTACTTAGCTCAAGATCTTGCATGAATGAGTAATATAAACTATGAAATCATGAACTCATGCTATGAACAGCTTTCAAAGCAACATATCTCTATATGTAAAACCATACCTCGTATGAAGTGGAGACGCTCTCCGCTACGGAAGATCCAGGAGGAGGTAAAAGATCTCTACTTAGTCGCACACGTGTCTGGCCTCTACAGGTAGTTCACACCGGGGCTCTTTCAAAATCCACTTCCACTCCAAGTGGTAGCTTGTTGTGGAACGATTTGATCGGGACTTCTTTTCTTCTTTCGATGCCAGACTCTCCGAATGAATGAAGAAACTCAAGAGGTGGAGAATGAGATGTTGAAACCCTTCCCAAACACTCAATCCCAAGACCTAGATCACTAGGTACAAACATGCACACTCTTTTTCCAAAGTTCTCACACCCATACAAAACCTAGAACCTTTCTTAGTTTCTTCCCTTTTCTCTCTTTTGATTTTTCTAGAATTTCTTTGCTGAATTATAGTTATTTTCATCCTCCCATTTCAGCCCATCATATAGGTGGAGGAGGAGAGGGAGAGTGGGGAGTTATGGGTGGTTATGGAGGGGTTATGGGTGGTTATGGGAAGTTATGGTCATGGGAGGTTACATAACTCCCCAAAACTGAATTTAAACCTATTTAAATTCAAATTAATGTCTCAATAAATTTCAGTTCATAACTGAAATCAATTGGGTCAAGTGTGCATACATTAGTTTCAACCCAATTGGGTCCAAACCGATTTTGAACCAAATCCCATTTCATTCATTCCCGATTTTTATAGCTCAATCAAATTGGGCTATCAAGTAATCACATTACTTAATTCACCTCCATGCATCACCAACTTTTAGTGAAAAATTTTATGTCACAACTTTTATGACATCAAGTGTCTATACTTGCGAAATCAACAAGTGTCGACACTTTCAAGAATATCAAGTGTCGACATTAGGGTAAGGAAAAACACTTTTCCTTTGTGAGTCCACAAACGATTCCCAATCATTCTCCGATCACTAGATCAAGCAGAAACCCCTATGGTGTGTGACCCCATAGGTTCGAACACTAAGCCAGTAGCACTGGAACATTTCCAGTACCAGTCAAAGTCGCCATCTAACAATGACACCTGACATCCGGATAGGTTGAAGTTGCAGAGCAACAATCAAGAACCAGGAGATACGGAAACCCTATAATTAATCCCTTTGACTTCAATGCTCAGGAAGACTTAGAGTTAAACTGCCCAACCCATAAAGTCCATCAATAATGTGTCTCAACCTCACAAGTCCTGTAACACTTTACAGAGACTACCCTGGCCAAGGTTTTGCTAAATTGAAACACAGTGAAATATCTGTTCTAAACACTTTAGAGGGGTCAATCCCATCTTGATCCGATCACTGCTACACGAGTACTTAACTGCACCCAGAAATTTTACATCCCTGGATTAAAAATCCAGATAGTCCAGCACCAAAGTACAGTGAGTTGCTTGCAAGCTACCATGACGATCTCATGTCTGAGGGATAACTACGTCCATATCAAAAACTCTAGGCAGAAAAAGTACAGACGGGTCACGTTCGATGAAATGTCAAACACAACATTTGCATGCCATACCAGTGTCTCCACACTCCTTGGTTAAAAGGACAACCAACGACTATGGCACACAACGATCTATACTTGATATACTATCATCCTGAAATAAGTGTATCATTTGGTTTGAACAATTTTAGGACTATATGATATATCATCTCTATATCACATACAAATAGTCCTAAAGACTTCATCACTCAAGAACTCATTACAGAAAGATGAAATAGTGATGAACTGCCAGAATAAACATTTTATTCAATAATATAATTCATATACAATTACATCAAATGTACAACTGTCTACAGTAGATAATTGGCTTTGGGACATATTTCCCAACAACTCCCACTTGGACTAAAGTCAATTAGAACAGTATCGTATACCCATCTTCCATTTACAATCATTGAGTTCTTGAATTCCAACAGCTTTAGTGAAGGGGTCAGCCAGGTTCTCCTTTCCGTCAATCTTCAGAAGGTCGACATCACCTCGCTCCACGATTTCTCGCACAAGATGAAATCGGCGCAGAATATGCTTGGTACGCTGATGGGACTTCGGCTCTTTGGCTTGAGCAATGGCTCCAATGCTGTCACAGTACACTGGAACAGGACCATCCAGGGAAGGTGCCACTCCCAGCTCGCCAAGAAATTTTCGCAACCAAACAGCTTCCTTTACTGCATCAGATGTTGCAATATATTCTGCTTCGCATACAGAGTCTGCTACAGTGTGCTGCTTGAAACTCTTCCAGCATATAGCTCCACCATTCAGGATAAAAATAAAGCCAGACACACTCTTGCTATCATCCCTATCTGACTGGAAACTGGAGTCAGTGTACCCCATAAGTTTCAAGTCAGGTCCTCCAAAAAGAAGCCACTGGTCCTTGGTATTTCGCAAATACTTCAGGATGGTCTTTGCAACCTTCCAGTGTGCTTCACCTGGGTCAGACTGGTATCGACTCACTACTCCTAATGAGTATGCCACATCTGGTCTAGTACACGTCATGGCATACATGATGGACCCTACTGCCGAAGCATAAGGAATCCTACTCATACGCTCTCTTTCCTCAGGAGTTGTCGGACAATCCTTCTTGGAAAGAGAAATTTCATGGCCTATCGGAAGATAGCCTTTCTTGGAATTCTCCATGATGAACCTTTTCAGCATGGCATCAATGTACGTAGACTGGGACAATCCCAGAAGCTTCCTTGATCTATCCCTATAGATCTTCATACCTAGTATGAAAGAAGCCTCACCCAAGTCTTTCATAGAAAACTGGGACGACAACCAGACATTTATTCCCTGTAATGCAGGGATGTCATTCCCGATTAAGAGAATATCATCCACATACAATGCAAGAAATACAACTACAGAACCATTTGCCCACTTATATATGCAGGGTTCTTCTTTGTTCCTAACAAAACCATACGTCTTGATACACTTATCAAAACACATGTTCCAACTCCGAGACGCCTGCTTTAGTCCATAGATGGACCTACTAAGCTTACATACCTTAGACTCATCTGTGGATGTGAACCCTTCAGGTTGCATCATATACACCTCCTCATCTAGCTCACCATTTAGGAAAGCTGTTCGGACATCCATTTGCCAGATTTCATAGTCCAGACATGCAGCTAAGGCAAGCATAATCCGAATGGACTTGAGCATTGCCACAAGGAAAAATGTCTCGTCATAGTCAATACCATAACGTTGATGATAACCCTTGGTAACCAGACGGGCTTTATAGGTCTCTACCTGCCCATCTGCGCCCCGTTTCCTTTTGAAGACCCATTTGCACCCAATGGATTTTATCCCTTCAGGTAGATCAACCAAAGTCCATACTTTGTTGAGTTCCATGGACTCCATTTCGGATTTCATGGCTCCCAGCAACAACTCAGAATCAGACCTCTGCATCGTGTCCATATAGGTGATCGGATCCTCGTTGTTCTCATCGAGCTCAACGGGATCACCGTCCCGGACCAGAAAACCGTAGTATCGTCCGGTTGATGCGGTACTCTACTGGATCTCCTTAATGACTGGTTAATAGGCTCAGGGTTTGATCTTATCATAACGGGTTCTGTAGCAGTCCTTGAGTGATTTGGTTCTTTTATCTGTTGAACTTCAGCAAGCTCAACCTTGGCAGCTTGAGCACCTTCAATAAGGTACTCCCTTTCCAAAAAGGTAGCTCTAAGACTGACGAACAACTTTTGTTCCTCAGGCATATAAAAGAAATAACCCTTAGACTCTTTAGGATACCCAACAAAGAGACCCTGTCAGACCTAGGTCTAAGTTTATCTATCTCCAAATGCTTGATATAAGCCGGACACCCCCAAACCTGAAGGTGTGAAAGAGTCGGCTTACGCCCATTCCATATCTCATATGGAGTTTTGTTAACAGACTTACTCGGAACTCTATTTAGAAGATAGCATGCTGACTCCAAAGCATACCCCCAAAAGGAAGTTGATAGAGTTGCAAACCCCATCATGGATCGGATCATGTCCAACAGAGTCCGATTCCTCCTTTCAGACACACCATTTAACTAGGGCATCCCAGGAGGTGTCCATTGAGAGAGAATCCCATTCTCTTCAAGATAAGTCAGAAACTCCCCAGAAAGATATTCACTATCTCGATCTGATCGAAGGGTTTTAATAAGCTTTTCGGTTTATTTTTCAACTTCATTATGATACCGTTTGAACATTTTAAATGATTCAGATTTATGTCTCATCAAAAAGACATAACCGTACATTGAGAGGTCGTCTGTAAACGTAATGAAATATTTATACCCACCCTTAGCATCGACATTCATTGGTCCACATACATCAGCATGTACTAGACATAAAATGTCATCGGCTCGTACACCTTTTCCAGTAAAAGGTGACTTGGTCATCTTACCAAGTAAACAAGATTCACAGGTCGGTAGTGATTCACAATCACTAAAGTTTAGGAGACCTTCTCCCACTAACCTATTGATTCTATTCTTGTTTATATGACCTAGCCTACAGTACCAGAGATATGCATCACTGACATTATCTAATTTAAGAGTTTGCATGAAATGTACATTACACCAACAGGCTGTGATAAAATGTAAATGCCATTCTTAATATGTCCAGCCATAACCACAATATCATTCACGATGACTTTGCAAAAATCACTCTTGATTAATAGTTCATAACCATTACTGGCCAACTGGCCTACAGAGATGATATTTACAAGGAATGATGGACAATAATGACAATCACTAAGAACAACTTTACAAGACTCGAAAAATAGATTGACAATTCCCAATACCAGGACTGGAGCTTGACTTCCATTCTCCACGTTCAGAAATCTCTCGCCATTCTCGAATCTTCTACTAACTTATAGTCCCTGCAACGTATTGCAAATGTGATAAGGACTACCAGTATCTAATACCCAGTTAGTAGTATCACAAATAGAAAAACAACAAAGATTTATCATTTAAATACCTTGTCCAGCAACTTTTTGCTGCTTCTTCTTCTTTGACCTGTTCGGGTCAAGTATAGCTAGGTAAGCAGAACAATTCCTCTTCTAATGACCTGGCTTCTTGCAGTAGAAGCATTCTGCCTGACTCTGGTCAGCCCTCTTCTTAGCCTGACTGGGTCCAGCACTTTGTACCATTTTACTTTTATTCTTATTCTTCTTCCCTTTCTTAAAGGGACGACGCCTTGCCACACTGCCTCCCACTAAATTCACTAAGCTCTTTTGGAGCTGGTGATCCTTTTCATAAGTCTGCAGCAACCCCATCAACCCATGGTAGTTGACTACAGGCCTTGTCAATCTATAGTAATCTAGAAAAGGTAAGTAGGAGGGAGGCAAAGAATTTAAAATCGCATCCTTCCCAAGCTGCTCGTGGAAAGGATATCCGAGTTTGGCCAGGCGCTCGATCATCTCGATCATGTATAATACATGATCAGTGACCGAGGACCCCTCAGTCATTCGAGCATTGAAGATGGTAGAGGAAACCCTGTACCTTTCAACGTCGTCTGGGGCACCAAAAGATTCCTTCAACTTTTGAAGGATTTCCTCTTGCTGGGCCTCCTCGAATCTGTGACTGAACTCGTCGTTCATAGCCACCAACATAATGCACCACACCGTAGTACGGTCAGAGACCCACTTTTGATAAGCATCCCTGACTGCAGTATGTGCAGTGGGGACTGGCCCCTCAGGTGCTGGATCCATTAATACATAAAGGATCCGCTCGTGCTCGAGAACGATTCTCAATCTTCGATACCAGCTATCGAAGTTGGGTCCCATGAGCTTGTCATTATCTAATAATGACCGGAGCGACAGATTAGTAGATATTATCTGAAAGGGAGAAAACCAAGACTATTAAGTATATGAATTATTTAAAACTTAAAGACATGGACTTTTGTCTAAAAGCTCCTCCCACTATTTTATTCAGACTGGTAGCCTCTACCTCTAATCCGAAGAATAACATTTATCCCTTAGTGGGTACCAAAATCCAATAGACAATGCACGAGCCCGACTTTGGCTGGCCAACCCATGCTCATCTAAAGGTAGGTTCATAACTAGTTGTTTCTCTAAACAAATCCTAGTAATTTATTTTGCCCCAGGAACACTTCAATCAGCCTTTGGGCTACCTGCTAAAGAAGGTCCCGGTTAGGTCCAACCATTAACATGACTGATCTTAATGCTTCTAGCTAACAAATGATCAAGCCCGACTTTGGCCGGCTAACCTGACCACCTGTTAAGAAAGTTGCACTAAGCCATCATATAGTGAATGGTAATTTCAATAGCATGATGACCACCTGATCTGTGGATCTGCCGATGATCACCCCACTATTGGACTCATTACCAAACACCTTAATGGGAGGCTAAGACAAAAAATTATCATATAATTTCCATCTTTTTAAGGACCTAATAATTTAGAGGTTTTATACATGTTGTGACAGAAGAGAAAGGATAAGTCATGGATTATCTTCCACTAACTTCATATGTTAATGAAAGGGTTACATGAACCACAAAATCCATGGGCACCTAAATCAGTCAAGCTGATTAACTTTGTTGGCATGGGCTAACTCGAATCAATGAGCTAACTAATCAAATATGGTTGACTACATTAGCCAGGTAAGTGAGATCAAGGTTATGGGTTAAGCCATTAACCATCTTTCCTTAGACACCAATATCATTGGCCAGGAAAGAGGTAGCCCCAAAAACCATAGATCAATTACCATACTTACCTTAGACACCAATTCGTTCACCAATTTCGATTAGGCTAGCCTAAGGAATCGGGTCCTACCATGAAGCCAAGATTAAGTCCATTTAGATGTATGGACCAATCAATTTAACTATTAGATAGATACTAGAGAAGAACCTTAACTCAACATTTGATTAAGTTAATTCTCTATCAAGTCCAATTCATCTAAACTGAGGTCTAACCCAATTAGGACCTAATTCAAGCTAACCCATTTAATCCAAAGTTATGAATATGACTTAGATCTTAGAATCATATCCTTAGATCATTTAGTCACTTAGATTAAGTTAATTATACATCAGATTGAAACATTTTCAATAAACTTTGTAAAACATTTTTACAAGAAAACCTAACTTTTGAATTTTTGTTCACTGTGAAGTGTCGACACTTTAGCAGCAAGTGTCGACACCAAGGTGTCGACACTACTCTGAGACAGGTCGACACACAGTGAAAAATAGTGAACTAATTTCTGTGTTTTTGTTCGTGAGTCGACACCCAGAATCCCAAGTGTCGACACATAGACACCCAAGTGTCGACACTAGGTAAACCAAGTGTCGACACTTGATCCAACCCGAGCACAGAAATGCAGAAACCCAAACTTTGTCTTTTCTAAACTTGAATTTTATGTTAAACTATTTAACATAACAATCATAAACTAACTTTAGAACATTTCTAAAATATTTTATGACTTCAAATTTAGAACATAATAAAGATCAAATATTTTAATCTTTACTTTTTCTTTTCTTTTTCTTCTTCATGAGTTCTTCACAATGGCACTCAATCCAAGTACTCATATGAAATTAAACTGATTTCATAATGTTTATACTAAACATTCATGCTAGAGCAACCTTGTTGCTCTAATACCAATTGAAAGGAAAACTGTAGCGAGCATGCTTTCTATTTTAAAACTTTTTTAAAATAATATACAGCGGAAGCATAATAAAGAAGATTAATATTTAATCTAAGCATGCTTTTAGAACTTTTCTATGCTACTTAGCCCAAGATCTTGTAAGAATGAGTAATATAAACTATGAAATCATGAACTCATGCTATGAACAGCTTTCAAAGCAACATATCTCTACATGTAAAACCATATCTCGTATGAAATGGAGACGCTCTCCGCTGCGGAAGATCCAGGAGGAGGTAGAAGATCTCTGCTTAGCCGCACACAGTTCGGCCTCTACAGGTAGTTCACACCGGGGCTCTTTCAAAATCCACTTTCACTCCAAGTGCTAGCTTGTTGTGGAACGATTTGATCGGGACTCCTTTTCTTCTTTCGATGCCGGACTCTCCGAATGAATGAAGAAACTCAAGAGGTGGAGAATGAGATGTTGAAACCCTTCCCAAACACTCAATCCCAAGACTTAGATCACTAGGTACAAACATGCACACTATTTTTCCAAAGTCCTCACACCCATAGAAAACCTAGAACCTTTCTTAGTTTCTTCCCTTTCCTCCATTTTGATTTTTCCAGCATTTCTTTGCTGAATTATTAGTTATTTTCATCCTCCCATTTCAGCCCATCATATAGGTGGAGGGGGAGAGGGAGAGTGGGGAGTTATGGATGGTTATGGAGGGATTATGGGTGGTTATGGTAAGTTATGGTCATGGGAGATTACATAACTCCCCAAAACTAAATTTAAACCTATTTAAATTCAGATTAATGTCTCAATTAATTTTAGTTCATAACTAAAATCAATTGGATCAAGTGTGCATACAATGGGTTCAACCCAATTGGACCCAAACCGATTTTGAACCAAATCCCATTTGATTCATTCCAGATTTTTATAGCTCAATCAAATTGGGCTATCAAGTAATCACATTACTTAATTCACCTCCATGCATCACCAACTTTTAGTGAAAAATTTTATGTCACAACTTTTGTGACATCAAGTGTCTACACTTACGAAATCAATAAGTGTCGACACCTACACAAGTGTCGACACTTTCAAGAATATCAAGTGTCGATACTATAGTAAGGAAAAATACTTTTCCTTTATGAGTCCACGAACGATTCCCAATCGTTCTTCGATCACTAAATCAAGTAGAAATCCCTATGATGTGTGACCTCATAGGTTCGAACACTAAGCCGGTAGCACTGGAACATTTCCAGTACCAGTCAAAGTCGACATCTAGCAATGACACCCGACATCCGGATAGGTCGAAGTTGCAGAGCAACAATCAAGAACCAGGAGATACGGAAATCCTATAATTAATCCCTTTGACCTCAATGCTCAGGAAGACTTAAGGTTAAACTGCCCAACCCATAAAGTCCATCAATAATGTGTCTCAACCTCACAAGTCCTGTAACACTTTACAGAGACTACCATGGCCAAGGTTTTGCTAAATTAAAACACAGTGAGATATTCGCTCCAAATACTTTAGAGGGGTCAATCCCATCTTGATCCGATCACTGCTACACGAGTACTTAACTGCACCCAGAAACCTTCCATCCCTGGATTAAAAATCCAGATTGTCCAGCACCAAAGTACAGTGAGTTGCTCGCAAGCTACCATGACGATCTCATGTCTGAGGGATAACTACGTCCATATCAAAAACTCTAGGTAGAAAAAGTACAGACGGGTCACATTCGATGAAATATCAAACACAACATCTGCATGCCATAACAGTGTCTTCACATTCCTTGGTTAAGAGGACAACCAACGACTATGGCACACAACGACCTATACTTGATATACTATCATCCTGAAATAAGTGTATCATTTGGTCACGAACAATTTTAGGACTATATAATATATCCTCTCTATATTACATACAAATAGTCCCAAGGACTTCATCACTCAAGAACTCATTACAGAAAGATGAAATAGTGATGAACTGCCAGAATAAATATTTTATTCAATAATATAATTCATATACAATTACATCAAATGTACAACTGTCTACAGTAGACAATTGACTTTGGGACACATTTTCCAACATGGCCCACCTAGGCTGGTCTTGGACTGAAGTTGATAAGGCATGTCGACTTCAGTTCAAAGAATTAAAAAAAATTCGACTTCATCCCCTACTTGATTGAGTGAGAAGCTCACCAGATTGATCATAATGGTTGCCATGGAAGGGTGGGAAACAGTCGGAGGAGCATTGGAGGTTGGCTAGACTCTCGAATGGCTAAACTTATCTACCATTGAACTGAGTTTATCTCTTTTGAATTCTCTATAAAATCCTTTCACATCACCTCCCATCAAGCTAAAAGTTGAGCCCTCCGCCTACCTCCTTCTTTTCCAACTCCGGTAATGGTGGAGCTACCATGATTAAGCTATTGCCATCCATAAGAAAATCCTCCCTAACCCCTTTGCCCTCCTTGGTCAAAAAATCTTAAAGCCTTTCGCCTTTTTTTTGGTTGCCAGGAACAATCACCACCAGCCATGTTCCTGCCATCATCACCCCTCACTGGTAAACACCTCTCCCTCATAGTATTTTATTTCTTGGGTGTTGATGCCATGGCAGTGAGGGGTAGCGCCCCATTCCATCCTTTTTCCTCCCTCTCTCAGCTTCCCTGCTAGTGGCCAGACCATCATCAACTGTGCCACTCGATCCCCCCATCCCTTTCTAGCCATGCTGGTCGGATCACCCCCTTCCCCCCTTCCTTAGTTCTCTAGGACCGTGTAAGGCCCTGTTTGGGTTGAGCATAAGAAAAAAAGAAAGTAGAGAAAGAAGAAAAGAAAATAAAGAAAATAAAGGGAAAAAAAGGAAGAAAAAAATTAAAGAGATGGAGAGAGGAGAGAGGAGAGGAGAGAGAAAGAGGAGAGAGGAGAGAGAAGAGGAGAGAAAGAATAGAAGAGATAAAGAGGAGAGAGAAGAGTAGGGATAAAGAGGAGAAAGAAAGAGGAGAGAGAAGAGGAGAAAGAGGAGAGAGAAGAGGAGAGAGATATGTTATGGTCCCTAAGGTTTTGCTTAGTTTAAGTATTGAAGGCTTGCACAAATAAAGTGTTTGGCTAAGTTTTCCAAGCTTAAATTTTTGAAGATTTAGATTTTTCAATTTTGAGGCTGAATTTTTATTTTAGGAAGGAAGAATGTGAAGCCCGGCCCACTTAGGCTGGTCTTGGGCTAAAGTTGACAAGGCTTGTCATCTTCAGTTCAAAGTATTAAAAAAAATTTTGAAATACGGGACTTCTCTCCTGGTTGATCGAGCGAGAAGCTTGCCGAATTGAGTGGAATGGTCACCATGGAAGGGTAGGAGATGGTCAAAGGAGCGTTGGGGGTTGGCTGGACTCTCAAACAACTGAACTTATCCACCGTTGAGTTGAGTTCATCTCTTCTGAAACCTCTTTAAAACCCTCCATATTGCCTCTCCCCAAGCCAAAAGTCGAGCCCTCAATTTTTTCCTTCTTCCCCGGCTCTGACAACAGCAGAGCCACCATGGTTAAGCTGTTGCCATCCAAAAAACCTCCATAACCCCTTTGCCCTGCTTGGTCTGAAAATCTTGAAGCCTTTCGGCCTATTTTTTGGCTGCTAGGAATCATCACCATCGACCGCATTCCCACCATTGTCATCCCTCACCGATTAGCACCTCTCCCTCTCTATGTTTTATTTCTAGGTGTTGATGCCATGGCAATGAGGGTAGCATCCCGTTCCATCCTTTTCCCTCCCTCTCTTGGCTTTCCTACTAGTGACAGGACCACCACCGACTGTGTTGCTTGACCCCCCACCCCTTTCTAGCTATGCTGGTCAAATCATCCCCCTTTCTCGGTTCTCTGGGACCTTGGAAGGCCCTATTCAGGCCAAGCATAAGAATAAAAAGAAAGTAGAGAAACAAGAAAATATAAGAAAAAAGAAGAAAAAAATTAAAGAGAGAGGAGAGAGAAAGAGGAAAGAGAAAGAGGAGAGAGAAGATAGAGAAAGAGGAGAGAAAAGAAAGAGTAAGATAAATAAATATTTGGAAAGGTAGATCTAAATTTCTTAAAACCAATTTTTTGATTGGATGTTAATCATATGATATTTAGACTATTTTTTTGCTAATTAACTCGATCCCTATCGACCAGATCCAAATGGATATCTAGTTTAAGCCTAGATCTAGACCAGACCAAAAATCTTTTTCATTATTTTTTTTGGATTAAGGGTTAATTAAGAATGAGGAGAGATAAGACAGAAAAGAGAGAGAAAGAAAGAAAAGTAAGAGCAAAATAAATAAATATTTGGAAATGAAAATCTAAATTTTTTAAAACCAATTCTTTGATTGAGTATTAATCATATGGTATTTAGACTGTTTTCTTGCTAATTAACTCGATCCCCATCGATCAGATAGAAATGGATATCTAGTTTAAGCCTAGATCTAGATCAGACCGAGAATCACTTCTCTTATTTTGTTTTCTTGAATTAAAGGTTAATTATATAAATAACTTATTTTGTTAGAGCCTTTATCACTTTTATCAGTAAAGGAGTGCCAGATTTAGGATTTGAGTTACGTGTTTCTGATAGAATTAATTTTTAGTAAGTTATCTCTATGCTTAGTATATTTTACTATGAATGATCTGATTTAAAGGTTTAATTATTGTTATATTTTTTTATTTAAATAAGTATCTTATATGCTATACATGGACATGTTTTGGTAAAATATTAAATAAACATGTTTGAATATTAGAAAATATATTATATTTTATTGCATCGAAAAATGTGTTATTTTTTGATTATATGCTTTCTAGTCCGACTATAATCATGTGAGTTAGGATCTAGTCTTCTTCTGGACCTTCAGTGGGATGATCACTGGTACATGACTGATAAATGGTATGTTATAGTCAGGAGCTAGTTTTATTAGGACCTAGCTAGAAGGGGTGATCGCTGGTACATGCTGAAGATGCATATCATCTTGTATAATATCAGAGCTAGTATCATTCTGGATCTTCAATAGGGCGATCAATGGTATATGATCGACAGGCGATATGTGTAGTCAGGATCTAGTCTCTTTTGGAGCTAGCCACGGACTAGTCGTGACCGTAGTCAGAGGGACTGGAGAGTAAAATGGAAGTAGATGACCATCCTTGGTTATTTTCAAAAATATTATATAGTCAAATGTGTATACTTAAAAATTTATGTAGATTGATCTAATATGTTTCATTGGCATATATTTTATGAATAATTATTTAATTTTATATTTTATAAATTAAAGGTTATGATAACTTATTGGGCTCGTGTAGCTTATTATATCTTTTCTTCCTTTTTTAGATGCTACAGAATAGTCAGGGCTTAGGATCATGCAGTGAGGAGCTTAGGGATTAGATGAATTTTTTATGGATTAGACTTATTCAGTGGTCAAAAAAAAGTTAGATTCATTATTATTTTAGTGGTATTTTGAATGATTTGAAAATTAAAAGGTTGGTCTTACATATTCAATAAGATTAGAAAGATATACAGCTATCCGTCATATGCCTGGCTCGGGTCTCGAACCGGGGGCGTGACACTATCACTAGTGATTGCAATTTTCTTTTCACCGGTTTGTCTTTTTATCACCTAGGACTAATAATTGCTAGTTGAGTGATCAACAATGTCAAAAATCTAACAGGTTCTTTGGATTGCTTTGGTTCATGGACTTAGAATTCCTTGTGATCTACAATTGTAGCAATAATGCTAGCCTTAACTCGATTCCTATGGCTCATTTTTTGAGACATGATCTATGTCAATTGTTGTCTTTACATATATTCAAAATGATTGTAATATAATTAAAATGATTTTTTGTATGTAACTTTTTGAAAATATCTAAAATTATATGAATATCCTCATAAATTTGTTATTTGCAATTTCTTATGTACAACCTTATAAATATCTAAAATTATATAAATATCCTCATAAATTTTCTGCTAGTATGTGTACTCCTTTAAAATATTTGATTTTTCATGTCATTATCATAAATTACTTCTTTTTGCACACATGCTATTGCCTCAAAATAGAGATTTGCAAGAGGAAATAATTTATAAAAATATACACATAGATAGTAAATTAGTTAGGATATATATATATATATACAAATTTAGTTATTTATAATAGTATATATATATATAATTTATAAGGATATACATATAAATAATTTTTTTATAAAAGTATACATACAATTTTGAGATATTTATAAAGATATATATATATATATATATATATATATATATATATATATATATATATATATATGTATGTATGTAAAAAAATCTTCAATTAAAAATTGACAAAAAGATAAAGGAAAAGAAATAAAAATTGTAAAAGAAGAAAAAAAGAAAGAAAAAAAGACAAAAGTCCCATCCAAAATATTGCACCAATAATAAGTTAAAAGATTTTAAAAATCTAATAGATAAAAAATTATAATAACTTAAAGATTGTGCTTACAAGAATAATATGTAAGGACTAAAACCTACAAGATATGGAAAGAACCTAGGAGTACGGGTTGTATACTATTATCTCGATATCTTGCCATTGAAGGTTATGCAATAGTACTTTGATTGAGTTTATAACTATCAAGATAAATGTCATATTTAAAAAGAAATTAATTTATAAATAAATTATGAATTTTGAAAAAATCCAATCTATATGCATCTTATATTGATAGTGTTTAATATACTATAATTACTGATTTTATCTAGCTTAAGTGTTCATTGCTTGCTAAGAGCTTATTATCATATATCTTGTTTTAATAGATCTTGAGAATTAGGTTAATATGAGAACATATTTGGAAGAATGATTAGAAGTAGATCTTTGACATATTCATTTAGATTAAAAACACTAACAAAGTTTGATGTAAAATTCTGGGATATTATTAGATTTTATAAGAGATGAAAATTAATTTTAATCAAATAAATTTTGAATTTAATTTATTAATTATTTATTTTACTGTGCTATGTAATATCGAGAAAAAATGTCTTATATGTTTATGTGAAATTTTTTTTATAAATATGCAATAATTGCCACGATCCGAATTGGTGATCTTGAAAGGTATCACGACCAAGTACTCCAACTGGTTGCGTTGTCCATTTGTTTGGAATCACTCCATGATATGATTTCTCCTTCATATTATGGGGTTCTTGGGGTGAATCATTTATCAACTATTCTTGCTCAAGAAAAAAATAAACACAGATCTGATCTCTAAAGACTATATATATATATATGTTGCTGTATTAAATGGACAGTATTCGGGCTAAAGTAGTATAATTCTTTTTTAGAAGGGAAGAAAGTAATATAATTTTAATTCGAAAGCTTATTTTCCAACACATGGTACAAGAAAAAGGCTGGGTATTCACAAAAGAGTTAAAAAAAAAAACAAAGACTATATATATATATATATGTTGCTGTATTAAATGGACAGTATTTGGGCTAAAGTAGTATAATTCTTTTTTAGATGGGAAGGAAGTAATATAATTCTAATTCTAAAGCTTATTTTCCAACACATGGTACAAGGAAAAGGCCTAGGGATTGTATTTTATTCACAATAGAGTTTTAAAAAAAAACAAAATCGCCGTTGCCGGGGATCGAACCCGGGTCACCCGCGTGACAGGCGGGAATACTCACCACTATACTACAACGACCTGAAGTGATCTCATGTATCGAGTGTTTTAATTACACGAATTTAATCAAGGATTTGGCTAAAAACATGACCTTCTCTCCTGACAATATTAACAGACGAATGGTTTTGAGGGGAGCAACATATCCACAACTAACTGTAGAAAATGCTTGTGCCCAAAAATAGCATTATCAAATAGAAGTGCGTGTGTATGGAAAAGGAAAACTTAAAGAATGCCAAGCAACATTGGCTGGCTTAATCTTCAATCTAGCTGCTCTTGCTTCACAAACATATAAATGGGTACAGACGCTCCCCTACATTTTATTGCCGTCTATTTCAATCACCAGAATGGAAGATAGGTGATCCAACCAAAGGAAATGGAAAAACAAAGAAAGAAAAATTAACTTTAAATTAGAGGGGACCAAACCTTAAATTCCAACAATTATAGGCTGACAGAATGAGACCATGACAAGTTCGATGCCAAGAATATCATACAAGGTTCAACTTGCGATTACCTGTCACTGCGAGTAGATAGGACTCACATTTATGTGCCCTGCACTTGGGCCGAGGATAAGCCCCTGAAGCAAAGACTTCCGGGGCAATTGACCCACATACAAAGGTTGGGTAATCGAGAATAAAGTATCACCGTATTACCATAACCACGTAATAGATTTCCGCTGCTCCTCTCTAAACATCACCGTCCACGTTGAAATGCTCGGGCACTACAAAATGTCAGTACGGCGAGATGCTTTAGGGGATATATAAAGCCAACCAAACAGATTTTAATCAAAAAAAAAGAAGGGTATATCGCAATATCAACCAATATAATAAAACCAGTATCACCAAACTATATTAAGGTAATGGTTTTGAAAATCGTTCTTTGGAAAACCTGTTTAAAAATTATAAAAATACTTTAAAAAACTACCAGCCGAAACAATGGGTATCATGTCAACGGATATATCAGTTTATATCAACCGACATATTTGAGTTCGAGTTGTCCTGTATTTTATATTTTACTCCTATATTTCCATAATATCAGCTGACATTCAAGATACCCAGTTCACACCAGCCGAGAAAAGACGACCAGAGAAAGAAAGTTGTTCCATAAACTACGTCAACCCATACAGCTTGACAGCTATCACAATTCTGGCAATGGTAAATCTGGATATCATATTTTAGGCAAAGCCTTGCAAGCTTATGAAAAGGCCTGAGAAAAAAGAAAAAAAAAGAGCACCAGAATCCAAAATGCTACAAAATCACCAGAAGCAAAACAGCTACTAAGAGAGCCCTCCTGAAGGACCAAGAGTACAGACGAGGCCAAATGAAACTGAAGTAACATAGGGATAACCCATTACACATTCCACCATCCTTGGTTGAGATCATAAACAATCAGGTACAGATGAAACTGAAGTAACTCAATGATGGAAAAGATAACCAAATTCCACAAAATGCCCTGACCTAACAAACTCATTGCCCTGAACACCACAAACATCACTTCATACAAAGAGTCATAACAACCATATACATAAAAAGCATGTTCTTCAATATTGGAAACGTAATCAAATCCCTGTCAGAAAGAGAATGTAACTCAGGCTGCAACATCTTCTTCTTCTTCCTCTTCCTCGTACTCTTCATCATCTGCTGTTGCATCCTGGTACTGCTGGTACTCTGCCACCAGATCATTCATGTTGCTCTCAGCCTCAGTGAACTCCATCTCATCCATACCCTCACCCGTGTACCAGTGCAAGAAAGCCTTCCTCCTGAACATGGCCGTGAACTGTTCACTGACCCTCCGGAACATCTCCTGAATGGAGGTGGAGTTACCGATAAAAGTGGATGCCATCTTCAGCCCCTTTGGTGGGATGTCACACACGCTGGACTTGACATTGTTTGGGATCCACTCAACAAAGTAGGAAGAGTTTTTGTTCTGGACATTGATCATCTGCTCATCAACTTCCTTTGTGCTCATCTTCCCACGGAACATGGCCGAAGCAGTGAGGTAGCGGCCATGCCGAGGGTCAGCGGCACACATCATGTTCTTCGAGTCCCACATCTGTTGGGTGAGCTCAGGTACAGTGAGTGCCCTGTACTGCTGGGAACCCCTTGAGGTAAGGGGAGCAAAGCCAACCATGAAGAAGTGGAGGCGAGGGAATGGGATCAGGTTGACCGCAAGCTTCCGGAGGTCAGAGTTTAGCTGACCAGGGAACCGGAGACAGCATGTGACACCACTCATGGTGGCAGAGATTAGGTGATTAAGATCACCAACTGCAGCAAAAAGAAACAAAACAAAAACATTAGAGCATCAGAGATGGAAGGAAAAAGATAAAAAAATCTGATACTACTTCTGCCTATCATCAACTTCCTATAAACAACCCAAGACCCGACCATTGTCTTAATGGAACATCTAGTTCTTCCTATCTCATTTTGTTCTTTTATAGAATAACAAAACAGCTATATGTAAGTAGTGAATTTCAATTTTCTCAAACATGAAAAATAATTAATAGACAACAACCAGGACATGAGTGAAACGTGGAAAGAGAGAGCAACCGGACCAATAGACACAATCTTAGATGTTTAAAGATTATTTCATGATGACATCATGGGTTAAGATCTAACATATCATGAATCAGAACAATAACATTACATATACAATCCATATATGAACACTAAAATTAGTGAACAATCATTCAATGCAGTATCACAGTTCCTTGGATTTTTAAAGTCATGAAGTTGCTCGCATTCAAAAAGACCTGGAGAAACGTGGCTTGACTATTTTGCGGTAATGCAGTAAGCAAGGAAGACCAACTAAGAAAAGTTGGATGAACACTGTTGAAAAGAGTTTAAAATTCTTGCTTCAACTGAGCATTTAGCCCCAATAAATAAAAATTTCATGCCAAAAGTGGAAACTAAACAGAGTTTCCAGTGAAATTTAGGTTATCAACAGGACATGTATCAGTGATTTACTATTACAGTTTTAGTGTCACAGGCCTAAATCAGCATGTCACATAAATGAATGGGGTACAACATACTGAGATTAGTGATCAAGCCCATGTGATCCTGTACCACATGCAAATTCAATTGGCTCTTTCACATACAAAATAAAAACAAAAAATCATAGAATTCAGCAAAAATGTACACGAAGTAACTTACAGGTAGGGGTTGCAAGCTTCAGGGTGCGGAAGCAAATGTCATAAAGAGCTTCATTGTCAAGAACCATACATTCATCAGCATTCTCAACAAGCTGATGAACAGATAGAGTGGCATTGTATGGCTCTACAACAGTGTCTGACACTTTTGGCGATGGAAAAACAGAAAATGTTAACATCATACGATCTGGATACTCCTCTCTGATCTTAGAGATGAGAAGGGTGCCCATGCCAGATCCAGTTCCCCCTCCCAAAGAGTGGCATACTTGGAATCCTGTACACAAAAAGGATTAGAAGGTTCATTGTTATACCCGTAATACAGTAAACAAAACTATGCAATATAAAATAAATAGCACATTGAAAAATTTATAATAGACACATATATAAGGACCATAACTCATTACCAGGAGAAAGCATTTTCACGTTTCTCTAGGATGGATCACAAAATCAGATAAAGAAAAAAAATAGATATAATTTAATACTTGGAAACGTATCATACCACAGGCCAATTTAGCACACAACTAACCAATTACCCATGAATAAGAACAGCACAACCGAAAAAAGGAGCAGAACAAAGAGCAAAAGCTAAAAATTCATGTATGATATATTCCAGTTTTTAAACATCTGTAAGTCATTTCTTAATATTTTTTTGTATAAAATAGAAATTTATTATAAAATAAAAACTTGTTCTTATAGCCACAAAAAAACTTGCTTTTATCAACTGAGAAAATTTTGGCACATACAATAGACACATCAAGTAATGCATGGGGATATCATTAGATCAACTCAATAAATTATACATCAACTTAAATGTTATACTGTGAAAATCTACATAACTAGATGTTTAGCACTTCAATTGTCACAAACAATGTAATCTAAGGAAAAATGCTTACATTCCAACCCACGTCACCAGAAACAACAAACAAAAAAAGTCATGTGTCTTGAAAGCATTGGTGCTTTATATCAAAACGCTGCTGTATACTGCACCAACCAAGTGAGTCTCACAATTGCCCACAAGGCATAGAGATTTCGTTCCTTTTCCCTTGGAAACTTTGGCTGAGCACCGTAACATTAAACATGATCAACGATAACCATCTATAAGCAATGAACACGTTATAAAATCAAAGAAGCAAGCTCATACACCAAAGCGAGATGTCTGTATACACAAATGTCTATAACCAGGACACAACATTTAAAAAAGAAACTAAAAACCAACCAATCCTCGTACAACGGCAAACGTAGACAACAGATAAGAACTAACAATTCTCACCGGCAGAGGAGAAAAAAATTACATAATAAACGAAAATAAATGTTAAAGAAGGCAAAAATAAAGAAAATCCAAACATATAGTTCAAATTTCATCAGATCGGAGGACAAAAAAGAAGACAGATAAACTTCAGACACCAGAGTGAGAAAGCGAATGGCTAAAATAATCCCCTACATTTCACAACACTAGAAACACAATATCAAAAATCAGTAGATCCAAGATTCCTAACGATCGATAGAAAGGGGGAAAAGCCTAGAAACATTGAATTGCCCGAAGGAAGGTTAAATTTCATAAAAAAAAAAAAAAAAAAAAGAAGGGAAATTTCAACACATGAACTAATATCATCTCAATATTAAACACCAATTACACAAGAAATCAAAGAAGAATAAGAACATGAGCCTCAAGTTATAGCAAAATTCAGTGTACCTTGCAAGCAATCGCAATTCTCAGCCTCCTTCCGCACGACATCAAGAACCGAGTCAATGAGCTCCGCACCCTCGGTATAGTGCCCTTTAGCCCAGTTGTTCCCGGCCCCGGACTGCCCAAAGACAAAGTTATCCGGGCGGAAGATCTGGCCGAAGGGCCCGGATCTCACAGAATCCATGGTCCCAGGCTCCAGATCCATGAGCACCGCCCGCGGGACGTATCGGCCACCACTGGCCTCGTTGTAGTAGACATTGATTCGCTCGAGCTGGAGCTCGGAGTCGCCGGAGTACCTGCCAGTGTGGTCGATTCCGTGCTCGTCGCAGATCACCTCCCAGAACTTGGCCCCGATCTGGTTGCCGCATTGGCCGCCCTGGATGTGCAGGATCTCCCTCATCCTCGCCGGATCTGACCTTTTCTACGGTTAGGGTTTCGGCGATCCCCGGAACCAGAAAAAAGAAAGCGCGGTTAGGAGCGGATGGGGGCGTGGAGAATGGAAGCCCTTTTATCGCCTGCCGTATCGAGTCTGGTGACGCTCAGTACGTTTACCACCACCTATTCGGTACGGGTAACGGTTAGATATTTACGATCCATGCCTCCCATTATTTGAATTTTGTGGTGACTGCAAGCAAGATCTTTACAGCCTGGGAAGGGAGAGCACCCGTTGGGATGGAATCAAATTTCTGGAGAACCGTATATAATTTCTATGCGTAATATTCATCCGCCCGTCCGTCAATCATGTCAAGATGTTAGAAATATTGATGCTCTTTCGACGTATCTATGGGCGGTCGATATGTTTTCAGAGAAAAGAGTGGACGGGAAATGATCTTACCGTATAGAATATTTTATGCTCCTCTTTCTAGAAGCGCTTCGTCCAGTGACGTTTCGATCGTTGAAAACAGCATTTTCGTCGTTTTCCCGAAAATTCCAGGGCCAGTGCGAGCCGATCGTATCGAAGTAAATGGTGTTGAGATATTTTAATATTATTATTTTTGAAAAAAAATAATGGTGACGTCTCTTTAAATTTGGACCGTTCCCACGGAAGCTGCCTCATCTGCAGAAATTTTCCAAACGATGTTCCAAATTTCCAAATTATTTTAAAATGGGTCCCTGTCTCTCCAACCCACCGACACTATTGGCTTGCTGGCGCAAATGATCAAAATACCATCTACTCCTTCAAAGCTCTCCGAATTCTTTTCTAGCTTTTTGCTACCATCCTCTTTCCTCCGATGATTATCGGACGACCACCAATGATCAAACCCTCCATTCGACACCAACCAATCCCTTCGTTTCATGTCCACCATCAAAAAATAGCCATCGGCATTTCGAACGGTCGCCTTCAAGCATCCCCACTTGACACCCTTTGGTAGGACAGGGGGAGAAAATAAATATGTAATACATATATGGAAATAACAAGACAATAGCAAGTAAATAGAAAATATATAATACGTATAGGGAGAGATGCCATGGATGAGAGCTTCGAGTTGCTACTGAAGCGGCTCTCTTGGCTCCAGGGCTATTTTAATCTCTTCACCTCTCCCCTTTGGTTGCATCGGTATCTTACACGTTTGTCATTAAGAGGAAATGACATCAAAGAAGTTGGAATAATACTTTTCTATGTCATTCATGGCATGAGGCCACAAGTTTCTTCTTTCTCCTTCTTCTCTGTTATATAAGTTTAAAATGGGGTGTTCATATAAATCATGCATCAATACATCCAAAAAAAAAAAAAAAAAAATTACAAAGATGGACTACGACCCTCATTTCGGTCCATAAAAAATTCTTTAGTGCTCTGCAATGTAGACGGCTATCCAGTTAATGACATAATTTACCTCTTGAGCGATATGCTTGTTGGGGCTAATGTGGTGCTCCAAGTCTTGTTTGGAGTTACACAGGTCTGGAAACTGGTTTATAAGTTTCCAGGGATCTGAGTCAAGTTGGGTCAAGATTTTGATCCAGGATAGAGAGAATTAGCGAGACATGGGTGTACATGGGCTCAGATTTGAGTTTTCTCGAATGACTCGAAAGGAAGAAGTTTTTAGGGCTAGGTCGGTTGTGACCTAGGGTTAGTCTGTTTTGTATATAAAGAACGACGGGAACGTCGAGAAATAAGACGAGTAGATGCGATCCCTTCTCTCTTCCAAAAATTCCTAGCCTATCTTCTTCAAGTTTTCTCTCGTACATGCAGCAGCCCCATGGGAGCTCGCCTCCGCGACGGGAGAGGATGGTGCGTCCCATATCTTTCCTGATGATTGTTCCCTTTCCACCATGGCGGCATCAAGAAGGATCCTGGGCATTCCGTGAAGGGGTTTGCTCCAACAATTGGTATCAGAACCGACCTTGATAAGGTGGCGTGAAGGATGTAGGGAAGAGGATATCACGGGGGTGGTGCAGATCTCGAGGTGCCGAGATCTGGAGGTGAGGGCTGCTGCTTTCCCTGGAAATGAAGACGGAGAAGAACCCGCGGAGGCACATCATGGCGTGCGGGTGGTTGCCGGAGGCACGGGACAGTCGCCGGAGGCAAGGTACGGCGACTGGAGGCGACGACGGTGGCTGGGAACAGCTGTGGTCCACAGTTTCTGCCGTGGACCGACAGCCATGGCGGCCGTGGACCGGCCTTGGTGCGGGTAAACCGGTGGGACAGTTCACGGTGGACCGGCAGATTGAGGCATCTCAAGTCACTATACTCTAAAATTCGTGCTGATGGATTTTCGATAATTCCAGGCTCAATTGAACTCCGATTTGAGCCCCGTCTGCACCGTTGGACTCCATTTTTCAAGCTCTTCATGTTGAGCTGGTTTGATCTGGTGATAGAGTTAGATCACATCATATATGGAGATCGTGGTGTAGTGACCGTGTGTGCGGGCAGCACGTGCATGATGGTTCCATCTTCGGCCTCCTTGGCGGACAGAGGTTCGTGGTATCGGGAGCAGTGTGGAGGTCTACTGGTGGAGTAGATCTCACTGAAGATAATGGGTCTGGTGGTGCAGGAGTTCGCGATGGTGGTGCAGAGCTGCGGGTCCTGTGCTGGGGAGTAGTAGCAGGTCGGGTGATCTGTGGTTCAACGCAGGTGGAGCGATACATACCGGAGATCTTTCAGAGAATGAGTGGTAGCTCCATTAGTAGTGGACCAAGCTCTTGGTCATTATGGAGGAGAGCGATCGATAGTACTCTAGCTACCTTGATCGTGATGGAGCTGGACGTGAGTGGTATCCTGCATGGTTGGAGGTCGGTTTCAGGAGATGGATATCTCAGGGAGACCGGAGTACATCAGCAGAGATGGTACCAGAGACAGCTCAGGGAGACAGGGGACAGTCTCAAGAAGCGCCAGAGGTATTGGGTAATCTGGAGTGTCCTGGTATGGCGGCATTAGCCTAGGGATAGAGACTGGAGCTGATGGAGAGGGAGACCGGGGATAGGTCTCAAGGAGCGCCAGGGATATTATGCAACTGAGAGACAGGCTGGGACATGATGGAGCAGCCACTGGAGATGGTTGCTGGGTTAGTCGCTGGGTTAGAGGAGTTGGGATGAGCTCCTGAGTTTCGGAGGTTCTTACGGGGTTATAGAGTATCCGAAATGGTCTCGGAGGGGTCCGTGATGATGCAGAGGATCCGAGGAGGCAGCAATTGGGTACAAGGTTCAGGTACAGGCTCAATAGGGCAGCATTGAGTTGCTGGCCTCGGAGTTGACTTCTGTGGCATCAGGTGGACTTTTGTTTCAGGTGGAGCACTGGTTGGAGGTGTCTTGATGCGGCAAGCATATGATTAATGTTTAGATTATGGTTTGTAGAGCAATGAAACCAAATTACACTAGCATTGTACTCATCATAATAAGACTTAAGGATTACATGAAATGGAACTTTTACTTGATTAGACACAATCCTAAACTAAGAAGGAAGAAGATCTAGATAATAGGGGCTAATGATTATGGACTTACCTTGATGAGCTTTCCAACCTTCTTTTGATTCATACCTTGAAACTACCAACGCTCTGGACTGGAGGACTTGGATAACAAAGATCAGAACTCTGGACTTGGACTTCAGTCTGTCGGTTCATTGTCAAGGGGGAACCCGGTTCTCAACTCAAAGACCTCGAAGGACCCTGCAATTGAAGATCAAAGGTTAAGGAAGAAAGAGACATATGTAAAGAAAGGTTAGGAGGATTTGTGAACAAAAAAGAAATTGCAGAAGATCTGGCTGACTCCAATGCCTTTGCCTTGAGCTTGGATGATGAATTGCTAGGGAAAAGAGTGGCTTTGGGCGTGGAAGAAGAAGATAGAAAAAAATTTCACACATAAAACTCAAGACAACTTCACTTCAAACTTCATTCATTTCCCAAAATCAATCTCTTTACAATGGGCGTCCAAGGCTTTTAATAGCCTTACAAAGCTAGCTTTTGAAATTTAAAAACTCCCCAAATCGAGGAGGATTACAAGGGGGGTTGGAGGATTTGGTGGAGAGTTTGGAAGGATGTGGGGGGGGGTTGGAGGATTTGGTGGAGGACTTGGAGGGATGTGGCCAACCTCCTTGAATTTGAATCTCCCTTGTTGGCGCCCAAAGGGTGATGAGGTGGCTGGTGAAGTGGCACCTGATGACGTGGCATGGTGAGGTGGTCTTCTACTTGGATAAGAATGATATGTTGCGCCTAGTGGTCCTAGTTGATGGTCCTTTTCTCTTGCTTGGTTGATGTGTCTTCTCTTCTTCATGTGGTCAAATTCTGGGGTCTAGAATTTGAGTCTTGTTGCTGGCTTTCATGGCTTTAAGACTTGATTAGACTTAACTCAATTAGACTTAACTCAACTGAACTGACTTGACTGACCTAGACTTTAAAACTTGAAATGGACTTACAGGAAATGAAATTTTAAAAGTAATTACAGGACTCAATAAACACTCTTGATTTGAAACTCAAAATTAATTACAGGACTCTTGAAAAGGAAATGACTCTTGAAAATAAAATATTTTTGAACTAAAGGATACAAGGTAACCTAATTATCTTCAATCCAAATTGGGATAAGGCTAACCTTGTTGGAGTGAAGTTTCTTTCGGCTTCTGGTGTCCACACCAATTCTTCACGGCTGGAGAGAGAGCTTTGGCATGAGTTCAGAGCGGGAGCTGTAGGGATGCTGGCCATATCCTAACACGAGCGCCAGGAGTACACTTAGCCAGGTGGAGCAGAGTGTGTAGTGATTGACGTGGCTTTGTGGAGACAGTGTCAGGTGAAGCTCTGGGTGCAGCGAGTGCTGGTTCATGATCGTTGCGGATTTTTCCAGGAAGTCCAGGGTGAGTGATGCAGCTGCTTAGCAAAAGGGAGCCTATAACAGAGATCTCAAGTTGGTGCTATGGAGCAGGTACAGGTTGGTCATAATAGACTTGTACTGATCTTCAGCTATGGAGGAGATCATCCCAAAGGTCTCCAAGGGAGCTCAAAAGCTAAAGATGTCTGATATTGGCGTTAGGTTTGCACAGTTGTCTGGGTGTACTGCGAAAGCATGGATTGGTGTTGCAGTCACGGGGACAGAGCAGGGAGACATCAGTTCGAGGTTAGGAGTGCGGTGGAGCACGAATCTCAGGAGCTGTGGAGCACGGGTCGATGTTCCAGCTAGGGAGGCGAGGTGGCTTCGACGGGAAGATGTCAACTCTGGAGATAGCAGGAAGGGTGCAGACGGTCACACGAAGCTTGTCAAGACTTATAGCACCAAGGTGGAGATTGTTGGGGCTAATATGGTGCTTCAAGTCTTGTTTGGAGTCACACAGGTCTGGAAACTGGTTTATAAGTTTCCAGGGATCTGAGTCGGGTTAGGTTAGGGTTTTGATCCAGGATAGAGAGAACTAGTGAGACATGGGTGTACATGGGCTCGGGTTTGAGTTTTCTCGAGTGACTCAGAGGGGAGGAGTTTTTTAGGACTAGGTCGGTTGTGACATAGGGTTAGTCTGTTTTGTATATAAAGAACGATGGGAACGTTGGGAAATAAGACGAGTAGACACAATCCCTTTTCTCTTCCAAAAATCCCTAGCCTATCTTCTTCTGGTTCTCTCTCATGCATGCAGCCCCATGGGGGCTCGCCTCCACGATGGGAGCAGATGGTGTGCCCCATCTCTTTCCTGGTGATTGTTCCCTTTCCACCATGGCAGCATCAAGAAGGATCCCGGGCATTCCATGGAGCGGGTTTGCTCCAACAATGCTGAATAATTATAATAGTACAGCTCATCAATATAGTAGCAATATTGCATAGAAATGGCTGCACTGCGTCCCCCTCCATACTTTCTTAGATTCAAGCAACAACAGTAGTGGAATTACCTTGGATAATAAGATTGTTAGCTTGTAATATCCTCCAAGTATAAGTAATTTCTATCTAAGTACCTCAAAGTTCTGCAGCGAAAATCATCTGCTCAAAGAGATAGCTCCCCCATACCACCATCAATCCCAATCCGGGACCATAAATGACAAAACCAGCACCTTTCGGTTATCTCTGACACTACTATCCAAATTGATCTTGATGTACCACAGAGGTGAGATCTCCCAGGAAATAAATACTTATCGGATCGCTACAGGAGCAAAGCGGGATCCCAAGTTTCCATGGATCTCAAGGTCTCTTCAGCAATCTCCACGGGCATCTCCCGAATTTAAAAACTATGCTATTCTAAGATAGCCATATATAGTATGCAATGTATGCTGCTTAGATTCTACCTCCAATGGTCCACTATCCAGCAGTACTCTTTCTCAAAAAATCAAGAAAGCCTACACTAAATTATCATGTTAGAAAGTCAATCAATGAAGTCCTGCAAGATGCCACACCTGTCTAGTCCATTGGCACATAAAGAGGGTATGATCCAAAGTCTTCTCCTCATATCTATAGGATAGACAGGTCAACTATAGGTAGAACCCTCTTCCATCGAGGAAAGATCTGGTTAACAACCTTTTCCAAGCAATCTTCCAGAAAAAGAGACTTACCCTTGATGGACACCAGTCCTCAAAATCCAGCTAGCATCAAGGCTCTTGTGTGGTTCCTGTCAATATAGTCAGTTGAGGTCCACTTTCATAGATCTTAAGGTGCGAAAGGATCTCTATATCTTGACATCTTGGCTCCTATAAATTGAAAGTGCTAGAGATATGACACGTTCATCCATCACCTCTTCAAAGGCTCGGGTAATAGCCACCAAGTTCCATTCTCTACTTTTGGGATGGAAGAGATCCAAAATCCTTATAAAGTCAAATACCCTAGAACTAATAAAGGTTGGCCATCGGCTCAGGGGTAGGTATCAGCCATCCATGAATCAAGCAAGAGATTCACAAACCTCCATCTCCTATGATCCACCTAGTCTAAGAAATCACCTCTAGGGCTTAAGTGTAGATCCATGCCAAATAGTAGAGCTGCCCTAATCAACCTGAACCTCCTTTCCAATAGATCTCAATCCACACCTGGCCTTCATCGTCAAGCTCCATAGGCTATATAGACTGAGCACTAATCTAGCCACATGTTTAGCAATCAAGGCATCCCTCTTAATGATCAAAGACTGAATGCCAAGGCCCCCTCCCTTAGGGACTGGCACACAATATCCCAAGCTAAAATGTGTAAGTCATCTTCTCCAAGCCGAGAACCCCACAAGAATCTCCAAAATGGTTGCTCAAGCTTGGTCATTAAAGTTTTGGACAAGATGGCATTTGAAAAAAGATAGATAGGTATAGAGCTCAGGACTGATATCACCAAGATAACCTTACCTATCATGGAAAGAGCATGGGCCTGCTATCCTTCCAAACGTTCCTGAATCACCCACTCCACATGGTCACATTCTGCTATTATGAGTTTACCACTAGTGATGGAAACTTCCAGGTACTACAATATCCCAGTGTGCTCAGTAATTCCAAGTCCGTCTCTTATTATGTGTCAAAGATGACCCTATATCTGCGGATTGAAAGGCACAACAGACTTAAAAAGGTTCACCTTTTGGCATAAATCTAAATAATAATCCTCTAGAATTCTTCAAAATCCTTTGGCATTTTGTACTGTAGCTCTCCCCACCAACAAGGAATCATCTGCAAACAATAAATATGAGATGATCTGGGCTCCGAGGGTGAGATATAAGGTGGCCCCCGAGATGCAGCTTGCAAATATTGTGACAAGGCATCAACATAAATAATGATGAGGTAAGGGAATATGGGACAACCTTGTTATAGGCCAATCATGGAGCAAAAGAAGTTTGATAGAATCTCATTTATAATAATAGTAAAAGATGGACTGCCTGTGCACTCCATGATCTAGTTAATCCAATGAGGATGGAAGCCCAAACCCATCAAGGCCTTCTCCATGAAGCTCTAGCTCATACGATCATAAGCGCACTCCATATCCAGTTTGATTGCTATAAACTACGATAAATGGAGGCTCAGCTTAAATCATATATAAATTCCTAAACAATAAGGACATTATTAGAGATATTATGCATGCCAACTAATGCCCCTTGCTCAGGATAGGTAAGTCAAGGGAGGAGAGGCTTCATCCTGATAACCATAAGCTTTGCACAAATTTTATACAAGGTTATATACAAACTAAGTGGCCTATAGTGCCCCAACTCGAAAGCATCTTACCACTTTGGTATCAGAGTGACAAAAGTCCACTTTCAAGAATCTGGCATTTAACCATAGGCAAAAAAATCCTATACAATAGCCATTACCTTAAACTAAATAATGAACCAGTATTTTCTAAAGAAAAGAAGAGGAAAACCATCTGGTCCAAGGACTTTGTCCTTAGCTAAGAACCGAACAACTCTCCAAATCTCATTCATAGAGACGGGCTGAAGAAGCCCCCGATTTTCCTGCTCAGAAATCATGCCACTAGGAGAGGGAGGTATGAACAAACTGATCCCCCCAGAGTCATCATCCACCTTGATCTAAAGAAGTGCACAATCTTTGGTTTGATCCCATCCTCCTTAGATACCCACTACCCCTCGAGTTCTACAAAGCTCGGATATGGTTTCTATGCTTATGAAGAATTGTAGCATGGTGGAAGACCTTGTATTTCTATCCCCCTCTTAGATCCACTGAGCTCTGGACTTCTATCTTCAAAAGATCTCTTGCTATCTCAGAAAAGAGTGATGCTCAGAAAGCTGGTGACAGAGCTCAAACAAAATTCATGCTCAAAAAGACCACCTTCCTGCTCCTATCGCTCCTTGAGTTCAAAGATTTATCCCTCAACAACCTCAAGTCATCAAAAGATATTGCCTATCTCCATCCTGTTCCACTGAAGTAGATGTCTCCTAGTCAGCCTGAGCTGGAAAATCACCCAATATCTAGTATTTTCTCGTATTGGTAGACTCCACACCTCCCTCACAATCTTCCATGAGCGAGGGCAGGATAGCCAGAACTTCTCAAATTGGAAGGGACTTCGATAAGGAGAGAAATCAGTGGTTAACAATAGTGGTCGATATTGGTTGGAAGCAATCCTCAGTATGTAACAAATAAGGTGAGTAAGTGGCCATTGGATCTAGCTAACCATCATAAAAGCTCGATCAATTTTTTCCCACACTCTGGCTCCACCAAGTCGATTATTAAACCTAGTAAATCTTGAGCCTAGAAAACCAACATCCACCAAGCTATCTGGGTGTAGGAACTCTCCAAATTCTCTTGACCATGTGATATGGCTATATCGCTGACGTGGAACGTGTGCCAATTCTAGCTGGATGCCGCTGGTACCACGTGGATTTTTCTTTCAAAACTCCTCACTCGGGAAGTGGTGCTCCTGCTCCTTCGCCAGGTGGCACCCCAAGATGGGTCCACCTATGCCGAGATCAAGCCAGGCTCTCCTGCTCCTTCGCCAGGTAGTGCCCCAAGACGGGTCCACCTTTGCCGAGGTCGAGCCGGGCTCTCCTGCTCCTTCGCTAGGTGGCACTCCAAGACGGGTCCACCTCGACCGAAGTCGAGCCTTCCTCTGCCACTTCGCCAGGTGTCCACCTAGGAGGGGTCCACCTCGGCCGAAGCTGGCGGCCCCCTGCTCCCTCACCAGGTGGCACCCCAAGACGGGTCCACCTCTGCCGGGGTTGAGCCGGGCTCTCCTGCTTCTTCGCCAGGTGGCACCCCAAGACGGGTCCACCTCGACCAAAGTCGAGCCTTCCTCTGCCACTTCGCCAGGTGTCCACCCAAGAGGGGTCCACCTCGACCGAAGCTGGCGGCCCCTTGCTCCCTCACCAGGTGGCACCCCAAGATGGGTCCACCTCTGCCGAGATCGAGTCGGGCTCTCCTGCTCCTTCGCCAAGTGGCACCCCAAGATGGGTCCACCTCGACCGAAGTCGAGCCTTCCTCTACCACTTCACCAGGTGTCCACCCAGGAGGGGTCCACCTCGGCTGAAGCTGGCGGCCCCCTGCTCCCTCACCAGGTGGCACCCCAAGATGGGTCCACCTCTGTTGGGGTCGAGCTGGGCTCTCATGCTCCTTCACCAGGTGGCACCCCAAGACGGATCCACCTTGACCGAAGTCGAGCCTTCCTCTGCCACTTCGCCAGGTGTCCACCCAGGAGGGGTCCACCTCGACCGAAGTTGGCGGCCTCCTGATCCCTCGCCAGGTGGCACCCCAAGACGGGTCCACCTCAATCGAGGTCGGGCCGGGCTCTCCTGCTCCTTCGCCAGGTGGCACCCCAAGACGGGTCCACCTCGGCCAAAGTTGAGCCGTTCTCTGCCACTTCGCCAGGTGTCCACTCAGGAGGGGTCCACCTCGACCGAAGCTGGCGGCCCCCTGCTCCCTCGCTAGGTGGCACCCCAAGACGGGTCCACCTCTGCTGAGGTCGAGCCGGGCTCTCCTGCTCCTTCGCTAGGTGGCACCCCAAGACGGGTCCACCTCGGTCGAAGTCGAGCTATTATCTACCACTTCACCAGGTGTCCACCAAAGATGGGTAGACATCGGCCGAAGCTGGCGGCCCCCAGTTCCCTCGCCAAGTGGCACCCCAAGATGGGTCCACCTCTGCCGAGATCGAGCCGGGCTCTCCTGCTCCTTCGCCAGGTGGCACCCTAAGATGGGTCCACCTCGGCCAAAGTCAAGCCGTTCTCTGCCACTTTGCCAGGTGTCCACCCAGGAGGGGTCCACCTCGGCCGAAGCTGGCGGCCCCCTTCTCCCTCACCAGGTGGCACCCCAAGATGGGTCAATCTCTACCAAGGTCGAGCCGGGCTCTCTTGCTCCTTCGCCAGGTGGCACCCCAAGACAGGTCCACCTCGGTCGAAGTTGAGCCGTTCTCTGCCACTTTGCCAGGTGTCCATCCAGGAGGGATCCACCTCGGCCAAAGCTGGCAGCCCCCTGCTCCCTTGCCAGGTGGCACCCCAAGACGGGCCCACCTCTGCCGAGGTCGAGCCGGGCTCTCCTGCTCCTTCGCCAGGTGGCACCCCAAGACGGGTCCATCTCGATCGAAGTCGAGCCGTTCTCTGCCACTTCGCCAAGTGTCCAACCAGGAGGGGTCCACCTCGATCGAAGCTGGCGGCCCCGTGCTCCCTCGCCAGGTGGCACCCTAAGATGGGTCCACCTCTGTCGAGGTCGAGCCGGGCTCTCCTGCTCCTTCGCCAGGTGGCACCCCAAGATGGGTCCACCTCGATCGAAGTCGAGCCGTTCTCTGCCACTTCGCCAGGTGTCCACCAAGGAGGGGTCCACCTCGATCGAAGCTGGTTGCCCCTGCTCCCTCACCAGGTGGCACCCCAAGATGGGTCAACCTCTGTCGAGGTCGATCCTGGCGCTCCTGCTCCTTTGCTAGGTGGTACCCCAAGACGAGTCCACCTTGACTGAAGTCGAGCCTTCTTCCGCCACTTCGCTAGGTGTCCACCCAGGAGGGGTCCACCTCAGTCGAAGCTGGCAGCCCCTGCTCCTTCACCAGGTGGTGCCCCAAGACGGGTCCACCTCGGCCAAAGTCAGCCCTCCCCTGCAAAGCCTCGGGGAGGTAGAGGCATGGGTCGCGAGGTCATCACTAGAATCAGCATGCGCCGCGTCCCGTACAGGGTGCCAGTACGGTCCGCAACGGTGCGCGAAACCTCGTTTACATCAGTTAAGTGGGGTCCCTCAATCGAGGAATAAAATTCTTGCGGGTAGTGGCCTGAAACACTGGAAACCCACCGTCAATGTCCTGAAAGAAGGGCTCCCGCACTTGGTTCGAGGTCTGGCCAGTTTCCCCTTTCGTGATAATACGGCAGATGAGGCATGCCGGCCACTTAACTCCCGGACTCGAAGGAGAAAGGGAAAAATGATCCACAGATATCTGGGAGCCTCCGGGGAGGGGACGGGGACTGAAGGCGGTCTGGTGGTATAAAAGAGACGGTAAAAGCAAACAAAAAGGTAAGTCGATAAGAGGGAAGAGTGCTGAGAGAACGATCCTGGGACCAACGGCAGTCCTCAGGCACGAGCTCGGTGAACCCAGCATAGGAAGCCGGGCTTTAACCCCTCTCTTCCTCACACTTCTTTCATCTAAATCTCCTCTAAGCACAGGAATCCTTCAGGAACCCGCCTTAGTGGACCTGTTCCATCTTGCCGTTCTCTAACTTGATCGTCGGAGTTCCCCAGCCGGAATTCCCGGCTCGAGTCTTTGACCTTATTATGTAGGACCGAAGGCTTGAAGATCTCGAGGTAGGAGAGTCCGAGAATCGGTGCCAGCTCACAAGCTACAGGCCACCGTGGTAAGATCGGCAATAGATTAGCGCACCAGGAAGGGGGGCAGAACAACAACCCCTGCACAAGCAAGCTCCCTGTGAGCAAGAGACCATGGTGGTGATGCGTAGGCGCGAAGCATCCACCAGCTGAGTAGGAGAGGTTCCCTCTCCCCGGGCCCGCGCAGCCCGGAGAGGGAACTTCCTGTTCCACCCCCTCCTCCTCAGCCGTCCACGATAGGTGGTCCTTTCGCAGCCATCGTCCAACAGCTGCAAACACTGACTACAGCCATGCAGCAGCTGCAGCTCTAGCAGTGCTCCTTGGCTACTCAGCCCCAACCGGGGACCCCTGCGGCCCGAGCTGCAGGCCCCCGTGGAAGCCTGCACTCCATCCAAGGCAGGCCTTCCCATCCACGGGCAGTAACCAAACCCCGCGAGAGCCATCAGACTCCCACGAAGAGAAACCATACCGGTTCGGCGGATCACGAGAGTCGATCCCTTGCCGACGATGCTGAAGCAGTACGGTGCAGCAAGCACCATCGGGGCAAGGCCCCTCGCCACCACCGATCGGCACCTCCTTCTCCAGCAGCCTCGGTGGAAGGTTCCACCGATGAGGCCATTAGGTGCCTGGCCGAGAGGCATCTGGAGGAGCACGAGCGTAAGTTGGTGGAGCTCTCCCGCCGTTTCGCCAACATGCAAAGCTCCCCAATCGAGCCAGTGGGCTATAATGCCCAACCACCGTTCTCTTGGAAAATCCAAGAGGAACCGATCCCGAATCGGTTTCGCATGCCTCAAGTGGATCCCTACGATGGGACTACCGACCTTTTGGACCACTTAGAGAGCTATAAGACTCTCATGAGGGTCCAAGGAGCGACGGACGCTCTTCTATGCATCACCTTCTCGGCCACCCTCCGGAAGGCTACTCGAGTTTGGTTCACCCGTCTCGAGCTAGAATCCATCAGCTTCTTCCAACAGTTGGAAGGAAAGTTTGTGGCACACTTCGACGCCTACCGAAAGGTGCCAAGGGAGGTGGATAGGCTCTTCTCTATCCACCAGTAAGACCAGGAGCTGCTGCGGGACTACGTCACCTGCTTCAAGACCGCCGCCCTGGAGATTTATAGCCTAGACGAGCCTGTCGCCATGCTGGCATTGAAGCGTGGGCTCAAGACCTCCCACCTGACATATTTCCTGGATAAGAAGCCCCCCAAGACGTATTCCGAGCTCCTCCTTCGTGTCCACAAGAACATCCGCACTGAGGAGGCCGATCGCACCAGGCGAGAGCTGGACGGGTAGCCTTCGAAAAAGCCTGCCCCAAGGGATGTTCCTGGGACCCGGAGGCCCGGACCACCTATAGACTTCTGTCCGGGTTTGAAGTAGAAGAATGGTGCTGCCCCGGAGTGAGCCTTCACCCCTCTCCTCGCTCCTAGAATGAAAATCCTCATGAAAATTGAGGGTGAGAACTACCTCCGCCGACCTCCTCCTCATAACCCAAGGAACACCCGTGACAAGATGAAGTATTGCCAATTTCACCGCGAGCACGGCCACGACATGGAGGAGTGTCGTAATCTAAAATGGGAGATCGAGGAGCTGATCAAGAGGGGCTACCTCAGGAAGTTCGTGAGGAGTGAGGCCCCGGCGGAGCACCAACCACTTGCGGTCCTTCCCCCGTCCCTGCGGTTGACAGCCGTCCAACGAAGAAGCCGGTGGGCATGATCTCTTAGGGGATAGGGCGCACGCCGAAGAGAGCCTGGGAGACGGGAGACCTGGAGAATGTACTCCCCTTTGAAAAGGAAAATGAAAGTGAAAATGTAAACAATGATGCAGTGATGGTCGAGATGACCATCGCAAAGCATACTGTACATCATATTATGGTGGATAGTGGGAGCTCTACTGATATACCTTTTTATGATGCTTTCTCCCGAATGAATTTGTCTCATGATAAGCTAAAGCTGGTGCACTCCCCTCTTGTGGGCTTTACCGGAGATTCTGTGGGGGTCGAAGGAGAGATCACTCTCCCTGTTACCGCCGGATCCCCATCCCGGCAGAGCACGGTCATGATGATGTTTACCGTCGTCAGGCTCCCATAGCCTTACAATGCTATCCTGAGCCGTCTAGGGCTCAACTAGCTGGACGCGGTCATTTCCATCAAAAGGTTGCTGGTGCAGTTCACTACTGCTTCCAAGATGGGAGTGATGAGAGGGATGGCCCAACCTGTCCCGCATTGCTTGCAGACGATCCCAGGGGCCCGGAGTGCCAAGCTCGGCTCTGGCGTTGACGATCTCGACCTAAGAGCGCAAGATCCCAGGGGAGGTCCCATGGAGCGCTTATTGACGTACCCTCTCGGGTAGGACCCTCAGAAAATGGTGCAGATAGGAGCCTAGCTCCCGGAAGATGAGCGAGCTCGCTTGCTAGATTTCCTTCAGACGAATGCTGATGTGTTCGCCTGGTCTACTACAGACATGCCAGGTATCCCCTCGGAGGTTATCACCCACCAATTGAAGATTGATCCAAGATGCCGCCCGGTCTGCCGGAAGAAGAGAAGTTTTGTCATAAAGAGACAAAAGGCCATTAATAAGGAAGTAGAGAAGCTTCTTGCCGCCGACTTTGTACGAGAAGCACAGTATCCCAGTTGGCTGGCGAATGTGATAATAGTGAAGAAGAGCAACGGCAAGTGAAGGATTTGTGTGGACTACACCGACCTCAACCGAGCTTGCTCGAAGGACAGTTTTTCCCTTCCTAAGATGACCAGCTCGTGGATGCTACCGCAGGGCATCGCCTCCTCTCTTTTATGGATGCCTTCTCCGAGTACAACCAGATCCGAATGCACCCGGAGGACGAGGAGCACACCGCCTTCGTCATCGATCATGGGACCTACTGCTATAAAATGATGTCATTCGGCCTCAAGAACGTAGGTGCCACGTACCAACGTCTGGTCAACAAGGTCTTCAAAGACCAAATTGGCCGCAACATGCAGGTGTACGTTGATGACATGCTGGTGATGAGCAAGCTGACTTCGGACCACATCGATGACCTGACGGAGACTTTCAGTAACCTCCGTCTTCACCAAATGAAGTTGAATCCAGCGAAGTGCACTTTCGATGTATCCACAGGGAAGTTCCTGGGCTTCATGGTGACCCAAAGAGGGATAGAGGCCAACCCGGAGAAGGTTCAGGCGATCCTAGACATGGAGCAGCCCACCTCCAAGAAGTAAGTGCAGCAACTCACCGACCGGATAGCCGCCTTGAGCTGATTTATCTCGAGGTCCGCTGACCGCTGCCAGCCCTTCTTCAAGGCGCTGAGGAAGATGCACGACTTCACCTGGATGAAGGAGTGCTAGGAGGCATTTGAAGAGCTGAAGAAGACATTGGCGTCGTCGCCATTGCTTTCCTAGCCGGAGGAGGGAGAGGAGCTCCTCCTGTACTTGGCGATCACACCGGAGGTCGTCGGTTCAGTCCTGGTTCGGACGGATGGCAAAGGAACACAGAGGCTGGTGTATTACACGATCAAACTCCTCCACGATGTGGAGCTCAGGTATTCTCGGTCTGAGAAACTAATTTTTGCGCTAATCATGTTTGCCCAGCATCTCAGGCCTTATTTCCAAGCGCACCCCATAGCGGTCCTGACGAATTATCCACTGAAAGCGGTGCTCAGCCGACCTGATACGTCTAGGCACCTGGCAAAGTGGGCGCTCAAGTTCAGTGAGTTTGACATCACCTATCGGTCGAGGTCGGCCATGAAGGCACAAGTACTTGTTGATTTCCTGGTTGAGTGTGCAGGTCTGGGCGAGAGGCCGGAAGAGAGCCCTGAAGACCGGCAACCAGAGCCTGGATCGGAGGAAGACGTCTGGATCCTTCATGTGGTCGGAGCTTCGAACTCCAGTGGGAGTGGAGCCGGACTCATCCTTGCCAACGGCGTAGGGGTCGTCGCCGAGTGTGCGCTCCGTTTTCAGTTCGCCGTCACCAATAACCAGGCGGAGTATGAAGCACTCCTCGCGGGGCTAAGAGTGTCCCACGAGCTAGGCGCGGCCTGCCTCAGGGTCTTCACGACTCATAGCTAGTGGCTGGGCAGGTCTCGGGGGAGTACGAGGCACGGGACCCCCAAATGGCGAGGTACTTGGAGCTCGTACGAACGAGCATGGCAGGTTTTAGGCGCTTCAGCGTCTCCCATATTCCTCACGAGAAAAATGCTCGTGCATACGCCCTCTCCCGCCTGGCAACCCTGCCGGACTCATCACTGGGCCGCGCTTACATCGAGCATCTCAAAGCCCCGAGCTATGAGACACCCATGGAAGTCCAGCAGGTCAACCTAGAGCCCAGCTGGATGGATAAGTACATCGAGTACATCACCAACGGCACCTTGCCAGAGGATTGCATGGCAGCCGGCCTCATTAAGAGGAAGGCCGCATGTTTTGTATTGATGGACGGGCACTATATCGGAAGTCCTACTCCTACCCGCTCCTCAAGTGTCTAAGACCCACCGTAGCTGCCCTTGTGCTCCAGGAGATCCATGAGGGCATCTGCAGAAACCATGTGGGGGGCACAACGCTGGCGTATAAGGCCCTCCATCAAGGCTACTTCTGGGAGACGATGAGAGAAGACGCTGCTGACTTCGTGAAGAGGTGTGACCGATGTTAGCGACACGCTATGCTGCAGTGTCAACCTGCCGCTCCACTCTCCCAGCTCTCCGCCCCATGGTCGTTCGCTCAGTGGGGCATGGATCTCCTCGAACCTTTTTCCTCGGCATCCGGGCAAAGGAAGTTCCTGATTGTGGCCATCGACTACTTCACGAAGTGGGTCGAGGCCGAGCCCTTGGCCCGGATCATGGAGGCAAATGTCACCAAGTTCTTTTGGAAGTCGATTATCTACCACTTCAGTTTGCCCCACACCATCATCACCGACAACGGATGCCAGTTTGATTGTCGGGAGTTCGAGAAGTTTTGCGACGACCTTGGGATCCATCATCGTTTCACCTCGATGGCGCATCCTCAGACAAATGGAGAAGCCGAGGTAACAAACAGGACCATCCTGCAAGGCCTCCGGACAAGATTAGACCAGGCCAAGGGAAGGTGGGCAGAAGAGCTCTCGAGCATCCTATGGGCATACCACACTACCCCGAGGATGGCCACACACGAGACCCCTTTCAACCTCGTCTTTGGAGCAGAAGCAGTTATTCCAGCAGAGCTTAGCTTGCTGACCTTGCACGTGGAACAGTACGATGAGGCGGAGAACCCAGCGTGGCTGCTACAAAACCTGGACCTCCTTGAAGAATTGAGGGGTAGGGCCCGAGTTTGGATGGCGGCTTACCAGCAACGAGTGGCCAGATATTACAACTCCAGGGTGGGACTGAAGTCCTTCTGCCAGGGAGACCTAGTGCGATGTCGCGCTGAAGTTTCCCAGCCACGGGAGTGCGGTAAGCTCTCCCCAAATTGGGAAGGCCCCTATAGAGTGGCAGAGGCACTTCCCCACGGGACATACTACCTGGAGGAGCTAGGCAGAGCCCGGTTCCCACGGACTTGGAACGTCTCAAACTTGAGGATGTATTACCAATAGTGTAAGACTCCTTAAACTTCAATAATAAAATCTTTTTTCACCAAATATCTACTCTCGTCTCGTAGGACAATCGCCATCCATCTCTAGGTTCGGCGAGCATGGGCATGGTGAAAGATCTGCGAAGGCACGAAGTCCCCTCTCACAAAAATCTCGGAGTTCAGTCCGGAATGCTGCACGGAATGAAGTTCTGACATGCGGCCCTGGAGTTCAGTCTAGAGTAGGTCTCGGAGACTTAGGTCCCGGTCCTACAAAATCCCGGAGAATAGCTCGGTAGGTCGCGCAAGGCTCAACTCCGGCCTGCGGCCCCGGGGTTCAGTTCGAAAGTTTGCATGGAACCTGGTTCCAAAGCGAAGTCCCGGACCTCGGTCTGGAAGGTAGAGTAGAACCTAGTTCACCCACGAAATCCCGGAGTTCATCCCGGAATGCACCACAGGACTCAATCCCGATGGTGGCGCTAGGGTTCAGTCCAGAATAACAAAAAAAAAAGGGGAATGATTTGATGGAAGAAGATCTTCATTTCTAACAAAAAGTTTCTTACAAAAAAAAAAGGGCCCCGACAGGATGGGTGACCCGAAGAAAAAAATAAACAAGTTCATACAAAAACAAAGTGAAAATAAATGGAGCCGCAGGGCTACTTTGCTGCAGCCGCATCCTCTTCCGACTGGGGGGCACCCTCTCTGCCGGCGGCATCGCTAGAAGGCTATTCGGGGATCGCCACCGCATTTGAAGCTCCCTCGGTGGGCTCCTTTCTCTGGCCGCCCAGGACGACTCCACTGAGGTCGAGCTCGGGGAAGAAGGAACTCACCTTCTCCCGGCACACCTCGAAGCCCTTCAAGAAAGAGTCGACGGCCGCCTCGTGCAGTTCGACCATGAACTCCTTAGATGCCCGGAACTTCGGCACGGCCTCCTGTGCCTCCCTCTTGGATGCCTCCAGCAGCCCGTTGATGTAGGAGTTCTTCTCCTTGGCTGTGCTAAGCTCCTTGAGGACCTTCTCAACCCGGTACTCCAGTGACTGGGATTGAGCCCTGAGGCGTGACACCTCCGCCGCGTCGTCCTCAGCATGGTGCTGGTTCGAGATCCTCTCCTCCAACAGAGAGGTCTCGAGCTCCCTCACGCGCCCCTCGGCGCGATCCAGGTTCTCTCAAAGGGCCTGGTTGTTCTCCCGCAGCTCGACCCCCTTTTCCATGAGGTCCTTCATGTCAGCTGCAAGTTTGCCGAGCCTCTTCTCCTTCTCGGCATCCTTCTTGGCATAGTTGGAGAGGAAGTTCCTCAGCAGCAGTACTCAGTCCCAATCTATGTCAGAGAGAGGACAGGACGTTAGAGAAATCTAACTGGAACATTAAAAGAGGAGAGCTCAGGACTTACCGTGAAAAGCAGAGGGAGGATCCCTAGCAGCGCATTGGTGTAGTCTCGACCGCCCCTCAGACGGCGATCCCGAGGCATGCTCGCAAACTCCATCATCCTCTCGGTGAGCCCTTGATCGCAGATGATGGAGGAGCTGGCATCGAGTCTCGAGGGTGGAGGGCGAGCATCGGTAGCAGGCTAGGTGGCCGTCCCTCCGCTGGGCGGTGCGGTCGCCAATGAAGCTGCTGTCACCCTAGTGGCCACCATGGAGACGATTGGCGTGGTGGCCGGAGCTGGCATCGCCCGAGGGGGTTCCGGTCTCCTCTCTCCCCCGACCCTGTCAAGCTCGATGACAGGGACATCGGGCGCACGAGACCGAGGCGGACCCATCGCCCCGGGGCCAGTAGCAACAGGAGTGGGCGCGGGCCCCTGGCTCGCCTCAGTACGAGCCCTCTTCGCTGGAGCCTCCTGGGTCCCCTCAACGGCGTCCCTCTTCCGGGCGCCCTCCATCAAGCTCTCGACAGAGAATTTTATACCTGAAGGAAAGAAATAGTTAGGCCAGTTTGAAAGAAAAGAAGCACAGAGTAGAAAACGAAGGTGAAAAAAAGGAGATCCAGGGTCTCACCCAACTCTTGGATGGTACTGATTCCTGCCTCGAATAAATTCTACTCCGAGAGCAGAACATCGAGAGATGGGACCACATCACCCAGCATCTGCGTGTAGACCTCTTGGTCTGCCGGCTCAACCTGGGAGTTTCGGTTCGGGGACCGGTCCAGCTCACTCCAGGCCCAGTCGACATCCTCAACGAGACGAAGAAAAAGCGGTTCTTCCAACCCTTGATCGATGAGGGGAGGTCGAACCTAAGGCACCTAGGCCAGGGTGAAATATACCACTAGTTATCGTCGGTAGAATAGCGCTTCAGGGTGAAGAGGGCCCTGAACAGTGAAAAATGGGCAACAAACCCGTGAAAATGATAGAAGACGATGAAGGTGAAGATGACCCGGATGGCATTGGGAGCCAACTGGGTCGGGACAAGGCATAAATGACTGAGAAAGGAAAGGAAGAAAGGATGAAGGGGAAAATGAAGACCCCCGACAAGGAAGTCTTTATAGAAGGCGACCTTCCTAGGGCCACTCGAGGTTACTCGATCCCTGGGTCCTGGGAGTGAAAGACGGATTGAATCCAGGAAAGGTCGTCTCCGGTCATCGTCGAGGTGTAACCTGAGGGACCAGAAGAAGAGACCTCCGCCACCGGAGGAGGAAGAGAAGAAATGGGACATGCGGAAACTATAGGGGGAGACCTAGGACCCCTAGCGATGCCTATGGTCACAACCCCTGGCCGGAGCTGCCTCTGTACCTCAACCGGAATCTCTTCCCCCTCTGAGGAGGAAGACGATGGAGTCCTCAGCCGAGAAGGGCCGGCCTCGTCCAGGTTTGAAGAAACGTGATGGCGACGCGCCATCGAGGGAGAAGAAGCAAGAAAAAGATGGGTTCGGAGTAGCACAAGAGTTGGGAGATGGAAGAAGAAGGAAAAAGGTCGCAGGCACTCACCAGGATGTTTTGAACGAAAGGATTGGCAACCCCTGGGAGATGAAGAGAGATCGCTGCAACTGCCGGCGAGGTGTGAGAAAGCCGAGAGACCTCATTTCCGGAAAGTCCCCCTCCTTTTCAAACTCAATCAACAGCAGCCGTATGCCTATTTCCATCCTGAGCCATCAGATGACCGCCACGTGAAGGCATGCCCGACATCGATGCTTCGGTCCGATGAAAATTGCCTCGGTTTCGAAATGGTGTATTAATGGCCCATTAGAAACGCGCACGTGGCAGCCTCCCACAGGATCTTGGGATAGCAGAAGCGGCGGCAGCGATCATGGCAATTATGGCACGGGATTTTTGCCTGTTCCATGTCATCTCCATATTAACTCCCCATGCCCCAAGCCGTGATGCTTCGATGGGATCGGGGATGGGGGGCAACTGATATGGCTACATCGCTGACGTGGAACGTGTGTCAGTTCCAGCTGGATGCCGCTGGTGCCATGTGAATTTTTCTTTCAAAACTCCCAACTCAGGAAGTGGCGCTCCTGCTCCTTCGCCAGGTGGCACCCCAAGACGGGTCCACCTCTGCCGAGGTCGAGCCGGGCTCTCCTGCACCTTCGCTAGGTGGCACCCCAAGACGGGTCCACCTCGATCGAAGTCGAGCCTTCCTTTGCCACTTCGCCAGGTGTCCACCCAGGAGGGGTCCACCTCGGCCAAAGCTGGCGGCCCCGTGCTCCCTCGCCAGGTGGTACCCCAAGACGGGTCCACCTCTGCCAGGGTTAAGCTGGGCTCTCCTGCTCCTTCGTCAGGTGGCACCCTAAGACGGGTCCACCTCGACCGAAGTCGAGCCTTCCTCTGCCACTTCGCCAGGTGTCCACCTAGGAGGGGTCCACCTCGGCCGAAGCTGGTGGCCCCCTGCTCCCTCGCCAGGTGGCACCCCAAGATGGGTCCACCTCTGTCGAGGTTGGGCCGGGCTCTCTTGCTCCTTCGCCAGGTGGCACCCTAAGATGGGTCCACCTCGACCGAAGTCGATCCGTTCTTTGCCACTTCACCAGGTGTCCATCCAGGATGGGTCCACCTCGGTCGAAGCTAGCGGCCCCCTGCTCCCTCGCTAGGTGGCACCCCAAGACGAGTCCACCTCTGCTAAGGTCGAGCCAGGCTCTCCTGCTCCTTCGCCAGGTGGCACCCCAAGACGGGTCCACCTCGACCGAGTTGAGCCATTCTCTGCCACTTCGCTAGGTGTCCACCCAGGAGGGGTCCACCTTGGCCGAAGCTAGCGGCCCCCTGTTCCCTCGCCAGGTGGCACCCCAAGATGGGTCCACCTCGGTCGAAGTCGAGCCGTTCTCTGCCACTTCGTCAGGTGTCCACCCAGGAGGGGTCCAACTCGGCCGAAGTTGGTGACCCTCTGCTCCCTCGCCAGGTGTCACCCCAAGACGGGTCCACCTATGTCGAGGTCAAGCCGGGCTCTCCTGCTCCTTCGCCAGGTGGCACCCCAAGACGGGTCCACCTCGGTCGAAGTCGAGCCGTTCTCTGCTACTTCGCCAGGTATCCACCCAGGAGGGGTCCACCAAGACCGAAGTTGGCGGTCCCCTGCTCCCTCGCCAGGTGGCACCCCAAGACGGGCCCACCTCTACTGAGGTTGAGCCTGGCTCTCCTGCTCCTTCTCCAGGTGGCACCGCAAGACGGGTCCACCTCGGTCGAAGTCGAGCCGTTCTCTGCCACTTCGCCAGGTGTCCACCCAGGAGGGGTCCACCTCGGCCAAAGCTGGCGGGCCCCTACTCCCTTGCCAGGTGGCACCCCAAGACGGGTCCACCTCTGTCAAGGTTGAGCTGGGCTCTCCTGCTCCTTCGCTAGGTGGCACCCCAAGACGGGTCCATCTCGGCCGAAGTCGAGCCATTCTCTGCTACTTCGCCAGGTGTCCACCCAGGAGGGGTCCACCTCGGTCGAAGCTGGCGGTCCTTGCTCCCTAGCCAGGTGGCGCTCCAAGATGGGTCCACCTCTGCCGAGGTCGAGCCTAGCTCTCTTGCTCCTTCGCTAGGTGGTACCCAAAGACGGGTCCACCTCGATCGAAGTCAAGCCTTCCTTTACCACTTCGCCAGGTGTCCACCCAGGAGGGGTCCACTTTGGCCGAAGCTGGCAGCCCCTGCTCCTTCGCCAGGTGGCGCCCGAAGACGGGTCCACCTCGGCCAAAGTCAGCCCTCCCCTGCAAAGCCTCGGGGAGGCAGAGGCACGGGTCGCGAGGTCGTCACTAGAATCGACGTGTGCGGCGTCCCGTACAGGGTGCCAGTACGGTCCGCAATGGTGCGCAGAACCTCGTTTACATCAGTTAAGTGGGGCCCCTCGATCGAGGAATAAAATCCTTACGGGCAGTGGCCTGAAACACTAGAAACCCATCGTCAACGCCCCGAAAGAAGGGCTCCCGCGCTTGGTTTGAGGTATGGCCAGTTTTCCCCTTTCGTGATAATATGGCAGATGAGGCGTGCCGGCCACTTAACTCCCAGACTCGAAGGAGAAAGGGAAAAAAGATCCAGAGATCTCCGGGAGCCTCCAGGGAGGGGACGGGGACTGAAGGCGGTCTGGTGGTATAAAAGAGACGGTAAAAGTGAGCGAAAAGGTAAGTCGACAAGAGGGAAGAGTGCCGAGAGAAGATCCTGGGACCAACGGAAGTCCTCAGGCGCGAGCTCGGTGTACCCAGTGCAGGAAGTCGGGCTTCAACCCCTCTCTTTCTCACACTTCTTTTATCTAAATCTCCTCTAAGCATGGGAATCCTTCGGGAACCTGCCTTAGTGGACATGTTCCATCTTGTCGTTCTCTAACTTGATCGTCAGAGTGCCCCTGCCGGAATCCTCGACCCGGGTCTCTGACCTTGTTTTGCAGGACCGAGGCTTGGAGATCTCGAGGTAGGAGAGTCCGAGAATCGGCGCCAGCTCACAAGCTATAGGCCACCGCGGTAAGATCGGCAACACCATGTATCCTCCATGAACGGCCACCCTCCCCTCTTCTCCTTAGACCCATCAATATAATTGAAATCACCAGCTATAATAGAGAAAAACCCTTAATCAATCAAATTAGTCACCTCCTGTTACAAAACTCTCCTATCTATATAATCATTACTAGCATAAACAATAGACAAAAGCTAAATAAAATTATTAGATTCATAAGTTACAATGACAACTTGCTATAGACATCGATGAAAGACATTTACAATAGCTACACCAAGCTTCTAAATAATAATAATTTCTTTAGACATGCCTTGGAAATCCACCACATAAAAAACCCAGCTTGACAAAAATTGGAGTCGAATGCAATCCAAACTCGAGTCCAAGAGCCTCATCTCCATTAGGATATACAATTTCGATTGGTGCTACTGCATAAATCTTTGAAACACTGAAAGGAAGGAAAACTTACTAGTCCCCCTAACATGCCAAAATAGAAGTTTCATCAAAATCAATAGTGATGGGGGCTATCGGTGGACAACCCAACAACCCCACTAGATTCTTTTTCTATCTTTTCCACTTCCTAGATATCACTGATGGCATGGAGAACCAATTTCAAGTAGCCCGTCACCTCCTTGTGGCTCAGATCAACCACCTCCACTCCAAAACCTCCTTTCTCCGGTGGAGCACGGTGGTGGCTTTCCCCAAGCTCTCCATCCTATTTCGATAAGAACTCATCACCGATCGACAATGCCAACAAATGGGTTCAGATGTCCTCACCCACTTGACCAGGACAATCACCGGTGGGCAAGCATGCCAAAATTCCCTCACCCTCCAAGCTTGGAGAAGAAAGAACACCACACGAATATATAGCCACCAGCATCAGGCTCCTGGCAGTTAGTGGGACTTCTGGCATCATCGAGTGGGGCGTGCCAGATGAAGATCCCTCTCTATGACCCTTTGAAATAGTCTTCCTCTACTCCGTGGTCGGATCAACTTCATCATTCCAGTTTAGTGCTGGAGCAGGGCCTTGGGCAGAAGGCACATCGAGGGTGCTGATTGATCTACTCGATTCATGATGGTGGAAGAACACTGATCTTTCTTAGAAAGTTGTGGATCTGCATATCTAACATTGAAAAGAAAAGCTTATCAAATTAATTCCAATTAGATCCTCCAATATCTAAGTTAGATAGAGTGTTAGAAGAACAACAGTAAAGAGTAGAAAATAAGGGTAATGTAGAATATTACCCTATTTTGGTTGGCCTGGTTTTGATTAACCTTTACCTCAATCTTTTCATCTTGATATTCTTGGATTGGTGTTAGAATTGGCCTTTGAGAGCTTGGCCTTTGGCTTGATTTTCACCTCAACCTAGCATGAACGTTGTACAAGAATACCCCATCTCCTTCCGCTTTATCTTGCAACATGACTTGCCTAGGTGAGATTTTGGAGAAGATCTAGCAGTTTTCATGAAATATCACCCTCTCTATTTTAGACGGAACAATCGAGACAGTTTCACTGCTAACTTCTTTTGACCAACATTGTTTTCAAGGCTCAAGAGCACCCACATGGGCCTGCTTATCTAATCGCAAGGTGTAGCTAAAATGTTCTCATCAACTCCTTATCCTTTCAGCTGGATTATTTTGATGGAGGATATGATCTATTTTAAGTGTTGAAACTCCTTTTGTTGCAATGTCTCAAGGCCACTACAAGATTTTAGCTTTTCAGTGGCATCAAAAATCACCACCAAAAAACCTGAATAATGTCACAAAACTATTAATGACAACTATAATGGTTGTGAGTAAGATGACCATCACTAATAGTTTAGCGAAGACTTATGCCACATCGCCACATAAGTTCGTGCTATATATGACGACTGAATACCATCACTAATACTTTAACAATTAGTGATAATAACTATCACCACTATAAATCCTACTTTCGTGATAGCACAATATGTCATTAATGAACTAACTTATCTATGATGATAATTTTCATCACTAAATATGGAAGTAATCGTGACAACCTATTAATACCACTAATACTCAATCATAAATGGTGATAGTTTGTGTCCCTATTAAAGTGATTACTTTCTAGTGACAAAAATTTTATATATACAATATGCCATCTTTACCTATACCATTCCTTGCAAATGGAATTTATTCTATTGGTACGCATAATAACCATATGCAAGTTATAAAAGTATATTTATTCACATAATTATGAACCATTCATATAAAATTAAAATATTCATTATCCAACAAAAATATAGTTCTGAATCCATGCATGTCCATCTCTAAAATATTTGTAATATAAGTCTTCATCTAAATCCCAAGATGATAAACATAACATAAACTAAGATCTATTTCTTTAATCCATCAACTAACAAATAGCAATTGCTAAATAGGTAACCAAAAGGAGTAATACCTATTTATCATCCAGCAAAACTCAATCACTCACTAGGACCCTACACAACCAAAATAAGACAAGAAATACATCAATTAACTTAAAAATCATATTGTAAAATATGACTAATTTATCATATAAGATTAAGATAAAATTATAAAAATTATTAAAGAAAGCTAGCTAATGATGTTAACTATTATATTTACCTAGTCAAGGGGGGATTGTGATGAGGATGAACTGAAATATGGATGAGAAATCATGCCCGGAATGAATCACTTAAACGAAAATAAAAAGTTGTTTTTGGAATTTTGCTTCAAAGTTCTTTTGCATTTCCTGTTGTTAGCTTCCTCTTGTTGCATGTCAGGCCTCCATCTCTTCGCACAGGGCCTCAAGCTTTGCTTTAAGCCCCTTAATCTCTTGTTCTAACGTATTTGCATGGTTCAAGGCTGTTTTTTTATTTGGCATGAAACCTTTCTTTATCATGGGAGCTTGATAAACATTCTTTTAACCTAATACCCCTTATGTAGCTTAACCTCTTCCCCAATACAATAGCAAAGTGTTTAACTAATTAATGGTATACGTGCAGCAGAAATTTTCTCTTAATATGTTTCAGCTACTTTAAATTGGGTCTACATTAACATATAACAATTAATAGAAGGATAAAAAAAGCTTCTAGATTAATTAAAAAGAGTCAATAAAACTTATACTCCCAATCACAAATCAAAATTAGAGATATTTGAATCCAAAATATTATTCTCCATTTTTTTACAAAAAACATATATATCTATATGTATGTATGCATGTATGTATGTATGTATATATGTATGTATTTCTTGTTCCATAGAGGAGCATCATCGCCTCAAAACTTTTTAAATGGTCGATGGAATCGATTGTCCCATTATAATTCTCCAACTGAAGAGCCTTAAAGTATCGGGGAAGTGGAACCTGTATTGTCTTGGTGTTAGAAGATGGGTCATTTATAAACCCATCATATGGAGATGAGCGGTTACAGATTGCTTCAATCATTTGATCTAGCTCTTGATGTTTTTGCCCGACCTCAGGATCTTGTATAGTAGGGGCCTTCGATCATCGGGGAGCTCGTTCACCTGGAGTTAAACATGCCTCGATCAAGGGCATAGGATACGCTGCTTCCTTAGTTTTGGGCTTCTGGGATGACTTTGGTGGGTAGGCCCCCTCTCTGGACCTTTGGAAGGGAACTGTGATTGCTCCAATGGTGGTGGCACTGCCTGCGACACCAAATTAGGCAAGGTTTCCATAGGAGGTAATGTGGTAGCCGATTGCGCCACAAGTTGCGATACCACGAGTGGAGCCACAGAAGGAGGTTGCAACACAGGGAGTGATGCAGGAATAGCTTGAACAGCCATCACCAAGTTTTAAACCTACTAAAAGAGTAGATTGAACTGCTCTATCTAACTACTACATCTACAGAGATGGAGAGGCCCCCACCGGTATTGGCTGGGCTTGGTTGTTGGCTTGGCTTTTTGCTAGTCAGGAGGTGGGCATGTTAGTACAACAGGACAATACCTTTTTGGGTGGTACTATTAGTCTGCGTTTAGTTTGTGTTTCTCAAAGTTTTATCTGACCCTTCCTCTACTCTATTGGTGTTAGAATCCTTCAGGCACCAATGACGCTGCAGCAGTGGTGTAGGATGATCTCTGGGAGGCAAAATATATAAAAAAATGTTGGCCAGAAGGTGTTCCAGCATAGGCCTTTTGACCATCAAGTTAGATCACTAGCACAACAACAATATGAGGAGGATAGGATGGAGTTTTTCATACCTTGGAAGCTCCCAGGGGATCCCTTTTTATAGGTAGAAGACAAGGATATTTCCAAAATAACAAAATCTCAATAGATTTAATAGGAAGTGATGGGGCTTATCGTGCAGGCCATTAGGGGATCTCCATGTCCACAAAGAATGTCCATTTCTTTTTAAATGGAATCTTGTTCTTTATATGAAATTGGTCATGTTTCTTAATGATAATGTTGACCATTGCATGAGTCCAGGCATGCTACCCCTAATTGCGAAGATATGATAGTGATTAGAGATCATAAGGTATAATGTGACCTTTTGGCTATATAATCAAGGGAATGAAAGTGAGCGTTGGTTATGTTAGCCTTCAAAAGGTTCAAGTTGGAATATTGTCCAGGACCTACTTGCCACAATACTCAAGGATCAGGGATTGATCCGAGTGCTTCTATTGAGGTCGAGAAATGGTTGGCTAGAGATACTTGATTAGATTGTCCTGGATAAAGGCAAACATGCATCGATGGCCATCTGAGGATCGACCGATGAGAGACCAGTCACTACTGAGGCTGGATTAGATAAAAGTGATCGATGGGCGATACCTGACTGGATCCAGTTGGTTGGTGTGAGAACAGTGTTTTTGGGCCAAAGTCGGCAGGCCCAGCCGACTTCGACCCAGTTCGAAAAACAAAAGAAGAACGAAGGGGAGAACAGAGACCGGAGTAGGGGAGGATCGAATTTCTCTTATCCGGTCGGAGTTCTCACCGGTGTTTTCGAGAGAGGAGTTGTGAGGGGAGAGGGAACTCGTTGGCGACGAGTCCGTAAGGGATTGGGACTTGATTGGACGGAGTTTGAGTTTCAAACAGCGAGGAAACTCATCATTGTTTTATCTTTAAATTCTTCACACCGTCGCCTCATCGAGTCCCCTTCACGTGTCTTCTCCCTTTCTGGCGAGCAACCAAGGGTTCTTCAACATCCGGTGAGTGTTCTTTTGTTGTTAGGAAGATTTAATCCGAATTCTTTTCTTTAGAATTGTTCGGTTTATTAATCAAGGGGTCATGGACCGCCGGGGGTTGTGCCACCGTCCACCTCCGTTCGTCGAGCTCCCCTTCCCGGAGACCACCTCCCTAGGCCGCCGACAGCCGGGGGGGAAGGCTGGTTAGGTTGAGATGAGGAGCAGCAGGGGGTTCGGGAAGAAGAGAGAAGGAAGAGAAAGAAGGAGAGAAAGAAAGAAAGAAAAAAGAAAAGAGGTTTGTCGATTTAGGAAAAAAATAAATAATAAATAACAAAAATAAAAAAAGGAGAGAGAAAGAGAGAAAGAAAAGAAAGAATCAAGGAATTTTCTCGAGATTCGTAAAAAAAAATTAGGAATTTAGATTTTAATAAAATTATTTATTAATGTAGGGAATCAGTCTTCTGAGCAGGAAGGCGTCGCGTAAATTTTGGGTACGGACTAGTTTAGTTGTAGACAGTTGATTCTTGAGAGGTAAGGAATTCTGTATTGATCACCCATTTATGCATGTATTTTACATGGCCTGGCTTGATCTGAGCATATATATATACATTTGTACGTATGGTGTTATTTCGCATGACATAGTTGATTTCTTGTGATGGACATTATGGTAGTTATTATTATTATAGTCTGTATTTCATACACCATATTTTAAAGGAAAGTGACACTGGTTATCGAGTGGGTTGGACCATGATACCAGTTATTGAATGAGTTAGACCATGACACTGGTTATTGAGTGGGTTGGACCACGATATTGGTTACTGAGTGAGTTGAACCATGATACTGGTTATCGAGTGAGTTGAACCATGATACTGGTTATCGAGTGAGTTGAACCATGATACTGGTTATCGAGTGGGTTGGACCACGATACCGGTTATTGAATGAGTTGGACCATGACACTGGTTATCGAGTGGGTTGGACCACGATACTGGTTATTGAGTGAGTTGGACCATGACACTGGTTATCGAGTGGGTTGGACCACGATATCGGTTATTGAGTGAGTTGGACCATGACACTAGTTATCAAGTGGGTTGGACCACGATATCGGTTATTGAGTGAGTTGGACCATGACACTGGTTATTGAGTGGGTTGGACCATGATACCGGTTATTGAATGGGTTGGACTATGACACTGGTTATCGAGTGGGTTGGACCACGATACCGATTATTGAATGTGTTGGACCATGACACTGGTTATCTAGTGGGTTGGACCACGATACCGGTTATTGAATGGTTTGGACCATGACATCGATTATTAAGAAAAACGTAAAGTTATCAAGGTTTTGTCATACATGAGGCTTGAATTATTTGACTGCATGACATGATATACTAGTATTTCATTATTTTCAGAAATGTATATTATTATTGGTGTGATCATATGGAAACCTTACTGGGTTATATAGCTCACTCCCTATTTTTTTTGATTTTTCAAAGACTTAGGATGTGTAGCAAGGTTTGGGCTGGGCGTGAGACGGAACATCGACTTTTAGTTTGTTAATTAGTTTTATGTAGTTTTTCGGTTGCTGATACTTATTATACATCAGTGGACCATTAGTAGTTTGATTTGAATAAAAGAATTGTTTAGTTATACTTTTAATTCATGTTGATACAATTGCTGTGATTTTATATGAATGATTCTTGTGTACCTAGGCCTTGCATGATCTCTAGGATGAAATCTAGGATTTGTGCGACCGATCACGTAGCCGATTCCGGTACTAGATTCGGGGCATGACAAAGTGGTATCAGAGCAAACCAGGTTGTAGGATCTTAGGGTATACATTCATCGAGAGAGTGTGGGTTGATTTTTAGATGGGGGTAGATAATGTAATATATTCTTGTTAGTTTAAATGATAGGTGTATACTGACGATGATTGGTAGAGGATTTCCATAGCGCTTGGTGGTGGGCGTGGATATGCTAGGAGACCCACAAGATTTGCAGGTGGAGCAAATGCTTGGGATTCTATAGAGCAGCACGAGAATACTGGGGTCTTATCTGGAGATGAGGAGCATCCATAGGAACCAACGCCCAATCCTATGGATAACATCCCGGAGACTGGGACAGCAGAAATGGGAACATTGGGAGGATCTGGAGTTCAGCCTGGGGACCAGGTTGGCCTCCCTCAGCTGAAGCAATTTTTGGTGCAATAATAAGCCATTGCAAGAACTGATATGCTGAGATTCATGGAAGCACAATAGCAACAACAACAACTTATGCAGCAACAGCAATAGTTCATGCAGCAACTATTGCAACAGCAGCGACAAGGAGTTTCACAGCAACAGTCGGAAGTCAAGATTCCACAAGAATGACAAATCACTTTGATAGATTTCAAGAAGTATGCACCACCGGTATTCAAGGGAACATCTGATCCCATGGAGGCAGAGGGTTGGTTGAAGGCTGTGGAGAAAGTATTTCAAACCTTGTGGTATCCGGAAGGGGAGAAGGTCACTTTTGCTACCTTCTTATTGCAAGATGAGACAGCCGCTTGGTGGGAGTTGGAGCTTGGAAAGAAAGGACCGACTGATGCACCTTTTATCTGGGCAGATTTCGGAAGGATTTTCTATGAGAGGTACTTTCCTTAAAGTGTTCGGGTACAAAAATTTCGAGAATTTGATCGCTTGAAGTAGGGTAGCTTAACTGTTTCTCAATATGCTGCAAAATTCAAAGAACTGTCAAGGTATGCTCCAACACTGATAGCTAATGAAGGGGTCCGAGCCAGAAAATTTGAAAATGGACTTAAAGGTCATATTCAACATCAGGTGACTACCTTTGAGCTACCCACTTATAAGGAGGTCGTCGACAAGGCATTGATCATAGAAAGAGGATTAGATGTGGCTCATGCTGAAAGAGAAAAAGCTTTGAAGAAAAGATCCAGATCAGGAGAATTTCAGGATCGACTTAATAGAAATGCTAATGCAAAGACAAGGAAGCCTGACAGTGCTGCTATCCAGTGCTATAGGTGTGGTGGACTGCACCTTAAGCGGAACTGTACCTGGCCAGGAGGGAAATGTTATAATTGTGGAAAGGAGGGTCACACTGCAGCTGCATGTTATATTGGTCAAGGGTCACAGCGTCAAGCGCCTCAAGCATCTCATGACGAATATCAGTAGGGAGGACAACGGAAGTCAGGTACCCACGGCGGGTGTACGCACTCATGCAGCAGGATGCCAACGCATCCAATTCAGTAGTGATAGGTATGATTAGGTTATGATCATTTGGGACGGTGATACAAGTGATTAAAATCATAATGACATGATGATTATTGGAATATGACAAGAATAGTGTAGAGCTCAGGTTATGATGACATGGAATTATGGTATAAGTACTATGATAGATATGAGTGGTATTAAATTCAGGTCATGATTGTTTGAAAATTTTGACATAAGAGATTAAGAAATTAACATGATGATTAGTAAGATATGACAAAAATTTCTGGGAGGATTTATTTAGTGAACCTGGATGGTTTAGTAAATTATATTAGAGTGTAGAAGCGTAGTGATTTAAGAATATTAACTCTAACTTTTGAAATGTTATGATGGGAGTACTGATTTAGATATCAATCAAACTAATTTCGAGGACGAAATTATTTTAACGGGGGGAGAATGTGAGAACAGTGTTTTTGGGTCGAAGTCGGCAGGCCCAGCCGACTTCGACCCAGTTCGAAAAAAAAAGAAGAACGAAGGGGAGAACAGAGACCGGAGCAGGGGAGGATCGGATTTCTCTTATCCGATCAGAGTTCTCACCAGTGTTTTCGAGAGAGGAGTCATGAGGGGAGAAGGAACTGGTCGGCGATGAGTCCATGAGAGATTGGGACTCGATTGGATGGGGTTTGAGTTTCAAACGGTGAGGGAACTCATCATTGTTTTATCTTTAAATTCTTCACACTGTCACCTCATTGAGCCACCTTCATGCGTCTTCTCCCTCTCCGGCGAGCAACCAAGGGTTTCTCAACATCCGATGAGTGTTCTTTTGTTGTTAGGAAGATTTAATCCGAATTATTTTCTTTAGAATTATTCAGTTTATTAATCAAGGGGTCGTGGACCGCCGGCGGTTGTGCCACCATCCACCTCCGTTCGTCGAGCTCCCCTTCCCGAAGACCATCTCCCTGGGCCACCGGCAGCCGGGGGGGAAGGCCGGTTAGGTTGAGATGAGGAGCAGCAGGGGGGGTTCGGGAAGAAGAGAGAAGGAAGAGAAAGAAAGAAAAAAAGAAAAGAGGTTCATCGGTTCAGGAAAAAAATAAATAATAAAAATAAAGAGGAGAGAGAAAGAAGAGAGAGAATTAAGGAATTTTCTCGAGATTCATAAAAAAAATTGGAAATTTAAATTTTAATAAAATTATTTATTAATGTAGGGAATCGGTCTTTTGAGCAGGAAGGCGTCGCATAAATTTTGGGTACGGACTAGTTCAGGTATAGACAGTTGATTCTTGAGAGGTAAGGAATTCTGTATTGATCATCTATTTATGTATGTATTTTACATGGCCTGGCTTGATCTGAGCATTTATATATATATATATATACACATATGCATGTATGGTGTTATTTCGCATGACATAGTTGATTTCTTGTGATGGACATAATGGTTGTTATTATTATTATAGTCTGTATTTCATACACCATATTTAAAAGGAAAGTGACACTGGTTATCGAGTGGGTTGGACCACGATACCAGTTATTGAATGAGTTTGACCATGACACTGGTTATCGAGTAGGTTGGACCACGATACCGGTTATTGAATGAGTTGGACCATGACACCGGTTATCGAGTGGGTTGGACTATGATACCAGTTATTGAATGAGTTGGACCATGATACCGGTTATCGAGTGGGTTGGACCACGATACTGGTTATTGAATGAGTTGGACCATGACACCGGTTATCGAGTGGGTTGGACCACGATACTGGTTATTGAGTGAGTTTATAGCCTTTCGTACATGCATGCAACATTTATTACATTCTCGGTTCGAGATACGATGTTACTTTTGAAAATAATTGATTAGACCTAACGTGTTCATATTTTAAAATTTAAAATTTAACTTCAAACAAAATTTCTATTTTTATTTTTTTAATTTTTTAATTATTTTTTTTTTGTAAGAGAAGTAAAAGCGATGCCAAACAGCATCTAAAATAATCATTTTCTAAAATTTCAACCAAACAATTAACCACTGTTCACAACCAAAACCAATGTAAAATTCTAATCCATGAGGGAAGTCCCATAACTAAAACCAAATTTTTTGTAATATTGATCTTCCATCATGTATTAAGATCCAGCATGTGCATGTCACATGCTTTAATCAACAAAAGTGAGAAATAGAACTATGCAGCTTATTCACATAAATGAAGAAAGATATCAAAGTCTCAGCACACCGCATTGTGTTTTGGAATGGATCGAATTAATGCTCCATTTTAATAATAGAACTATGCTTCCAGTAGAAAGCATCCTGTTTAGTATTAATTTTAGGCAGTTAGGTGGCTTCAACTGCTCCCTAAGAAAACACCAAATCTTTCTTGGAAATTATCCTACTTCTCTTATCTCAAAAAGACTTTTCCCTCACAAATCTACGATCCTCCCTGAAACACGTCAGCAGGCGTCTGGAAAAATGTGGTTGCATGACATAATATGCTGGCTGGTGATTTTTCATCGAGATGTGATCCCCTTGTTTTGAATGGGTAAGGAGGAAAAGCCAGAGCTTCCCCAAAAAAATTATTATTAGAACGGAGTCGGTAAGGAAGAAAATAACGAAGACCAGATCATAGGAGTCGGTAAGGAAAAAAAAAAATAACAAAGACCAAATCAAAACCTTTCCCTTATAGAAAGTTCAGAACAAAAAAAAAAAATAAGCAGGTTGCTATAAGATAGAGATCCAGTCAACGGAAGGATGAAAATTAGCTTCGTAGCCCCAATTCAATTTAGGTAGTCATCCCCGGAGGCACCAACAAGAGTTGGGTTCTTCTGGAACACACGGTCTCGTGATCAATGGCTATGATGGAGGTGCACAGAACAAACCAATTCTTTAATATCTAAGTGCATGGTTACATACATAGCACCATATGTAGACCTCGATTTATGCAAGAAAATCCTCGTATTCCTTTCGTTCCAAATTATCCAGCAAATAACATTGAAATCACTTTTGGATAAATGAGCATCCATTCCTTGTACGTAGGAGGAGAATATTTGAACGGAAAGAGTTGGGCTCTAGAATCGGAATATAGCTGTTTCGTTCTCATTATGACACTCAATCTAGACTCTCGTCTGATATTATTCATATTTCATTTTAATTTTGATTTCGATTCGTATCACAGACCCAATGCATCGGGTAATATGACCATTCAATTCAAACCATGCTAATTTTATTTTGATTGTGAACTAGACACACCCCAAGTATAATCATTGAAAGGAGATGACAATTGAAATCAGAAATTATATATAATACTATAAAATAAGACAAACCGTTATCTATGCGTGGATGATTAACTTGACATTATAACTTTCCCTTTCTATTCTCGGTACCACTTCGTCCTAATTTTCCACCCGCGTGTCATCAGAAACTTCCTCGACATCTACTCGGACAATAACAGATACATGGGGGGAAGCATCAGAAAACCATGGCATGAAATCTACCTAACATGGTTTACTACTTCACTCAGCATGACTGGATCAAGCCTTACCAACCCCATCTCCCTCTATATATATCAACTCCTCCAGGACACCTTTCTCAATATCACCTGGCCATTCTCCTGCTAGCAAGAAAGAGAGAATAGATGGCTTCCCATTTCCTCCTCCTCGCTCTCCTTGCACTGGCTTCATCTCATGCCATTGCTTCTGATCCTAGCCAACTCCAAGACTTCTGCGTCGCTGATCTTAACTCGGATGGTACTCCTGTTGTGACATTCGTAATTATGCATTCATAATATATATTGTCCAGGTACTTTAACATTTTTTCTAATCGTTGCAGTGTTCGTGAATGGGTTCGTCTGCAAGGACCCGAAGATGGTCAAAGCCGAAGATTTCTTCTTCTCTGGACTTGACAAGCCCGGTGACACATCAAACAAGCTCGGGTCTAACGTGACTCTAGTCAATGTGAACAAACTTGCTGGCCTAAACACCCTTGGCATCTCGCTAGCTCGCCTGGACTTTGCACCCTATGGTCTCAACCCTCCTCACACCCATCCGAGGGGAACCGAGATCCTCGTAGTGTTGGAAGGCACGCTCTACGTCGGCTTCGTCACATCTAATAACCCCAACAACCAGCTCTTCACTAAAATCCTTCACGAGGGCGATGTGTTCGTATTTCCTCAAGGTCTCATCCACTTCCAATTCAACAAAGGGGAGACCGGTGCCGTTGCCTTTTCTGGTCTGAGCAGCCAGAACCCTGGTGTGATCACCATAGCCAATGCGGTCTTTGGAGCGAAGCCTCCCATCTCCGATGATGTTCTTGCCAAGGCCTTTCAACTGGACAAAAAGACTGTGGATTGGCTCCAGGCTCAATTCTGGACGGACAACAACAACTAAAATACTGCTCGCGAACTACTTGTTATGGTCCTTGGACTCATTTCTTCGTACTTCTTGGTTTGAATAAGCAGACATCATCTCTCTGTTTCCATGTACTTGTTCGATCACCACGGATTTGTTTGCAAAATTATACTAGTAAAAAAAATTACTTTTATCAGCTTCTAGTATGGGGGTCAGGATGGACTGTTCATTTTAATTGTCTCAACTTCAAAAGCTTCGACATTCATTTCTTCTAATCTCAAAATTACCAACCAAGCACGCACTCTGTTCTTTATACATCATGTTCACTCCTTACGGATCTTTTCGGATGTTGTGTGACGCATACTTGGATGAATCTGTTTTGCAAATACTATCATCTAAAGATGTAAACCTTGAACTTGTCTTTTCATTTTCAATTATTCTGTATCATAGATGTCCTGATATTTCTGTTAAAACTACTGATAGTTTTGACTCTGCTTTACTTTCAAGCTTTTCTCCACTCAAAAAAACTTTAAAGCGTTCCTTTTTTGTATATAAATTTAAATCTTGGATCGGTTGGGCTCTTACTTAATTACCTACCATCTATGAATGCAGTGTAATTGATTTTAGTTAATTACTTCTTGTGTTCAATTGTTTTGAGTCTCCGGTTATCATTTAGTAGCAGGTGTACCTCTATCTCTTCCACGTGTTGCTAAAACTCCTGATATACTTTGGTGAAAAACAAGTACAGTACACCGCGAAGGCGGTAGCTCAGGTGGATGGGACTTCACCTCGCAATTACTTGGTTATCGTGAGTTCGAGATGTCATGTTCCGAATCTAGTACCGGAATCGGTTACATAACCGGCCGCACAGATCTTAGATTTTATTCTAGAGATCATGCAAGACCTAGGTATACAGGAGTCAAATACATCAAAATTAAAACTAATATTATATAAACAATTGATTAACAATTAAACAATTCATTTATTAAATCATATCACTAATTGGTCTACTGATTCACAACAAGCATCAGTAACCGAAACTAACTCTAACTAACTAACGAACTCAACATTAATGAAGCTCCATCTCACGCCCAGCCCAATTCTCGCTATGTATCCCGAGTCTCTAGAAAAACAGAAAGTATGGAGTGAGCTTTACAGCCCAGTAAGGTCTCCAACCAGTCACCATTAATAATAATAATACTTTGCAAATATCAATAATATAAGAGTATATCATGTCATGCAATCAAACAATTCAAGTGTCACGTATGACAAAACCTTTTTCAAAACCATGTTTCCTTTTCAAGTTTTCAATTAAATCATCATTCTTTAGGGTTCTGGACTAACCACGGTCACACTCCAGCCTGTGACTGGCACACTATTGTCACACTCCCGCCTGCGACTGGTACACAATTTGTCACACTCCAGCCTGTGACTGGCACACAATTTGTCATACTCCAGCCTGTGACTGGCATACTAAGAAACCACGGTACTACCGTGGCATGGCTAGTCCAAACGCCATTTTCACTTAACACTTTATCATTTCATCTAATCTTATGAAATGATATCATGATATCAAATCATGAAACTCAACTCTTTCACTGACCAGCATCACGGTCCAAGCCATACAAATATCACTTTATTCGATAAAACATGTAATACAGGAATATAGCTCATAACAATAATAATCGTACTGACCAATATAAAAAGTCAAACTATTCCATGCAAAACAAATCATGCATACCGATGCATATACGCACGGATCAAACCATGTTGAAATAAATATATATATATAACTGGTGAACAAGTCTAGAAATCCTTACCTCACTAGAAACAACTGATACTGATCCATACCCGGAAACCTGCATAAAGCCCTTCTGCTCAGAAGGCTACCTCCCTACAAGTACAATAATAGTTTTTTAATAAAAAATTATAGGATAATTGTAAACCAAACTTTTACCCAAATTCCTTCTACGATTCATCCGTAAATCCTAATCTCACGAATTTCTAGAATAAAACTTTTCAATCACCCTTCCAATATTTATATGAATTTTTTCCCTCTTTCTCTCTCCTCTTTCTCTCTCTTATCTTCTCTCTCCACTTTCTCTCTCCTTATCTTCTTTCTTCATCTTCTCTCTCTTCTTTCTTTTTTATTTTTATTTTTATTTTTATTTTTCTCTTTTTTTTTCCTTCTTCTTCTCCGAACCGACCATAACTCTTTTTTTATTTTCTCTTCTTCTGAACCCCCTGCTGCTCTTCCCTTAGTTCAACCGAGCCAGCCTCTCCATGGTCGCCGGCGGTGGCCATGGGAGGTGGCTATTGGAGAGAGCCCAGCGGATCGGAGTGGACGGCAGTGCGGCCTCCGGTGATCCATGGCCCAAACCGAACGAGATCCAAAAGGAAAAAATCCGATTAAACTTCCTTAAAAGTTGAAATAAAAACAACCAGACTCACCGGTGCTTGAAGAGACTCTCCGTCGCTCGCCGAAGAGGAGAACGATGGCTTAGAAGGGGGTTTGAAGACTCGATTGGGCAACAATGAAGGGAGATTTAAAGGAGACTCCCGATAGCTTTTCCTCGCCGTTTGGGGAGCAACCACCGTTGGATCGGAGTTCCACACTATCTCGGACTCGTCGTCGACTTCTTCCCTCCCCTCCACGACTCTTCCCCCCGAGTCCTCCGGCAGCTTTTCCGGTCGATAAGGGAGAAGAGCGGCTTCGTGTCCGACTCTGCCTTCCCTTACTCTTTTTTTTTTTTTTTTTTTGCATTGTGGGTCGAAGCCGGCTGGGCTTGCCGACTTCGGTCCAAAAGCCTAGATATCACACGAGGAATGACCCTCGAGAGGGGACTTGATTAAATCTAAGGTAAGCCTTGGAACCTGTGATGGGCGATGAAGTTAGAAGTCAAAGTTCTTTCTTCTTCCCATTCCAATCGACCGGTAGTGTTAGATCGACGTACCCATTCTCATGATGGAAAAATATTACAAAATTCTAAGCATATAATATCGAACATTATCTGACGGGATTGGGACATGCAGGAGTTGCTACACCGGATTTATCCCCTATCTTTTTTTTTTTTTTTAAAAAAAGTACAGTGCTATCGTGCAAATTGGCAAAAAGAAACCATCATGTATGTTTTCCTGTATGGCTTACCAATTTCTTCTCAATGACAGCTCAATCAAGCAATTCAATTTATTTAATTAGTTGACCATTAAGTCGTAGGGAACCCATTATTAACGTTTATGTGCTTTTTTATGAGCTTGCATCCAGTGCTCCAATCTAAGAAGGAACGTTTTCATCCAAACTCTTATGATTTTATTAATTATACCGAACCAGCAACTATTTAATTAATGGACTCTCTTATATTCTCTCTTGCTATGTTTAAACCATCTTCACATAAGCAAATGTTAGCCCTCTCATTCTTTGCAATTTTTAATGTATTAATTTATACATACATAGTAGTCTTTTATAAGATCGCTAATCCATTAATTTTTACATGGTAATGCTTTTTTTTATATATCTGAGACTGAAATTCGATAAGATGTTCGAATTGTTGGAATTCTCTTTATGGTCATTGTAAAGGAACGATGCTCTTTCGGCATGACGCCCATGGATTAGAATTTTCTTGGATAATTATTTTTTCCAGGGACTGTGCTGCAAAATCTTCCTCGTAAGCGTCCTTTTCAGAAAGAACGTATTTCTTTTTTCAAGTTTCTTTAATTCCATAGAAATATCATGGGAAACAAGCATTTATATCCAGGAAATAACATACTCTAGACCTATTGGTATACAGTTACATGAGGGCAAACTTTGCACCAATATATTAAGATATGATACATAGTGAGTATGATGGCTATTTTTTTTTATTATTTTTTTTTTACAGATGGGTAGTTATATAATTATGATATAAGAACAGTCTAAAATATGTAAAAATAGAATGTTTCATGAGACCTGCCGTAGAATGGCTCATTTAGGTTGTATTTCCAAATATATTAAAATGACCGCCTCAAAGAAATTTAATGACATAATATCTATTATTATATAATATATATATATATATATAGAAAAACATCTTACTTTCTTTGATCCATCTCTCTTTCTCTTTTCAAGAAAAAATTTATAATTCCTAAAAAGTTGAAAAAATATTTATAATTCTAATATTGTTATAGATTCAAATAATATATATTGATTATATGTGAACTCTACGTACGTTATGCAGAGGCATTTTTGCTAGTATCACTAAATTTATTAGTTTATTTGTATATATTACATTTATCAATATTATTCAAGTAGAACGATAAAAATTAAATTAATTATTAAAATATATTAATTTTGGCTGGACTTTGGTGACGATGCGACAGGACCTGACCGTAGCCATTGAGCGGCAACCATCCATTTATTCCGCCTGCCCCTCCTCATCTCCTTTCTTTCTTCCTCCCTTTTATTTCTATCCTTTTCTTCACACTTTTTTTTTTTTTAATAAAAAATAAATTTAGTACGGTTGTTATCCATGGACCATCGTCATGTTGAAAAATATTGGCTTTGACGCCACCAAAATACCAATTAGTCTAAATAAAAACTGAAAAGAGATTCCGATCTCTGACCTTACCGACCATCATAAATTTAAAATATGATTTTTTAAAATTTAATAAATTTTTTTATAAAATTATATTTTAAATTTATAATTAATTAATTAATTATAAAATAAGATCCTAATTAATTGGGCTACTATCTGGATGGTGCCGTTCTTTATCTTCAGCCGACCCCCAAGCCCAGTGTCGCATCATTTATAAAATTTTATCCCTATAGATGTGCGAGGACGGACTTTAAAAAAAATTATTTACATATCAAAAACTCCAGGTAAAATAACATTAAGCCTGACATAATAAATCCACTAGTTTAGATAGTCTCTTTAAACAAAGAAGATGTAAATTTATTTACTTAACCAAGATTCCTGGGACATTAACTAAATCTTAGTTTTTCTCTCCACTTAGCCCATGATTTTGATCCAACTTCTCTTTGTTATACGGAAAAAATATCTGAATGAATTAAAGTCCAATAAATTACCTCATACCTCCAGTAGACTCAAAAACATTATAATATATACATATATATATATAAAAGAAATACTAATTTTTATGATATTGATATTTTAATATATAAAATATATATACTAATATATTTTTTTAAATACTTGATGCATCTTATTCAAAAATAAAAATTTTAACTTAAAATACTTATTTCGTCTAAATACACACATATATATATATATATATATATATAATTAAATATATATAATCTATCTATTGGCGTATAGTCCTTGGAGACTACATTTAAGTCACATAAGAAAAATTTACATATCCATCATAGAAAATTTATGAGGGCATTAAAAGTCTTAGCATTGAGCTGTGGCGGGTGGTGGATGATAAAATAAAAGGAATTTGAAAAAGGGGATACACTCTAGCAATTCATTGATGGATAATTTTCTGGAAGTCCTTTTTCATAGAATTTATCAAGATAAATTTTGATGATAACGTTCATGATATTTCTGGCGGTGCAGAGTATGTCATCTAGAATATTGAGGGCAAGTTTTTGGCAGGGGATTCTTTTTTTTATAAGCCTTCGGTCCTAGAAGCTGAGCTCATAACTGCATTGAGAGGCATCATGAGAGCTACACAGGAGCTGCATGTGGAGAGGATTCTTATTGAAGAAAGATTCTTCCACTGTTATGGAGCATTACGATGCCTACCATCTTTTTCATGATATCTGGAACCCTCTTAATCGGACTAGATATGTCTACCGGAAGGCAAACAATATAGCTGACTAGATTACCTTCTTTGTTACTCAGCATTCTGGCGATTAATCCTGGTATCAAGATAACAGCACCCATTTGCCTCTTCAGAAATTTCCTTTTTTATCTTTTGGACATCTCTCACATCCGAATTATGTGACCGTCCATCCATATAAAACAATTAAATAATATTTTAGGATTAATTTTTTTATGAGATCCTGGATTAATAAAAATAATATTTGAATGAATATAATGATTTAGATTCTTAGCTAAGTAAGAATGTATCAAGATTAACAAAGAAAGTATAAGTAAGTCCATATGGATTATTTATATTTGAATTCATTCCATTCCAATATGAAAATAAATTCAGATGGGTGTTATCTGATACATTTGCATCCTCGTTGTCACTCCATCGCGTTTTTGAATGAAATGAACGCTCTAGAATATGCTTCCGGTATAAGCATGGCGTTTTGTCGACAGGAAAATAAATAACTAAGGTTTCGTCACATCAATTATTGCATGAAAACGCGGCTGCATGGCACAATAAGCTGGCTGGTGATTTTTCATTGAGAGGTGACAAAAGGGTGTTCGTCATCGTATCCTCCAACAACTCCCAACAAGTCTCTTTGTTGAAAGGAGACGGCATCAGAAATTATGGATATAATAATATAGAATAAGAGAAACATGATCCATGCGAGGATGCTTAACTCGACACTATATTATTAATCTCTCCTTTTCCTTTCTCTGAACCACTTTGTCATAATTTTCTACCCGGATGTCATCATGGAGGCTTCTTCAAAATTTTACCTGGTCAATAGAAAACCATGGCACGCAATTCTTACATGAGATGGTTGCTCTTCTTCTTTTTAACAAAGTCGCATGACTAAATCAATCCTTATCAAAGACCCATTCCAGATCATTCCCTATATATATCAACTCCTCCCCAGACACCTTGTTCAATATCTCTCGGTTATTCTTCTGCTACCTAGAAAGAGAGAATAGATGGCTGCCCATTTCCTTTTCCTTGCTCTCCTTGCTCTGGCTTCATCTCATGCCATTGCTTCTGATCCCGGTCAACTCCAAGATTTTTGCGTTGCTGATGTTAACTCGGATGGTACTCCTGCTCATCAACGATTAATTTTCTGAGTTATGAAATAACGTATAGTTTTATACATTGTCCAGGTACTGATCGATCGTTCTTATAATTGTTACAGTGTTTGTGAATGGATTTGTCTGCAAGGATCCGAAGCAAGCTAAAGCCGAAGATTTCTTCTTCTCTGGACTTGACAAGGCTGGTGACACGGGAAACAAAGCCGGGTCTAATGTGACTCTACTCTCCGTGAGCCAAATTCCTGGGATCAACACCCTTGGCATCACGCTAGCTCGCCTAGACTTTGCACCCTATGGTCTCATCCCTCCCCACACCCATCCACGGGCTACCGAGATCCTTACCTTGTTGGAAGGCACGCTCTACGTCGGCTTCGTGACATCTAATAATCCCAACAACCAGCTCTTCACGAAGGTCCTTCACAAGGGCGATGTGTTCGTATTTCCTCAAGGTCTCGTCCACTTCCAATTCAACGTTGGGAAGACCAATGCCGTCGCCATTTCTGGTCTGAGCAGCCAGAACCCTGGTGTGATCCTCGTACCCAATGCAATCTTTGGAACGAAGCCACCCATCTCCGATGATGTTCTTGCCAAGGCCTTTCAGTTGGACAAGAAGACTGTAGATTGGCTCCAGTCCCAATTCTAGATGGACAACAACAACTAAGCAACTGCATGCGAACTACTTGATATATATCTGATAGTTGGATTAATTGGCATTATTTGTATTGTATGTTTTGAATAAGCAAACATATATGATCCTTTTGTTTGCACATGTTTGTTCGAGTTAAGGAATGATTTTTTAAATTTGTATTGTTTGGTTTGGATAAGAAAACATTGTCCTTTTGTTTGCTTATATTTGTCTGAGCTAAATATATTTTTACAACATTATACAGGCAAAGCTAGAGAATTACTTTTATCGGTTAATATTTGTGTTGCTTCCGGTTTAGTTATGAGCATGGACTTCCATATATTGAATCCTGCAAGTATGTTATGCATGGGCTGGGACTGCTCATTTTAGTTGTCTCATCAACTTTATGCTTCAACATGCACTCATATCTAACAAAGCAAGCACTCTATTCTTTAGGAATCATGGTCACTCCTAGCTTATACGGTCACAGCACGAGGACAAAATATTTATTACAAATGGCTGGCTTCTTTCGGATTTTTTTGTGATTAGATACATGGTTAATCTGTTCTCAAAGAAATATCGTTGTTTTGAAGCTGTAAATGCTGCTTGTCCATTCACTAATTTTGTTGTTCTATATTTAAGATTTTTTAAATTTTTTCTTAGACTATCGATAATTTTGATGCTGCTTAAATCGTTGATCAGTTGTGTTGGCGTGGAGTCATTGAATCGGCCGGTCGGAGCTGCTGCGCCGCAGGTCCGCTTCCTGGTTCACCTGCAAGACAGGTCTTTTGTCGGAGTTGTTCCGGCAAGGGACACTCCGATGCCTAAGTCAGTGATGGATCTAAGCCACAGAATGGGAAAGGGTATCGAGAGTATGAGAGAAAAGCTCTTAAAGCATGTGTGAATGTATGTGAGTGTTTGCGTACCCCCTTCCCATTGTTCTTACCACTATTTATAAGGAGGCTTCCGACCTGCGGCCCGCTCTTTTTCCGGTGATTATGGGAAGTCAATTTTTTCCATGATTGGCGATCGTGGGTTATCATTGAGCGGTTCCGGCCAGATCGGAGGCATGGCAGCTGGAGTTGCGCGCCATGATCGTGGCATGGAGAGTTGCGATTGTAACCGTTGGTTACAGTTGCCTATCTAGGCCAGATCGTTGTCCCATCTTCGGATTTCCCCTTTGCATGGGCCGAAGACTTGGCGTTTGCCCCAGGGCCGGAGATCATGTCTACGGCTGGGACCGAAGAGCGTGTCTTTGAAAGTCGGCGAGAAACTTGGTCTTCGGTCAGAGCTGAAGACGTCGTCCGAAGTTCTGTCCTTCGGATGTCGTAGTTCGGCGAGAAGCCTTTTTTTGCCTGTAGTTGGCCTAGCCTTTTCCTGGTCCGAAGTCCGTGGTTCGGAGGAAAAAGGGCTTCGGCCAGTTAAGCCGGAGTTTGGTTCGTAGCTGAACCGGGATATCCCAACAGTTGCCCCCTACTCTAAGTTTTCGAAGCGGAGGTTTGCCTCGAGAAGTGAGAGTATTAATGCTTTATCGTTTTCCTCCCAGTGGATGATTATGGGATTTTCGATTGGACTGCCCATCACGACTGCTGGTTGATCCGGGAATCAGGCGGTGGACAGCTGTCACCCCCAGGTTGGGGAGGAAGGAAAAACGAGTGGCCCTGGGATCGTCTCTCCTTTTCTCGTCGCACGATGATTAAGCCAATATGTTGGTTGAGATTTGGATGGTTGTGGCCGCTTCCTTTCATCCGTTGGATGATGGATGCGCCTCATCCCAGTGGTTTGTTGAAGGCGGGTTACCTCCCTGGATAACCTGGGGTCAAATCAACCTGGCAGGGCTTTAGAGATCCCAGCTTTTCTTTTGGGAAAGGGTGAAGGTCCGGCTAAGGAAGCTTCTTCAACCTCGTCTCATCCTTCGTCTAACTTTCCTTATTCTGGACTACCAGTCTATTTTGCAGGTAGGATCTTCCTTCTGCTCCCTTGCTTCATTCTTCTGTCATGGAGGGAACCGTAGGAAGTCAAGGGGAACAGGTTGGGCCCTCGGGGGCCGGTGACCTAGTAGGTCCGGAGTCGATTTCCAGTTCAGTTTTCCAGAGTAAGGCGGCTCTTCTTTGGAAACGCTATCGCATTCCCGAGGAGTTCCCCTTCGTCCTCCCCGCACTCGAGGAACGAGTGAACAAACCTCTCCCTGGGTGTCTAGCCGTGCATGAAGATCATCTGAAAGCTAATCTTCGATTTTCCCTGCACCATTTCTTCATCAAGATCTTTCGCTTGTACCAAGTGGTGCCGGTGTAGTTGACCCCGAACAGCATCCAGAACATCTGCAGATTCCTGGTCATGTGCAACATCGCAAACGTAGTGCCTAGGACCAATCTGTTTATGGCCCTCTTCGTTCTTAAGAGAGATTTCCACAGTAATGGATGGTAGGTGATTGGCCCTAGATCAGGCCGCAAGGTCATCAAGAATATGCTAGCACCATCCATGGGTGGAAACCCGTTTTCGTGTTTATGTTGTCTTTTGATTCATGGGACTTCGACACTGTGTGGAAGAAGCCTCGCCTGACCGTCAATGACAGGAAGAAGGTCTTGGCTACCGATCAGTTGGACTACGATCTCTTGGTGAACTCCAAAGTTGCCCCCATCTGAGAACTGTTAGAGGAGAGAAATCTTCATCGGGCAGGAATTAGCAGGTTCCCCTCATTAGGTATAGCGATGAAAATTTTTACTCATCTTTCTCGGTTTTATTGTAGCTCAATCAGTTGAAATGAATTCTTTTGCTTGTAGGCGGCGGGAAGAACCCGGTGTGAGCTGGCTCTGTCAGACTTCCGAGAAGAGGGTAGCACAGGCCCCTCTCACCATGTTTGCAGTTCGAAAGAGGGCTCGAAGGGACGGCCCCGAAGGGGACCAAAGCACTTCATCTTCTTGGGGCACCTCAGGGGAAGACGTAGCAGCCGCGGAAGGGGCTCCGTCGAGACCCTGTCCAGTCAAAACTCCAACAGCGGTTACCTTCCCGGTTCGTACAGCGGGGAGTCCGCCTTAGGGAGTGGATGTGCCACCGTTTTGCCCCCTGTAGTTGATAGGGGCAAAGCACGACAAGTCGAGGGAGAGTTCACCCGTGGAGCTTCCTTAGCTGGAGGCCGTTAGATGAACTCCTTGGAGCTTTCACCTACGGGGGGACTGCTGGTCCCGACCGTAGCCGGGCAGGCATTGAAGGGTACGCTACTGCCTCATGACTTGGTGGTTTTTTGGAATCGAAACCTTTCCAGGGTGTCCAATTCTACCTTCTCCGCCCTGTAACAGGTACGATCCTCACCGTTCCCTTTGTCTTGAGAGTTGTCCAGTCGATAACCCTTCATTTTTGATACAGTTGGTCTACGACCTCACCTTCATGGAGGAGGGCCTGGGGAACGTAGATAGTTTCATCCATGGCCTCAAGGAGGAGCTTCATACTGCCAGGGCCGCCAAGGAAGTAGCTGAAGAGTTGAGGCAGTTTATGGAGGACCACCTCATCTGGGTGAACAATGAAGTTCGCGAACTGAAAGGCAAACTGAAAAGTGCCCACCTGACGATGGCGGAGCAAGGGGCAGGGTGGAGAAAGAGCAAGAAACAAATCGACTCCCTGGAGCAGGCTGCCATGGAGGATCAGGAGAAGATAGAAAGCCTGACCAAGGTGGTGGAGGAAGCTTCTAGGAGGGCCAAAGAGGCGATCCTGGAGTCCGAAGCTGCCAAGAGGGAGTCCGTGTCTTTAAGGAAGCGGGTAGACGATGCCGTGGTAGATTCCAAAATGTCTTCACAATTCCAAGCAGAAATAGATGAAGCATCTTTGTGTGGCTACCAGCATGGCTTCAACAACGGACTCTCCAAGGTAAAGGAGGCCTTCCCTCACCTTGACCTTTCCGGCATCCCTCCCTTCGATATAGCTGAAGAGGAAGAAGAGGAAGTGGAGGGGGCCGAAGCTGCAATTTAGGTCGAAGAGGTGCCTTGTCCGGATGAGGGGACCATTACCTCAGTCAAAAATCTGGAGGTGACCCCAATTCCGATTCCGGTTCAGGAGGAAGCTCAGGTTGGAGGAGTCCAAGCCGAAGGTTCTCCGGTCCCAGCACTGATTGATGAGGTCCTCTCAGCACAAGTTGATAAGTTGCTTCAATCCTGTGGTGTGGAGTCTCCTCCTGTAGATGTTGAGTGATTTGGGTCGCTCTGGATGTATTTTTTTTCTTTCTCCTTTGTATTGTCAATAGATTTTGTATGATAATTTCTTCGGATTTTGAAATGACTTCTTCCTTCTTTGCATATGCAATGTTATGCTTCATATGTAGCTTGAACTGGTTTTACCGTTCTTTCTTCTGCTTGGTGGAATAGTCGTGGCCGAAGGCTGTTTAGTTGATAGTTGACGAAGATGAACTCTGGAATGGATCAGAACTCCATTGCCGTAGACCGTCTACGATTGGTCAGGCCGATGTCACCTTTCTTTTGATATTAAATTTATCCGTTGGGGCGGACAAGCATCAACACTCCGTCAGCCAGTGATTAGGAAAAGTTGATTGTAATCTTTGTTGTCCACGTGGCACGTTGATATTTGTACAGTCACGATTTCTTGCATCCTGTGCGCCGCCAGGTCTCCCTTTTCCAAAAAGGAGCCATTAATGTTGCCGTCGCACGATGAGAACTTCTCCGGATTCGAAGCGATGGCAGTTGTTATCCTAGGAATGACCCCCGAGCAACCTTTTGGTTCTTGAAGTGTCGTCCAGACACGTGGCGCCTTCTGACGCGGCCGGAAAAGGACGTGGAGCATGCCTCCCCGCAGTTGGTCGTGGGTGCAAGGTCTCTATAAATAGGGCCCTGCCTTCTATTATTAAGGGCCATCATTTTTGTAGACTCCTTCCTTCCATTAAAAATGAGGTTTAGCACTTTTGAACTCCATTGAGCCGCAAGAAGAAGGGCTGTTGATCCAAAGAGGAAGAGAAGTCTGGAGTTCTTTGGACTGGAGAATGACGACAAGGAGCCTCTTGTGGACCGCCTTGAAAAGAAGGTCCGCCTGTTGGAGGCCCAACTGAGGGAGGCTCCGGCCCAGGTCGCGGTGGAAACCACGGAAGTGGAGGAAGCAAGAAGGGAGGCGGCGAACGCCGTCTCAGATTTCAGGGCTTCTGCTGCCTTCAAGGAGGAAGCCATCGAGGCGGCTCTGGACTCCTTCCATCAGGGGTTCCAGGAATGCAGGAAGAAGGCCTTCAAGTTTTATAACTTGAAGGGTCTGGACAACATCAAGCCCTTCGTTCCCTTTCCCGGACATGAATTTGATTCTGACACCGATGAAGAGTCAGATTCTGGTTTGGACGGGAATCCCGGGGGCCCTTCGTCGTCCCTCCAGATCTCCCCCCGTCAGTACAGGAAAAACTCGGTGGGAGGTTATTGAAAATTTCCCACATCTTTCCGATGCTACTGTCTTCTTTTTTTTTTTTTGTCTCTCTTTTTGAGAGTTCTCTTTTTCTTTTTATTCTCTCTTTGTGAGAGTTTCTTCTTTCTTTTCTCTTTTTTTTTGTAAAAAATTGAAAAAATAAATGAAGTGCCTTTCAGTTATCTCTTCCCATGCATTTTTTGCGATATGTTGTATTATTGCTTTGTCTGAAATGTAGACTCCGCGGACTATTTTCGGTCTATAGGAAAGAAGTGAGGTCAGTTGGACCGTTCTTGGAGTGTCTGTTGTTGATAGAGAGGACGACAGTTGTCTTTTTAGGCACGTTTTCAGATTTATCGTAGGGTAGGATGTTTACACTGTCCCTGTGCACTTCTGTCGTGATTAAGGTAGGCTGTTCAGGCCAGCCTCAACGCATTTTTGGATTCACTGTAGAGTAGGTTATGAAAACCATCGCTGCACCTTTGATATTCTTGGTGGCCTAGTTAGGCCATCCATTGCGCTCGTCGGGCATATAGATAAGGTGAGTGGATCAGACTCTCCATTACATAGTTGATCAATTTTTCAGATCAGGTCACTCAGGCTATTGCCGTTCAATCGATGCAACTAGCTATTCTGAGTTGAGCAGGGTTGAGTAGCTTTGCACAGGAATTTTAGGAACTCATTTATTGATAGTATTTACGAAGGTTTTGTACATTCCATGGCCGGGACAGAGTCTTCCCCTCCAGGGTCTTGAGTCGATATGTTTCTGGTCGAATGACTTCTTCGACTTGATATGGGCCTTCCCAGTTGGGAGAGAGTTTTTCCTGTTCTGTTGGCCTAGATACTTCTGCCCTTTGTAATACCATATCCCTCGTGCGGAAAGTTTGCTCTTTCACCCTTGAGTTGTAGTACTTGGCGACCTTTTGCTGGTACGCCGCCATCCTTATCTGGGCCTGGAGCCTGGTGCTTGATAGCAAGTCCAAATCAATCTTTCTATGATCAGAGTTCCCAGTCTCTTCATAATTGTCAATTCTCAGGGACTGTAGGGAGACTTCAATAGGTAGCACAGCTTCGTTACCGTATGCCAGGTTGAACGAAAACTCATCGGTAGCCATTCTCGGGGTAGTTCGGTATGCCCAGAGAATGGAGGTCAGTTCTTCAGCCCAAAGTCCTTTGGCGGCTTTCAACCTCGTCTTCAGACCATGGAGAATGGTCCTGTTAGTGACTTCAGCTTCTCTGTTGGACTATGGATGAGCAACGGAAGTCAGCCGATGCTGAATATGGTACCGAGTGCAGAAGTCCTTGAACTTCGGATTATCAAACTATCTCCTATTGTCCGTGATAATGACATGTGGGATGCCGAACCTGAATATGATAAAATTTTTTACAAAATTTTTCACCTTGCCTTCTATGATCTGGGCCAGTGGTTCGGCTTCAACCCACTTCGTGAAGTAGTCGATGGCCACAAGGAGAAACTTCCTTTGCCCTGATGCCAGAGGGAATGGGCCAAGAATATCTATTCCCCACTGGGCAAAAGGCCATGGGGCTATCAGTTGAGTCAGGTGGCTTGCAGGTTGTCTCTATACATTGGCATACCTCTGGCATTGGTCGCACTTTCGCACAAAATCAGCTGAGTCCTTCTGGATGGAGGGCCAGTAATATCCCTGTCAAATGATCTTGTACGCTAGAGATCTGCCTCCCAGGTGATCACCACATATGCCCTCGTGGACCTCTCTCAGAGCGTAATCCACATCTGTAGATCCTAAGCATTTTAGCAGTGGCTGAGAGAACGATCTCTTATAGAGGGTTTCGTCGAAGATGACATACTGAGACGCCATCCAGCGGATCTTCTTGGCCTCTGTCTTATCTTCTAGTAGTTCTCCCTCATTCAGGAACTTGATGATTGGATCCATCCAGCTTGGTTCAGCATCGATCTGGTGTACCTCTACAGCCTCTTCGGCTATGCTTGGAGTTTTAAGATGTTCAACAAAGGTGCGCCCGAGAGATTCTGATGCCGTAGTTGCCAGTCAAGACAATGCATCCGCCCGGGAGTTCTCTGATCGTGGAACATGGATGATCTCAAAATATTCTAATTGGGAGGATAAAGCCCATACCTTATGCAGATACTATACGATGGTTGGATCCTTGGCTGCATATTCTCCGTTAACTTGATTCACAACCAGCTAGGAGTCTGAGAAGGCTCGAAGCTACCGGACTCCCATATTTTTGGCGATCTGAAGTCCAGTGAGCAAGGCTTCATATTCAGCTTGGTTATTAGAGACATGGAAGGAGAACCGGAGTGCGTACTCTATGGTATGGCCATCAGGTTCGGCCAACATGAGTCCAGCCCCGCACCCAGTAGCATTGGAAGCTCCGTCCACATGAACCACTCAGACGGACTTCATCTCCTTCGGGACTTCATCTTCTACCGAAGATGCTTCGTCTTTGGACTTCCAGGTGCACTCAGCCAAAAAATCGGAGAGCACCTGGGCCTTCATAGCCGCTCGGGGATGGAAGCTGATGTCAAATTCACTTAGCTTCGCAGCCCACTTGGCTATCCTTCCAGAGATATCCGAAAATCGGAGAACGGCCTTAAGAGGTTGATCGGTTAGCACCACAATAGCATGGGCATGGAAATATGGCCATAGTCCCTTTGCCGCAATCACCAGAGAGTAGATCAGCTTCTGCATCCTTGCATATCGCGTTTCGACGTCATGCAGGACCTTACTGATATAGTAGATCGGCTTGTGGGATCCGTCTTCATCTCTCCGGGCAAGAATTGAACTGATTGCTTCATCTGATGCAGAGAGGTATAGGTAGAGGACCTTGCCTTCTTGTGGCTTGGAAAGCAATGGCAGGGTCTCCAGGTACTTCTTCAGTTCCTCAAAGGTAGTGCGACAGTCTTCGGACCATTCAAAGTCCTTTGAATACCGAAGTACCTTAAAGAACGAAAGGCATTTCTTGGCTGACCAAGAAATGAATCTGCTTAGGGAGGCAATTCTCCCTGTCAACTGCTGGACTTCCTTCTTGCAGGAGGGATGCCTCATATCTTTCAAGGCTTTGAATCTTCTTAGGGTTCGCCTCAATCCCCCGTTTGATGACTATGAAGCCCAAGAATTTATCCGAAGTGACCCAAAAGGCACACTTTGCCGGGTTTAGCTTCATGCGGTAGCGCCTTAGAGCATCGAATGATTCTTCCAAGTCACAGATGTGGTCTTTCTGGAGGAGGCTCTTGATGATCATGTCATCAACATAGGTCTCCATGTTTCTCTCTAGTTACTTTTCGAATACCTTGTTGATCAGCCTTTGAAACGTTGCTCCGGCATTCTTGAGGCTGAATGGCATCATCTTGTAGCAGTAGAGACCTTTATCAGTGATGAAAGCCATCTTCTCCTCATCTTGCGGATCCATTCTAATTTGGTTGTAGCTGGAGAAAGCATCCATGAAGTTCAGCAACTGGTGGCCGGCAGTAGCGTCGACCAGCTGATCAATCTTCGGGAGAGGGAAGCTATCTTTTGGGCAAGCCTTGTTGAGGTCTATATAGTCGATGTAGATCCTCTACTTACCGCTAGCTTTCTTTACCATTACCACATTAGCCAACCACTCGGGGTAGCGGGCCTCTCGGATGAACCCTGCTTTAAGGAGCTTGCTGACTTCTTCGTTCATGGCTTGCTGTCTTTCAGAAGCGAAGCTCCTTTTCTTCTGTCGCACCGGCTTGTACGCAGGGATTACTTCCAGCCAATGAGTGATTACTTCGGTAGGAATCCCCGGCATATCCGATGCCGACCAGGTGAAGACGTCGTCATTGTTTCTAAGGAAACGGATCAACTCCGCTTTGGTTTCCTCATCAAGTATGATCCCGATCTGCACAACTCTGGAGGGGTCCTCCTCTGTCAAAGGTACTGGGATGGTCCTCTCCATGGGCTCACCAAGATTTGTGGTTGTATTCCTCGGATCCAGCTGATCCGGAGTTGTTGAATCATTGAAATGTCTGTCTTCGATCATTAGGCACTGTCGTGCTGCCCTCTGGTTTCCTTTAACTTTTCCGACACCGTTCCTGGTGGGGAAGTGCACCAAGAGGTAGTGAAAGGAGATCACGGTTCGGAACTTGTTCAAGGCAGGCCGTCACAGAATAATATTGTATGCTGAGGGGATCCGGACCACCGTGAAGTTGATCGACAGTGTCTTTTGTCAAGGTTCAATACCAAGGATTATAGGCAACACTATTTCCCCCTCGGCATAAACTTGGTTGCCCCCGAAACCAGAGAGCGGTATGGGGGATCTTCGTAGTTGATGTCTAGGCAAACACATTTTGGAGAATGCATCATAAATCAAGACATCAGTCAAACTTTCATTATCAACAAGGATTCTCTGTACATTATAATTGGCAACTATGGCCAAGATTACAAGGAGATCGTCATGTGGGAGCCGAACTTCCGCAAGGTCGTCGTCGGAGAAGAGGATAGCGTTGTTGTCTTTAAGTTACTTTGAGGCTTCATCCTCATCCCTTCTCCAGTTGGTGGGTCGGTGTATCATCCCTACACCTCTGTTGGTGGGCCTTTGATTCGGTAATTCGGCCTCTTCAGGAGGTGGCCAGGGAACAGTAGCTTCCGACTGAGGTCCTTGGCGACTAATGTACCATCCCAAGTACCCTCTCTTGATGAGATCCTCGATCGCATCCTTTAGCTGGATGCACTCTTCAGTGTTGTGGCTGTGGTTCTGGTGGAATCGGCAGTATTTGCTCCTATTCCTCATGGAAGAGGAGATCTTCATGGGACGGGATCTTTGGAGATAGTTTTCTTTCTCTATCTCCATGAGAATCTTTTCTCGAGGGAGGTTGAAGGGGGTATAGGAGTCGAATCTTCCTCCCGATGCTCTAGATCTGGGAGGGCTTCTTCGGCGGTCTGTATATCCACCGCCGTTGTTATTAGAAGTTTGGGGACCTTGTCCCCTGTTATTTTTCTTCTTTGAAGGGGGTTTCCCTTCGATCAGTCGTCGATTTGCCGCCTGCTCTTCAGCATCGGCATATTTTTGAGCCCTTGACAAGAGCTCAGCATAGCTTTTAGGAAACTTCTTATCCAGGAAAAAGATAAGCATGGAGGTACGAAGCCCCTTCTTCAGTGCAGACATGGCCACGTGTTCATTGAGATCGGGGATCTCAAGCGTGGCCACATTAAACCTGGAGATGTAGTCTCGCAGGCTATCTCCTTCATTCTGGTGAAGGAGGAACAGTGTGTCTGTATTCCATGGAGTCGTGCGGCAGGTCCTGAAATGCAAGACAAATAATTTTTCTAACTCGGAAAAAGAATCAATGGTACCTGGGCGCAGGCTCGAGTACCACATCCGAGCGGACTTCTTCAAGGTAGCCGGGAATGCTAGGCAGTACATCGCGTCCGAAGCTCCTTGGATCATCATATGGGCCTTGAAGCTGCCCAAATGGTCGAGGGGGTCGGAGGTGCCGTCGTAGGATTCCATCTGGGGAATCCTGAAGTGCCGAAGGATAACCTCGGCCATGATACGGTTGGTGTATGGTTGGCGTAGATCATCCAAAATCAAGTCATCGGGATCCTTCAGATCCCGCATTCTTTGTTCCCGTGCCTTCGCCATCTCTGATTCGATGGCTCTGAATCTTCCGTCATAATCAGGAGTCTGCTTCGGCGCTCTCTCCATAGAAGTGGAGTCTTCGGAGGAGGGTGAGGGAGTTTACCTAGGCCTTTTCCCTTTTTGCGGGAAATCGACAGATCTAGGCAACCTCGAAGTTCAGCCTTCAGGAGAGGGCCGAGAACGGGGTAAGGGATGCATAGAATCCTCCTGTAGGGCTCTCTTCCTTCGGGATCGAGAGCTATGTCTGGAGGCGGCCGGTGGATTTTTCACCGGAAAGGCTCTGTTCTGGAAGTCTTGAACCATGACCATGAGATTGGTGACCTGGTTCACAAGGACTTCGAATTGCTGTAGTCCCATAATAACTATGGGAGGTGGGACATCGTTCTCCCCCGGGGGTGCGCCCCCGTGAGACGGAGCACGACTTCGGCTTGTAGAAGCTATTTGAGTCTTTCCTCTCACCATCAAGAATTTTTTACTTCCCCTTATCTAGGAGGGAGCTTAAAAAATGCTAACACCCCCTACCTGGCGCGCCAATCTGTTGGCGTGGAGTCCTTGAATCAGCCGGTCGGAGCTGCTGCGCCGCAGGACCGCTCCCTGGTTCACCTGCAAAACAGGTCCCTTGCCGGAGTTGTTTTGGCGGGGGACACTCCGATGCCTAAGTCAGTGGCGGATCCCAACCACAGAATGGGGAAGGGTGTCGAGAGTATGAGAGAAAAGCTCTTAGAGTATGTGTGAGTGTATGTGAGCGTTTGCGTCCCCCCCTTCCCATTGTTCTTACCACCATTTAAAAGGAGGCCTCTGGCCTGCGGCCCACTCTTTTTTCGGTGATTATGGGGAGTCAATTTCTTCCATGATTGGCGATCGTGGGTTGTCATTGAGCGGTTCCGGCCATATTGGAGGCGTGGCAACTGAAGTTGCGCACCTTGATCGTGGCATGGAGAGTATCGATTGTAACCGTTGGTTACAGTTACCTATCTAGGCCAGATCGTGGTCCCATCTTCGGATTTCCCCTTTGCATGGACCGAAGCCTTGGCATTTGCCCCAGGGCCGAAGATCATGTCTATGGCTGGAATAGAAAAGCGTGTCTTCGAAAATCGACGAGAAACTTGATCTTCGGTCAGAGCCGAAGACGACGTCCGAAGTTCTATCCTTCGGATGTCGTAGTTCGGTGAGAAGCCTTTTTTTGCCCATAGTTAGCCTGGCCTTTCCCGAGTCCAAAGTTCATGGTTCGAAAAAAAAAGACTTTGATTAATCAAGCCAGAATTCAGTTTATAGCTGAACCGGGATATTCTAATAAGTTACATTTTTAGTTAACTATCAGGCATCCGAGAATGCACTATAATTAATTATACCATGTAGCTTGTTTACACCAGAAAATAATAGTTCACATAATGAGCATGAGACAGTTTTTTAACCACTTAATGCAGTCAAAGTCTTCAAATTATACTGGTTTGTAAATGGGATGGATATTAAATCACATCTAATAATTTAAATTATTAGGAAAAACAACCCTTACAGGAGATCCCAGTTTCTCGGCAACTTTCACTCCGAATAAATTACTTGGGTACGACAAAGACAAGATACACGAAAATTTTGAAACGCTGATAATATTTTATAAATATATAATTACAAAAATTATAATTTTGTACATTCTAGAAAAAGTAACAAGTCAAATGGCTGCCGCGACTACCAGCTATTTCAGCCAGTTTGGCGGCTTTGCTTCATGAAACCAGCTTCACATCATTCTCCCGGGTCCATCACGGCGGCATAGGCTAGTAGGTCGGCTAATGATTTTACCGGATCAAAATCTGAGTATAATATATCCTGCCAATGTTCTCACTACAAAAAATAATAAAAAAATTAATATTATAAATAAAAATAAAATAAATATTATTTATTATATTATTTTAAAATATAGAATAATTATTAATTAATATGATATAGAAAATTAAATTTTGTAACAATTTGGCCATTCCTGAACCTTTACCTCCTCTTTCTTCAACGTTGGGTGCTATACTTATCTGACTACCTTGACACCGTCACCATATCCCGCATTACCATCCCAGCACCTCCATCCCCGCACCACCACCCCGACACCATCCCCATCAGATCCACCTTCCTTGTAGCTCCATTTTCATATTGCTGTTCCATTCCTGCATCGCCATCCACTTTTTCCCGCCCTTGCGGTCTATCCCATGTCGAATCTATCATCATAGCACCGAATCTACCATCCATGAGTTCCACATTCTTGTATTCATGATGAGTATTAGCAACGACAAAGATGACAGTAATAGTATTATCACTAAAATTATTTTTTTATTTAAAATATATTAAATAAATTTAATTAGATATTTATTTAACTAATTAATTAGGTATTAATTTAAGTAATTAGTTTAATTAATTATTTAAAATGCAAGAGGCCACACTAGGGGTTCCACGGTACCAAGTAGCATTTCAAATGCAAGGGTATGCACGGACACATGCCCACATGCACGGGACATAGGTCTCAATATGCATAGCATAAGCAGGGGCCGAGGTCGTATGCCCCGCACGCTCTTGTCGGGGCCCATGTTGAATGCATCGTTTGCTCGGGCCGCGAAAAGGTACTGGATAGCATTGCAAATATGGGGTCGAAGCATGCCCTGCATGCATGGAACTCGGGTTTCGACATGCATAGTATAAGTGAGGGCCCAGGCCACTCTTGCAGGGTGTGCAAGTCCCGTGCCCTGCATGCTCAGGCTAAGAAAAGGTGCCGAGCAACATTGTAAACAGGGGCCCGAATTGTATCCCATGCACTCTATCCTCGGGTCCGAATTGGCATCCAAGGCAACCAGCCTGTGCCCAAGGACCAATTAAATATTCTATGATATCCTATAATTAGATATTAATTTGACTAATTAATTAGATATTTATTTTAAAAATTTTATATTGCATAGAATCATAGATGCATCTTTTGATTAATGTATATATTCAACGGTATCTATATATTTATATTTTTGTATAGATTGGAGAATTATGTATGTTGCCGCCTAGATCACCGTAGCTTGCAGCTTCTAATGGCGTCGGTTGGTGTACTTCCTACCTGGCATCTCTTGTGCATGGCTGGTCCTGCAAAAGAGAAAAGAGACCCGAGTCGGGGATCTCGGTGGGGACACTCTGACGATCAAGTCAGTGGATGATTAAAAGAAATAGATTCTCCTTTGGTGGATCCCTAAGTGGACTCCACTCTCAGAGGACTCAAGAGATGATAGAAGGAGAGTTGGAGTAATGAGGGATTATGCGGTAATGCTTGAGTAGTGATGGCTACTGCAGCAAGAGCTCTAGGGGGAGTTCTTGCATGGCCCTCTTGCCCTTAGAGTCTTGCTGGTCACTCGCTCTTCGTTACTTGCAACTTGTCACTTGCTCTCCTTTACTTACTTTTTTGCTGGAGGTCCCTTTGCATTTCTTATAGAAGCGTCGTGACTCTGGTGGGATGTAAAGCCCTGATCTAGTGCTCCCTGGGAGTGCCCCCTGCGGACGAGACGTTGGCCTGTTCCTCCCTCTCTCCCTAAGAATAGGGAGTAGGATCTATAGCCTTTGAAGGGAAAATCTGCCATGGGTGCAGGTGGAGTACTGAGAGTATATGTCTCTTCCGCGGTGAGTACGAGTGGCATGCCATGGGGCCTGACCCCTGACAGGGCACTACTTCTTCCTGGCATCATCCTGCCATGTCTTGGGGGACCTAGCAGAGCACTAGTCTGGCAGGAGATGCTATACGACCGAGACCCCTGGTAAAACCTTCCACTTTTGGGTAGTGCAGGTGGTAGGTTAAGGGGTGTGATGCCCCGAATGGAGTGTCTTTCCCTAGGAGGTGCCGTTAATAGGCTTGGAGGCCTGATGCTTTGGCGGGATTCTCCTCCGTAGGTGGCATGCTCTGGTGAGACGCCATCCCACAGGGGTTGCAGGCAGCGTGCTCTGGTGGGATGCCATTCCTTAGAGGTTGCAAGTGGCATGCTCTGATGGGATGCCATTTCTCAGAGGTTATAGGCAACGTGCCTTGGCAGAGCACCACCCCACAGGGGTGCTAGTCTTTCTGGATAGTGTAGGGGATCTGATGGGGATGGTGACATCACCCGCTGACGTCACTATCCCGGCCACTCTAGGGGCACTCGAGAAAAAGACTACGTCCACCTATAAAAACCCATACCTGATTTCGAGGAAAGAAATTGACTTTGACTAGGGACTTGACCTCGAGCGGTGGGAATGCGACCCCGATCGAGGGCTCGACCTTGGGGGAGCCGACCTCGACCAAGGGCCCAGATGGCAGGAGCATAACATCGATCGATGGCTCGACCCCGGGGGAGCTGCCTCAACTAGGGGCTCAGAAGACTGGAGCACGACCTCGACCGAGGGCTCGACCTCGGGGGAGCTGACCTCGGTTAGGGGCTCAGAAGACCGGGCATGACCTTGGCCGAGGGCTCGACCTCTAGGGAGCTAAACTCGGCCAGGGCTTCAGAAGGTGGGAGCACGACTTCGACTGAGGGCTCGACCTCGGGAGAGCTGACCTCGGCCAGGAGCTCAGAATGCGAGAGCACGACCTCGGTCGAGGGCTAGACCTCGAGGGAGCTGACCTCGGCCAGGGGCCTAGAAAGTGGGAGCATGACCTTGGCTAAGGGCTCGACCTCGGGAGGATGACCTCGGCTAGGGGCTCAGAAGGCAAGAGCACGACCTCGACCGAGGGCTCGACCTCAAGGGAGCTGATATTGGCCAAGGGCTCGGACTTGGTGCTTCATTTGGCCACTGCATTCAGGTGGCACCCTCTACCAGCATGGCAGCTAGCTGGATCTGATAAGGGTTCCATGTTAGCAGTCATGCCATATCAGTTGCCCCCCACTCTCGAGTCTCGAGCATGATGCAATGCTCGGGGAAAAGGAAGTTATGGTGACACTGATGTGGAAGGACATTTATCTGGCATCATTAAATACCTTGATTGCTGATGGCTCGTGGATCGTGCCCGATGCCAATGAGGAGATGCTATGACAGCAGGCTCAGGATGAGCATGGTGATTGGCACTGTCAAATGCCTGCCATGACTTGTTGGGAATAGTGTCCCAAAGCCAATCATCTAGGCTGTAGATGGTTGTACTATTTGTATTTGAATTTTGATATAAATAAAAGATATCTTTTGGTTGTTCATCACAGGTTCATTTTTCTTAATTTAAACTCTTTTGTGATGATGTCCTTCGAGCTACCTTGTATGTGATGTAGAGAGGATGCATCATATAGTTTATAAATTAGTTCATGACCAAAGGATACGCTATTTCGGGATGATAGTGTATCGAGAGTAGGTTGTTGATGTCATGTCTGTTGGTTGTCCTCTTAACCAAGGAGCATGGAGATACTAGTATGACATCGGGTGTTATGTTTGACACTTCACTGAATGTGACTCTCATGTGAGTTCTCTTGCTACCAAAAAGGAATCTTGCATTAAAATGTGGACTTGAATTATTCCTTTAACTTGAGATCACTATGGCAGCTTGCAAGCAACTCACTGTGCTTTGGTGCCGGACTACCCGGATTTCTAATCCGGTGATGAAAGGTTGCTGGGTATAGTGAAGCACTTATGTAGCGATAGTAGGATCGAGAAAGGATTGACCTCTCCAAATGATTTGGATTGAATGCATTATATGCCTCAATTTAGTAAGACCTTGGCCAGGGCATTCCTTGTAATGAGTTGCAGGGATTCTTTGAGACATATTCAGATGGACTGCTTAGGGTTGGGTAGTTTAACCCTATGCCATCCGGAGCATTAGGAGGTGCAGGGAATAAGTTCAATGCTTTTCCATGTTTGACAGGTTCTTGTTGCTCTGCAACCTTCAACCTATCTGAATGTTGTGTGTCATTGCTAGATGGCGACTTTGGCTAGTACTGGAAATGTTCCTGTGCTACCGTTTAGTATTTGAACCTATGGGGTCGCACACTTAGGGTTTGTTCTTGTTTTGTTAGCATGCGAACGATTGGAAATCGTTCCGGACTCGTTTGACAAGTTGTTGTCAAAATTTCTGTTCAAGCCGACCCTTCTTGAACGAGTCGACTCGAGTCATTTGACAAGGTGTTGTCAAACTTCTGATCAAGCCAACTCTCCTTGAACGAGTCAACTCGAGTCGAGCCGACTCAAATGACCGAGTCGACTCGAATGACGGACTGCTGAAATCCGAAAACCCTTCATTAAATGTTGTAATTGTTATGGGATTTAATGCTAAGAGTTTCGAGTTTTAATTGTTACTGTTGCAGAATTCCAAAGGACTTCTAACCTCCTTGGAATCTCATGAGACCCAAAAACTGCTCCCTAATAATCTCTCATTAATCCCTCTTAATTATTTTGAGGGCTGCTGCTATTATATAATTGCTGGGCTACAGAAAGTGAATAGTTCACTCCATATATTCCATACCCAGAAATCTGGATCAAGGTTGAGATTTTGCCATATTCATTGGTTAGAGATCTTGATTGATACTTGAGAGATTGAAAGATTGGATCTTTGGGACAGAGTGAGTTTTGGGTAGGATTTCTGAGTGCATACCTTCTATTGAAGGTTTAGGATAAAGAGAATTGGGAGAATCCTCGTTCTGTTCCAGCACTACTGCAGCAATCAGCACTTCAAAGAGTTGAAGGTGTCCAACTTGTCTTCAAGGAGTTGAAGAAGAAAGAGTCCACCCGACAAAGCTTCCGTAGAGGCTAGCACCTCAAAGGAAGAAGAAGGAATTGCGCTACACGATGTGAACCACCTATAGAGGTAGTACACGGGTACTACTTGTAGAGTCGCATTTTTCTACAGGTTTGCATTGTCCCTGCGATTGCGATTGAGAGGTGGGCATTCTTCCATCTTCCGATTCATCCCAGTGAACGTCATTGAGGTATGAACTTGTTTTATGTATGACATAATTATATATATTGCATCATTGTATGATTCTAGAAATTGTTCTGTTTTATACAATGGATGCATGATTTCATATTTATATTACTCTAAATGCATCTAGATCCTGCTAAAGGGGTTATGTTAATTAGATTAACATCTTGATAAAATAATTTTTTTGCTTTTCGCTGTTGCATGCTCTTAGAAAAGTTTTAAAACGCATGCATCGCCCCTAGGAATGGTTCCTTACATTGGTATCAGAGCAAGGTTTTCTGTTTGCATCTAGTTTAATGTTTCATATGAAATCAATTTAATTTCCTTTACGTAGTACTCGGATTAAGATGGATTCGCCATGGCCATCCGGTCATAGGAGAGAAGTATGGTTTAAAGACCATCTCTTCCCGTTCCAAGGGATTCTCCTATGGCGTGTAGGGGTGCCGATGCGTCATGATCTTATGAAGAAGAAAGTAAGAAATTTTATGAATTAAAATTATTTTAATCTTTGATTTATAGATTATAATTATGTTTAGATGAGATCTAAAAGAAATTTGATCTAAAACCTTGAAAAGTTCTTGGGGAAATGTCTGAAGTTTGGAAAAACTATGTTCTGGAAGTGCTGGCTCTTTCATTAGAGCTGACTGGAAGAGCTGGCTCGTTCAGAAGAGCTGACTGGAAGAGCTGGCTCGGTTCAATAGAGCTGACCCGACCAGAAATCTATGTTCTGGAAGAGTTGGCTCGAGCAGTTGAAGAGTCAGCTCGAGCAGAAGAATTAACAATAGAGTTGACCCGACCAGAAATCTGTGTTCTGGAAGAGTCAGCTCGAGCAGCAAAGCTGACTGAAGAGTCGGCGCAAGCAGCAGAACTGACAGAAGAGCCGACCTGACCAGAAATGAGTGTTCTGGAAGAGCTGACTCGATCTACAAGAGTTGGCTCGACCAGAAAATTGAAAAATAGTGATTTTAAGCTTCAAACTTTTATGAAATTGTTTCATTTCACTTTGAAAATGTTTCAAATAGTGTGATGCACTTAATTATGAATTAAGATGTATAATTTTATGAACTAGGATATGATTCTAATCTTAAGTCATGATTCATAAATCATGGGTTATATAGGATGGGCCAGGAATAGATTCTTATTTGGGTTAGACCTATGTTTAGATGAATTGGATTAATTAGAGATAAGAAACTAATCAAAAGTTAAATTAGGTTTCATTTCTCTATAGTTTCTAATAGTTAGAAAGTGTGATCCAAACATCTAAAAGGATCTATTGTGGCTCAGTGATTAATCTAGTTCTTTAAGTCAATCTGGTTAAGGAAGGTGAACCGAATTGGTGTCTAGGCAAGCTGCCTTATGGTCTATGATTTTGAGGGTACCTCTTTCCTGGCTAGCTCCTTTGTAGCTATTGTCTAAGGAAAGATGGTTAATGCCGCAACTCATTCCTTGACCGTGCTTAGCTGGCCAATTTGGCTAACTGGAATTGACTTATGAGAAGCTCATTGAATTGGATTAATCCATGTCACCTAAGGTTAATCATATTTGTCTGATTTTAGGTGCCCATGGACCAAGATGTTCATGAACCTTCTACAAGTTAGTAGGAGGATTCTTGATCATGGTCCATGTATTCTTCATATGTCACATTTTTAAATCCTCTAAAATTATTAGGTCCTTAAAAAGATGAAGTTATAGGGATAACTGAGTCTTAGCCTCCCATTAAGTTGGATAGTAATGTGTCCTTTAGTTGGGTGATCATCGACAGTACCAAAGTACGGGTGGTCATCAGGCTATTGGAATTGCCATTCATAATATGATGGCTCAGTGAAACTCTCTTAATGATGGTCAGGTGAGCCGGCCAAAGTCGGGCTTGATCATTCATTAGCTAGAAGCACTGAATTCAGTCATGTTAATGATTGGACCTAACCAGGACCTTCTTTAGCAGGAAGCCCAAAGGCCGATTGAAGTGTTCCTGGGGCAAAATTTTAATACTAGAAATTGCTTGGAAGAAGCAATTGGTTTATTGAACCTACTTTTAGGTTCACGTGGGTGAGCCGGCCAAAGTCGGGCTCATGTGGCACCTTTAGGATTCTAGTACCCACTAAGGAATTAAGTGTAATTCCTCAGATTAGAGATAGAGGCTACTAATTTGAATAAAATATGTGGAAAAACCTTTAGACTAAAGTCCATGTCTTTAGGATTAAAATTGAAATTCATATACTAATTGGTCTTATGGTTTTCTTTTCAGAAAAATGTCTGCCAACTTGTCCCTCCGTTCATTACTTGATAATGAAAAACTTTTTGGCCCAAACTTTGATAATTGGTATCGAAGGCTCAAGATTGTCTTAGAGCATGAAAGGATCATGTATGTTGTATCGGATCCAGCACCTGAGATCCCCGCAGCTAATGCTCCTATATCTATCAGGGACACTTATCAGAAGTGGGTTTCTGATAGAACTACTGTACGTTGCACTATGCTGGCGGCTATGAATGACGAGTTCAGTCACAAATTCGAGGAGGCTCAACCGAAGAAAATCTTGCAAAAGTTACGAGAATCCTTCGGCACGTATGACGATGTAGAGTGATACAGGACTTCCTATGCCATCTATAATGCCCATATGCGAGATGGGGCATCAGTAATTGATCATGTATTATACATGACCGAGTTAATTAAACGCTTGGCCAAACTCGGATGTCCCCTGCATGAACAGCTGGGGAAGGATGCTATACTGAATTCTCTGCCCCCTTCTTACCTTGGTTTCCTTGATAATTTCCGGATGCATAGGTCTGTAGTAAACTACCATAGTTTGTTGGGGTTACTACATAACTATGAGAAGGACCACAACCTCAATAAGGGGTTGGTGTACTTGGTGGGAGGAAACAGGGCAGTGCGTCGTCCCCTTGGGAAGGGGAAGAAGAGATATAAAAATAAAAAGACCAAAAAGGTGCAGAGTGTTGGTAGGTCCAGTCAGGCTGGGAAGAAAAAGGTGGACCAGAATCGGGCAGAGTGCTTCTACTGTAAGAAGCAAGGTCACTACAAGAGGAATTGTCCTCTATATATTGCATCCCTTGACCCAAACAGGCCGAAGAAGAGGAAGCAGCAAGATGTTGCTATTCAAGGTATTTATATGATAAATTCCTGTACCTATTCTTTTTGTGATACTACTAATTGGGTACTTGATACTGGGAGTCCTTACCATATTTGTAATAAATTGCGGGGACTTCGAATTAGTAGGAGGTTCGAGGATGGGGAGAGGTTTCTGAACATTGGGGATGGAAGTCGAGTTCCAGTTCTGGCGTTAGGAGATTTCTCTCTTATTTTTGAATCTTGTAAAGTCATTTTATATGACTGCCATTATTGTCCTACATTTCTTGTAAACATTATTTTTGTAGGCTTATTAGCCATTGAATGTTTTGAACTTTCAATAAAGAGAAATGTTTGCAACATTACTTTGAATGGTTCAGTTATAATGAGTAGAAATATGGTAAATAGTATTTATATACTATCACAGCCTGTGAGTGTAATGTACATAGCTAACAAATGCCCTAGAATGGATAATGTCAGCGATGCCTATCTCTGGCATTGTAGGCTAGGTCATATAAACAAGAATAGGATAAACAGGTTAAGATAAGAAGGTCTTTTAGAAGTAAATGATTTTGAATCATTACCTACCTGTGAATCTTGTTTACTTAGGAAAATGACCAAATCATCTTTTTCTGGAAAAAGTGAAAGAGCCAAAAAAATTCTAAGTCTAGTACATAGAGATGTATATGGACCTATGAATGTCAGTGCTAGAGGTGGGTATAATTATTTCATTACTTTTACAGACGACCTATCTAGGTTTGGTTATGTCTATCTTATGAGATATAAGTCTGAGTCGTTTGAAATGTTCAAACAATATCGTAATGAAGTTGAAAAGCAAACTGGAAAAAGTATAAAAACTCTTCGATCTGATCGAGAAGGGGATATCTTTCTAGTGAGTTTCTGGCTTATCTTCAAGAGAATGAGATTCTCTCTCAATGGACACCTACGGGGACACCCCAACTGAATGGTGTGTCCAAAAGGAGGAATAGGACTTTGTTGGACATGGTCCGGTCTATGATGGGGTTTGCTACTCTGCCTATCTCTTTCTAGGGTTATGCCTTGGAGTCTGCTTGTTATTTTCTTAATAGGTCTCCTTGTAAGTCTATGGACAGGACTCCATTTGAGATGTGGTCTGAATGGAAACCGGTACTCTCACACCTCAGGGTCTGGGGGTGTCCAGCGTATGTTAAACGTTGCAGACTAATAAACTGGGACCTATGTCTAACCGGTGCCTATTCATTGGGTATCCAAAAGAATCTAAAGGATATTTCTTTTACCTGCCTGATGAACAAAGAGTGTTTGTTGGTCTTAGGGCTATCTTTTTGGAAAAGGAGTTTTTTAGTGAAGGAACTGTAGCCACTAAGATTGAACTTAGTGAAGTTTAACAGGTAGAAGAACCAACACATTTAGGGGACACCTCGAAATTGGATTTGACTAATTCAAATCCAAAGCCCATTGAGCACCCATTAAGGAGATCTGGTAGAGTATCGCGTCAACTGGACAGATACTACGGTTTCTTGGTCCAGGACGGGGACCCCATTGAACTTGATGAAAATAATGAGGATCCAGTCACCTATATGGATGCTTTACAAAGGTTCGACTCTGATAAGTGGCTAGAAGCCATGAAATTCGAAATGGAGTCCATGGAGATCAATAATGTGTGGACATTAGTTAATCCGCCTGATGGGATAAAATCCATTGGGTGTAGATGGATTTTCAAAAGGAAATGGGGCATAGACGGGAAAGTAGAGACCTACAAAGCCCGTCTGGTTGCTAAGGGATATCATCAGTGTTACGGTATTGACTATGACGAGACGTTCTCCACTGTGGCAATGCTCAAATCTATTCAGATTATGCTTGCTTTAGCTGCTTACTTCGATTATGAAATCTGGCAAATGGATGTCCGAACAACCTTCCTAAATGGTGAGCTAGAAGAGGAGATGTATATGATACAACATGAAGGGTTCACATCCATAGATGAGTCAAAGGTTTGCAAACTTCAAAGGTCCCATCTATGGACTGAAGCAGGCATCTCGGAGTTGGAACATACGATTTGATAAGTGTATCAAGTCATATGGCTTCGTTAAGAACGGAGAAGAACCATGTATTTATAAGTGGGCTAATGGTTCTGTTGTTGTATTCCTTGTATTGTATGTGGATGACATTCTCCTGATCGGGAATGACGTTCCAGCATTACAAGGAATAAAGGTTTGGCTTTCATCTCAATTCTCTATTAAAGACTTGGGTGAAGCCTCATTTATATTGGGTATGAAGATCTATAGAGATAGATCTAAGAGGCTTCTGGGATTGTCCCAGTTAACGTACATTGATACTGTGCTGAAATGGTTCAGCATAAAAAATTCCAAGAAAGGCTATCTTCCGATAGGCCATGGAATTACTCTCTCCAAAAAGGATTGTGCATCAACTCTTGAGGAGAGAGAGCATATGAGTAGAGTCCCATATGCTTCAATAGTGGGATCTATTATGTATGCAATGATATGTACTAGACCAGATGTGGCATACTCACTAGGAGTAGTGAGCAGATACCAGTCTGCCCAAGTGAAGCGCATTGAAAGGTGGTAAAAACCATCCTAAAGTATTTGAGAAATACTAAAAACCAATGGCTTATCTATGGAGAGCCTGACTTTAAACTTGTTGGTTATACCGATTCAAGTTTTCTGTCAGATAGAGATGATAGCAAAAGTATGCCAGGCTTTGTATTTACCCTAAATGGAGGAGCCATTTACTGAAAAAGTTTTAAGCAACATATTATGGTGGACTCGAATTGCAAAGCAGAATATATTGCAGCATCTGATGCAGTGAGGGAAGCTGTGTGGCTACGAAAGTTTCTAGGTGAGCTGGGGTGGCAGCCTCCCTAGATGGCCTTGTTCTAGTATTTTGTGATAGCACTGGAGCCATTGCTCAAGCCAAATAGCCTAAGTCCCATCAGCGCACCAAGCATATTCTGCACCGCTACCACCTCGTGCATGTGATTGTGGCACGAGGAGACATCGACCTTCAGAAGATCGATGGAAAAGAAAATCTGACCAACCCCTTCACTAAAGTAGTCGGAATTCAAGAGTTTAAAGATTGTAATTGGAAAATGGGAATGCGATTCTGTTCTGATTGGCTTTAGTCCAAGTGGGAGTTGTTGGAAATTATGTCCCAAGCCAATTATCTAGGCTATAGATGGTTGTGCTACTTGTATTTGAATTTTGATATAAATAAAAGATATCTTTTGGCTGTTCATCACAGGTTCATTTTCCTTAATTTAAACTCTTTGTGATGATGTCCTTTGAGCTACCTTGTATGTGATGTAGAGAGGATGCATCATGTAGTTCATAAATTAGTTCGCGACCAAAGGATATGCTATTTCGGGATGACAGTGTATCGAGAGTAGGTCGTTGATGTCATGTCTGTTGGTTGTCCTCTTAACCAAGGAGCATGGAGATGCTGGTATGACATCGGGTGTTGTGTTTGACACTTCATTGAATGTGACTCTCATGCGAGATTCTCTTGCTATCGAAGAGGAATCTTGCATTAGATTGTGGACTTGAATTATTCCTTTGACTTGAGATCACCATGCCAGCTTGCAAGCAACTCACTGTGCTTTGGTGCCGGACTACCCGGATTTCTAATCCGGTGATGGAAGGTTGCTGGATACAGTCAAGTACTTGTATAGCGATAGTAGGATCGAGAAAGGATTGACCTCTCCAAATGATTTGGATTGAATGCGTTATATGCCTCAATTTAGTAAGACCTTGGCCAGGGCATTCCTTGTAATGACTTGCAAGGATTCTTTGAGATATATTCAGATGGACTGCTTAGGGTTGGGTAGTTTAACCCTATGCCATCCGGAGCATTAGGAGGTGAAGGGAATAAGTTCAATGCTATTCCATGTTCGACAGGTTCTTGTTGCTCTACAACCTTCAACATATCCGGATGCTGGGTGTCATTACTAGATGGCGACTTTGGCTAGTACTGGAAATGTTTCCATGCTACCGTTTAGTGTTTGAACCTATGGGGTCGCACACTGAGGGTTTCTTCTTATTTTGTTGGCATGCGAATGATTGGGAATCATTCCGGACTCTTTTGACAAGTTGTTGTCAAAATTTCTGTTCGAGCCGACCCTTCTTGAATGAGTCGACTCGAGTTGTTTGACAAGGTGTTGTCAAACTTCTGATCGAGCTGACTCTCCTTGAACGAGTTGACTCGAGCCGAGCCGACTCGAATGGTCGAGCCGACTCGAATGGTCGAGTCGACTCGAATGACGGATTGCTAAAATTCGAAAACCCTTCATTAAATGTTGTAATTGTTATAGGATTTAATGCTGGGAGTTCCGAGTTTTAATTGTTGCTGTTGCAGAATTCCAAGGGACTTCTAACCTTCCTGGAATCTTAAGAGACCCCAAAACTGCTCCCTAATAATCTCTCATTAATCCCTCTTAATTGTTTTGAGGGCTGCTGCTATTATATAATTGTTGGGCTGCAGAAAGTGAATAGTTCACTCCATATATTCCATACCTAGAAATCTAGATCAAATTTGAGTCTCTGCCATATTCCTTGGTTAAAGATCTTGATTGATCCTTGAGAGATTGAAAGATTAGATCTTTGGGACAGAGTGAGTTTTGGATGGGATTTCTGAGTGCATACCTTCTATTGAAGGTTTGGGATAGAGAGAACTGGGAGAGTCCTCGTTCTATTCTAACACTACTGCAGCAATCAGCACTTCAAGGAGTTGAAGAAGAAAGAGCCCACCCGACAAAGCTTCCGTTGAGGCTAGCACCTTAAAGGAAGAAGAAGGAATTGCGCTACACGGTGTGAACCACCCGTAGAGATAGTACACAAGTACTACTTGTAGAGTCGCATTTTTCTATAGGTTTGCATTGTCCCTGCAATTGCGATTGAGAGATGAGCGTTCTTCCATCTTCTGATTCATCCCGGTGAACGTCATCGAGGTATGAACTTGTTTTATGTATGACATAATTGTGTATATTGCATTATTGTATGATTTCTAGAAATTATTCTGTTTTATACAATGGATGCATGATTTCATATTTATATTACTCTAGATGCATATAGATCCTGCTAAAAGGGTTATGTTAATTATATTAACATCTTGATAAAATAATTTTATCGCTTTCCGCTGCTGCATGCTCTTAGAAAAGTTTTAAAATGCATGCATCGTTCCTAGGAACGGTTCCTTACATGACTACCAACTATTTCAGCCAGTTTGGGGGCTTCAATTGCTTCCTGAAACTAGTGTCACGTTAGTCTCCCAGGTTCATCACAGCGGCATGGGCTAATAGGTCGGCTAATGATTTTTCCGGATCAAAATATGATATAATATATCTAGCCAATAGTTCTCACTACAAAAAATAATAAAAAAATTAAAATTATAGATAAAAATAAAATAAGTATTATTTATTATATATATTTTTAAAAATGCTGGATAATTATCAATTAATATGATATAGGAGATTATATTCTCCTGTCAGATTTGTCATCCCGGACCTTTTCCTCCCCACTTTTTTCCATCGGTGCTTCCTCTGTCGGCTACCTAAAGCCCATCATCGCACTCCCACATCACCATCTCCACATCTCCATCCCTACATCGCCGCCTAGACACCATCCCTATTGGATCTGCCTTCCCTGTAGCCTCATCACTGCACCACCATTCCATTCCTGCACTGCCATCCCCGTGCCCTAGTCCTTGGGACTTGTCCCCATGCCAGATCTGCCATCGTAGCACCAGATATGCCATCCATGAGCTCTACACTCTTGTGCTTCTGGTGAGTATTAACAACGACAATAGCAATAGAATTATCGCTAAAATTATTTTTTATTTAAAATGTATTAATTAATATTAAATTAGATATTTATTTATTTAATTAATTAGGTGTTAATTTAAGTAATTAGTTTAACTAATTATTTAAAATGCAAGAGGCCATGTCGTGGGTTCCATGGTACCAAGCAACATTCCAAATGCAAGGGTATGCACAGATACATGCCTCGCATGCACGAGACTCAGGTCTCAGCATGTATAGCATAAGTAGTGGCCTCGATCACACGCCCCACGTGCTCTTGTCAAGGCCCATGTTGCATGCATCGCGTGCTCGGGCCGAAGAAAGGTACCGGTAACATTGCAAATACGAGAGTCGGAGTATGCCCCGCTTGCATGGGACTTGGGTTTTGACATGCATAGTGTAAGCGAGGGCTCATGTACGTCATGCACTTTGCGCACTCTTGCAGGGGGTGTATGACCCGTACGCTGCATGCTCAAGCTAAGAAAAGGTGCCGGGCAACATTATAAACACGAGGGCCATGATGTGTCCTGTGCACTCCAGCCTCGGGTCCGAGTTGGCATCGGAGGTTGCCAACCTGTGCACAAGGACCGAGTGAATATTCTACGATATCCCATAATTAGCTATTAATTTAACTAATTAATTAGATATTTATTTTAATATCTTATATTGCATAGAATCATAGACATGCCTTTTAATTCATGTACACATTCTGCGGTATCCATACATTTATATTTTTATATACGGATTAGAGAATTATGTATATTGCTCAATTGAATGTCCAGTACGAACAGTTTAGGAAATACAATTAATTTTATAGATCATTACAATAATCAAATGGTATATCGAGGGTTTGAGAGAAATTTTGGCTAGGATTTTTCTGTAGTTCTCCTCTAACATCTTAAGCTTTATGAGGAGAACTAAGAAAAATGTTGCCAAATTTTTTTTTAGTTTCTTTTATACATATTAGTTAATGATATGATGCATTTATTATATAAGTTATTTTATATGTTAAAATAAATAATTAATAATTATCTTGTATTTGTATATACAGAATTCTTAAATAGTATGTCATGAATCATAGTTCAATAAATCATAGAGTAGTTGATGGGATGATTCTATTGGATATAAGGAAGATGCAGAGTATTTCTGTGATTGTATTTTAGAAATATGTCACTTTTATATAAAGACAGACTCGTTGTTGTTATAAAATATATAGCAATAAAAAAATAATAAAAGAATATAATGATTATCCATTTATATAGCAATAGATTTATTTCAAACTAAAGTATTGGGTTGTTTGTGTGTATCACATGTATCAATATTATTCACGTAGAACGATAAAAATAAATACACTATCAAATTATACCAAATTTGACTGGACTCAGCGAAGATGACGACAGAACCTGACCGTTAGCCATTGAGCTGGCCCAACAGAGGTGGCAACCATCCATTTAGTCCATCTGTTGTTCTTATCTTCAACCGACCTGCACTCTAGTGTGAGGAAGCATCTGTTCTTCAACGGTTAAACCTTCACATAAACCAACTCTCTCGTCCCTCCTCTCTACATATGTTCATCCATCCTCACCCATTTGTCACATCTAGAAATGCTAAAACTATGGTCCGACTTATTAACCTTATTATATTTGATCTATTTCAAATAGATTTAGATTAAGCTTAAACATATTCAAGTTATAAATAGATCAATCCGTTTAACTCAGTTATTAAATAGATCGAATTCAAGTTTAAAACTTTTAACCTGCCTAATCCATTTATATTTTTTAAAATTAAATTTGTAGAAAGTTGAATTCACTATATCATTATGCTTGGGATCCATCTCTTGCCGGTCGCATGCTTGGATGGAGAAGTCCATAAAGCACTCGGCGAGCTCGGGGCTCCGGAGGACCGAGCTCTCTGGCCCCATCCTGAAGGGAAGATAGCATCGCGCCTCCTCCCTCCGGCTCTCCCCGTGAGCGGGCGGCCTTGCACCACTGACTGAAGGACCCCGGGGGGCAGGCTGGGCTGGTGCTGGTGTAGGTGGCACATTTGTCATGGCCCCGGGAGTGGCCCGGGTCTCCTCATCCCTGGCGTCGGCGACGAACGGACCCGGAGGATGGCAGGGTGTAGTGGCAGCGGTGGCAGCCCTCGCCCGGACTACCACCTCGGGCTCTACGGTGGGAGCCTGCTGGGCGGACCTCGGAGCCGCGGGCACTGCCCTCTCCATCGGCGTAGGAGCAGCGCGGGGCTCCTGTGAGCTTGGTCCAGTAGCTGTAGTCGAGCTCAGATCGATCACCACCGTGGGGGCGGCCGCAGAAGCGCTCTCACCCCAGGCCCGCCTTGGAGCGGGCTCCCCGGCCAACCCGGTTGACCGCCTCTTCTTGGTAATGGCCAAAATGTCGCTCTCGAAGAAGATCATACCTGCATGCAAGTTACGTACTGGTCAGAACCTGGGGGAAACTACACAAGAAGTGCATGGAGAAAGAAAAATAGAAGAGTTCAAGTTGAACTCACCCGACCTATTCGCTGGGTCGACCCCGGAGTCGACGAGGTTCTGCTCAGACCACAGGACCTCGAAAGAAGGAATCTGCATGGTGCGGAGCTACTCGTAATCATCTCGGTCAGCCGCATCGACCGCAGAATTTTGGTTAGGGGACTTGTCCGGATCGCTCCAGACCCAGTCAACCCCCTCGACCTCAACATAGAAAAACTTACTCTTCCATCCCTTGACGGAAGAGGGGAGCTCAAACTTAATGCCCTTCGAGCGGAAAGACAAAGACCACCACCCATCCTCGGTTGGGTGGCGCTTCAGGGCAAAGAAAGCCCTGAACAGAGAGAATTGGGCCACAAACCCGTGAAGGTGACAAAGCACAATGAAGGAGAAAATGATCCTAATAGCGTTGGCACCAGCTGCGCCGGCACCAAACGGTAATTGTCTAAGACTGACAGAAAGAAAGGGTGGAAGGGAAAGCAGAGACCTCCGGAGAAGGTCCCCTCATAGAAGGTAAGACAGCCCGGGCCACTCGAAGTGACCCACTCCCCCGGACGAGGGGTCATGAGCCGGATAGAAGGTGGGATGCCATAGACATCCCGGACAGTCCTGAGTTCCTCGGTGGTGATCATGGAGGCGACCCCACTAGGACCTGCAGGCCGGACGGACTCGGAGACAGGAGCAGAAGAAAGGGGAAGAGAAGGACCAGATCCCGGTTCCCTAATGAGAACCTGGCCAGGAGGGCGCCTCATATTGAGCTCGAAGCGAGCTACACCTCCCTCCCCATCAGAAGAAGAGGAAGAAGATACCGGGCCCCGTACGGAGGGACCGACCTCGCCCTGATCAGTGGAGGGATGGAAGCCCGGACCAAAATGGGACATCCTCAAAGACAAAGGAGAAGAAAAACTCAAAGCTAAAGATTGAAGAGGAGACTACAGACCCCGGGAAGGAACCTTATCTTAGTGGGGAAAGAAAGAAGAAGAAGCTGACCTATTGCCTTAGAAAAATTCGGGACGACTGGAAGGAAGAAGAAGCTTGGGCGCGGCAGCAGCAGGCACGGAGAACTCAAAAGGAATAGATGGTTTGAGTAAAGCCTTTCTTTCATTTCGAAATGACCCAAGGGATTCATACCGATTCAACCGCTCCACCAACGGATCTGCACCACGTGCCTCCCATCGGTGAGAGTGGTGTCTCGGCCGCTATGCATTCTACACCAGCATTAACTGCTCCTCGGACGTGGCCACGTGGCATCCCGTATTGGCCCGCAGGGGCGGTCCCCGAAGCGACAGCAATCATGGCCATCATCGTGCCAGATCTTTGTCTTTCCATGTCAGCACCGTAATTACTCCCTTCGACCCGAGCACCGCGCACTAACAGGCCTTGGGAGTGGGGGGCAAATGATGTGGCAAGATCACTGACGTGGAGAAACCGGCAGGCGCCACATCAAGAGATGATGCCACGACGACTCTCCAGCTTGGATTCCACTACCGAGCTGAGCTGAGCTACCCAGGATAGCAAGTCGAGCTCAGTCCTCCGCCAGGTCGATCTCGTGAGCTCGGTGCCTAGGTCGGAGCCATCTTCTGCCCTCCAGAGCGAGACCCTCGGAGGTTAGTGCCCTACAGTCGAGGTCGAGCCAAGAGCTTACCCGTCGATGTGGAGCCTCTCCGAGCACGCGCTCTCTGGACCAGGTTCGTCTTCCACCCTCCAGAGCGAGACCCTCAGAGGTTAGTGCCCTGCGGTCGAGGTCGAGCCAAGAGCTCACCCACCGATGTGGAGCCTCTCCGAGCGCGGGCCCTCTAGACCGGGTCCATCTTCCGCCCTCGAGAGCGAGACCCTCGGAGGTTAGTGCCCTGCAGTCGAGGTCGAGCCAAGGGCTCACCCACCGATGTGGAGCCTCTCCGAGCGCGCGCCCTCTGGACCAGGTCCGTCTTCCGCCCTCCAGAGCGAGACCCTCGGAGGTTAGTACCCTGCGATCGAGATCGAGGCAAGAGCTCACCCGCCGATGTGGAGCCTCTCTGAGCATGCGCCCTCTGGACCGGGTTCGTCTTCCGCCCTCTAGAGCAAGACCCTCGGAGGTTAGTGTCCTGCGATTGAGGTCGAGCCAAGAGCTCACCCGTCGATATGGAGCCTCTCCGAGCGTGCGCCCTCTGGACCGGGTCCGTCTTCCGCCCTCCAGAGCGAGACCCTCGGAGGTTAGTGCCCTACGGTCAGAGTCGAGCCAAGATCTCACCCGCCGATATGGAGCCTCTCCGAGTGCGTGCCCTCTGGACTGGGTCCGTCTTCCACCCTCAGAGCGAGACCCTCGAAGGTTAGTGCCTTGCGATCGAGGTCGAGCCAAGAGCTCACCTGTCGATGTGGAGCCTCTCCGAGCGCGCGCCCTCTTGACCGTGCCCACACTTCTCCCTCCTCCACCTGGGTGCCCCCGCAAGCTCAGAGCGCCTAGGCTGGAGCGAGCCTTGCCATCCCAGCTCGGCCCTAGCCTGGACGAGGTCCTCACTAGCCGAGGACATCGGCGAGCCGCTCGAGGACCGTATTGGAGCACCTCTCAGACCGTGCTGACCACCTGAAACTGCCAGTTGCACCAAAAAGGCAGGCAACACTTTGATCGAGATGCTACATTCCTCACTAACCACTCAGATCACCCAGGAAAGAAGGCCAATCAAGAGATTCAAATCCCGCGGGCGGCGGCCCGCCAGTCGAGGCACCCCTAAATTTCCCGGAGTGAGGCAACCAAGAAGAGTGTCAGAGCGCCTGACATCGTGCCCTATCATGAATCAGGAAAGGCTCCCTAGGACACCACCGCTTGCGCTTGACAGCCCGGTGGGGATCCCGAGACAAACACCGAATGGTAACCAAAGTTCACGACCAACCTGGAGGTAATACAACAACTCGAATACATCAGACAACACAGAGGGAAGAAAAAAAAGAAAAAAGGCCACCCCCATGAGCAAAGGGGGTATGGCACCACCACGACCGCCATTGCCACCACAAGCACAAGCACAAGCCCGTCCAAGTGAGGGCGAAGCGCCACTACCACCACTGATGGAGGAAACCGAGGGGCACAAGGAGAGGCAGAGGAATAGAGCATCCCTCTATCCCCGCTATCACTCTCCCCCTGCGATGTTCACACCTCCATGCACATCTTTTACTCCTCTTAGTTCGGAGTCCATTAAGAGAGGCCCGACCAGGAGGATCTGTTCCCCTGGATCATCACTGACTTGATCATTGAAGCGCCCCTGTCGGAATCCCCGGCCCGGGTCTCTAACCATTATCTTGTAGGTCCAGGAGTGGAGGACCGCCGGGCAGCAAGGCGTCCTCACCCAGCAAGGAGATCCAGGAACCAAGAACGGCGGGCGACAGGAAGAGCGTACTCCGGTGCTGACAGCAGCTACGAGCCACAACGGTCTTGGTGGCAACACATATCAATATACATCCTAAATAAGAGCAACTAAACATGAAAGGATATCTCTTAGGAGGGAAATATGTTTAACACCCCCATCAAACTGAAGGTGCTTCTTATAAATGAAGTTTGGAGAGAAGGTAACGATGGCGCTCCTTTCCATGAAACTTTGTGAGTAAATCAATAATTTGATTAGTGGAGGAGATATGATGTAGATCAATAGTCCGCTGCTGATAGTGGTTGCAAGTAAAGTGACAGTCAATTTCAATATATTTGGTATGCTTATGAAAGACAGCATTGCAGGTGATTTGGATAGCATTATGACTATCATAATAAATGGGCATTGGAGCAGATAGTTGAATGCCCATATCATTAAGTAGCCAGCGAAGCCAGACAATCTCAGCAATAGTATAAGCAAGGGCACGGTATTCAGCTTCGGTGCTGGAGCGAGATACAACTGACTGCTTTTTACTTTTCCATGTAATCAATGAGTTTTCCAAAATATGCAATAGCCAGTGGTAGAGCGTCGATCAGTGATATCCCCAGCCCAGTCAGAATCAGAGTATGCATGAAGATTTAGATGAGAAGAAGAAAGAAGAAGCCCACGATATACGTGCCTTTGATATATCGGAGGATTCAAAGCATAGAAGCATAGTGAGTAGATCGAGGCGCAGACATAAACTGACTGACAACATGAACTGCATGAGAAATATCTGGTCGAGTGATAGTGAGGTTGTTGAGACTACCTACAAGTTGTCGATACCTCGTGAGATTAGTGAGAATCTTTCCATCAGTAGGCTGAAGCTTCAGATTTATCTCAAGAGGGATATCAACAGTTTTATTGTCAGAAATGCCAGCATGAATGAGTAGATCAAAGGCATATTTAGCTTGAGAAAGGAAAAGACCATCAGATTGATGGTTGACTTCAATGCCAAGAAAGAAGTGTAATAAGCCAAGATATTTCATTTCGAAGTACTTGTGCAAATATTGCTTGGTATCATAAATGTCTTGTTGGTCATCTCCAGTGATAACCATATCATCAACATAAAGAAGTAAAACTATCCCATGAGAGGAGCGGCGATAGAAGAAATCCATAACCAAGAAGAGTGGTTTGGAATTTTTCAAACCAAGCACGAGGTGCCTGTTTGAGACCATAAAGAGCACATCGAAGTTTACAGACTTGATGAGGCTGGTTAGGTAAGCCAGGAGGCGGCATCATGTATACTTCTTCAGATAGATCTCCATGAAGAAAAGCATTCTTGACATCAAGTTGATGTAAGGACCATCTTTTGGCAACAGCTATAGCAAGTAGAGTTCGGATTGAAGTTATACGGGCAACAGGAGTGAAGGTCTCTTCATAGTCAATGCCATATTCCTGTGTAAATCCTTTGGCAACAAGACGAGCCTTATAGTGCTCGATTGAACCATCAGCCTTAGTTTTAATCTTGTATATCCATTTGCAACCCACAATTGATTTTCCAGGCGGCAGATTGACCAGGTCCCATGTATGGATCTTCTATAGAGCCTCAAGTTCTTCTGACATAGCATTCTGCTAGGAAGGATTAGATGATGCCTCTTGATATGACTTAGGTTCATTTAAGGGCAAAATGATGGACAAGTAACAATGATAGTCTGTCAACCGGGATGGTGGATTGTGGTTGCGAGCAGGATACCGTCTCTTAGTGGTTGCCGGATTACTCACAGGGGGATTGGATGTGGGGATGACAGCAGGCCTGTCTGGTTGGTCATGTGGTCCATGTTCCTCATGAAGTGGTGAAAAAGTATCTAGCAGAGGTTCTTGACATGGAAATAGAGATGCTTTGTGGGATAAGGAGAAAAAAGGAATATTTTCCCAGAATGTGACATGTCGAGAAATGCACTGTTTGCGCGTGGTAGGATCATAACATCGATATCCTTTTTGTTGGAGGCCATAACCTAAGAACATACAGATTGCATTTTTCTTAGAAAGTTTGTCACACTCACATTTGGGAAGAAGAACAAAGCAAGTATAGCCAAAAACACGAAGATGGTCATAGGAAGGGGGAGAATGATAAAGGTGTTCAAAGGGTGAAAGATTGGAAATGACACTGGAGGGAAGGTGATTGATGATATATACGGCAGTATTCATGGCTTCTCCCCAAAAGGCTTTTGGAACAAAAGAGGAAAAAAGCAAGGTACAGGCGGTTTCAACAATATGAAGATGTTTGCATTCAGATACACCATTTTGTTGAGGGGTCTCAACACAAGATAATTGCAAAAGAGTGCCTTGAGATTTAAGGTATTCATTAAAAGCTTTTGAGAGATATTCGCCACCAGAAAATGAACGAAAAATTTTGATAGGTTTAGAAAATTGGGTTCTAATCATGGTGGCAAATTTAGTATAGACCTTTAGAACATCAAAATAAACAGGCAAAAGATAGAGCCATGTAAAATGTGTGAAATTAATAATAAAAATAACATAATATTTAGAACTACCCATAGAAGAGACAGGGGCAGGACCCCAAACATCAGAATGAATAAGATCAAAAGGAGCAGTAGCAGTAGAGTGCCTTAATGAGAAAGGTAAAGTTGCTTGTTTAGATAACTTACAATGAATATAGGATGATTCTTTTGCTTCAAAGATAGAGCCTAACAAGCCTTTATTAAATAAGTGGGATAACTTGGAAAAGGAAGGATGGCCTAAACGATTATGCCAAGAGGATTTATTGAGAGAAATAGCAGCAACAGAGTGAATATCAAGGGTAGGAGGAACATAGAGCCGATCCAGAACAAAAAGATGACCAACCTTATGGCCGATCCCAACTTCCTTCCTTGTCGAGCAATCCTGCGCAACACAACCAGAAGAAGAAAAGATAACGATAAGGCCTTGTCACATAATTGGCCAATGAAAATAAGATTCAGAGAGAGTTGCGGAGTAAGGAGAACATTAGAAAGGCATAGTGTATCAGAATGAATGGTTCCATTATAGCTAGTAGTAATGAGAGAACCATTTGCAGTTTGAACCTGGGACGGATAATGAAGAGGGAAAACATGCTAAAAAATATCGGAGTAGAATGTCATATGGTTTGAGGCACCAGAATCAAAAAACCACTTACCTGGCAAAGAAGATGTGTTAGAAGAAGAGGTTACAGGATTACCAACAGTGAGAGTCTGATATATCATCGCCTGGATATCATCGTGAGTAAGAGAGGTGACCGCCTGTGCGGGAGGGGCTGGCATGACAGTAGCAGCAATAGAGGAAGGGCAATCTCCAGAACTTCAAGTCTTAGCTCGCATGTGGTTGGAGTTTGGATGGGGACAATGTGAAACAACATGTCCAACCTTCTTACAGTATGTGCACTGCATGGAAGACGTATCTGGAATGCTAGAATCAGAGCCTGGACAATTTCGAGAAAGATGGCCAAATTTCTTGCATGAGTGGCACTTAAGTTGAGATAATCCCTTCGATTTGACCTGTGTAGATAAAAGCATAGGGGTATTAGAATTGGAAGAAACGATCTGCTTGCAAGTTTCTTCAGCAATCAATTCAGAAAGAGCAGTGTCAACAGAAGGAAGAGGAGAGCGGTATAGAATCGATGCTCGAACAAGCTCAAACTCATCACGAAGAGCCATTAAGAACCGGACAAGACGAAATTCTTCTCGAAACTGATAATAAAGTTCTGCATCATGGGTCCAATTAGGCTCCATTAGAGCAAGTTGATCCCAAATCAGAGACATCTGAGAATGAGAATCAACTATAGATTGCACCGGTTGTTGCTTGAGATTGCGAATATCCAGTTCAAGTTTGTACTTCAGGATAAAATTTGTCTGATTTTATCGCTTGGCAAGAAAGTCCCAGATTGCCTGTGCAGTGTCAAACTTGCTGAAGTGCAGGCTGATAGATGGACTTATAGAATTCGAAATCCAAGTCATGATCTTGTTGTTGTTGATCTCCCATTGATTAAAAGCATCCCCAGATTCAACTGGACATGGAAGTGCACCCATGACATATTTCCATAGTCCTCGACCTTTCAAAAAGATGCCCATCATATAGGACCATTGACTGTAATTAGCCCCATCTAATTTGATAATAATAGGTTGCGCGAGATTAGCTGCCATTGACAGGAAGGAAGAGAGCAGACCCAATGGTCACGAAACAGGTGGCACGACTGCAGAGCCTGGTGAAGAAGATCAATGGCACCGTCAGCAGAGGAGCAATCGCTGGAGTTAGATCCGGCCGGTGAAGAGATGCACGGAGGAGGGAGGGCTCGTCGAGGTCGGAGGAGAAGCTGCAAAGGCTGGTAGATCCGGCTGGCAGATCCGACAGATCAGCCATAAAGCTCCCGCGAAGAGGAGTGCCACAAAGGAGCAGAGCAGGGCGGCGACAGAAGACGTTGGCAGGAGAGCAGATAGGGGCAGGCACGGTGGAAGACGTCGGTGGGGGCGATCGACGGCCGGAGCTGGAGATCGATCAGCGATTGAAGGGACGAACGCGCGGTGGCGAGCAGCGATCTGGAGATCGACCTACGCCGGAGCGTGGAAGGAAGCACAGGGCAACGCGATGGCTGGATCTGGGGATTGATTTGAGATGGAGACCGACGGGCGGCACCGGTCGGCTATTGGGATAGATCCGGTAGGAGGGAGCGACTGGGGCTCCGATCTGGAGGGAGGGGGTTGAAGGTGCAGCAGATGACGTAGCTAGTGTGGCCGATGAGGGCCTTGAAGGGGGCGGCCCCACCATCGGTGGTGAGCAGGACGTTGAAGGGGCCTTGAAGGGGGTAGCTCGTATGCACGAATTTCTTCTTCGAAATTCGTAAAGTTAGGATTTTGGATTTGAATAAAATTATTTATTATTGTAGAGGATCAGCCTTCTTATCAGGAAAGGGTTGAGTGAACTTTGGATACGGACTAGTATCGGATATACTAGGATTAGCTTCTGGAAGGTATGGATTCTAGACTTGATCATCCGTGCATACGAGCATTGGCATGCATGATTTATTTTTGCATGGTATAGTTTAATTTTGCATGATGGACAGTATGATTATGGTGATTATTAGTTATGTTTTCGTATACCATGTTTTTATCAAGTAAAATTATTTTTGATGGTTTGGACCATGTTGCCGGTCATTGAAAAATTTGTGATTCATGGTTTGTCATCATGATATGTGATATGGCTATATCGCTGACGTGGGGCGCGTGTCAGGTCCAGCTGGACATGGTCAGTACCACATGAATTTTTCTTTCCAAAAGATCCCCCGTTCGGGAAGAAGCGCTTCTGCTCCTCTGCCAGGTGGCTTCCGAAGACGGGTCCACTTCGGTCGAAGTCGAGCACCTCTCTGCCGCTCCGCTAGGTGTCCACCCAGGAGGGGTCCACCTCGGCCGAAGCTGGCGGTCTATCGCTCCCTCGCCAGGTGGCACCCCAAGACGAGTTCACCTCGGCCGAGGTCGAGCCGGGCCCTCCTGCTCCTTCACCAGCTGACACCCGAAGACGGGTCCACCTCGATCGAAGTCGAGCACCTCTCTACCGCTCCGCCAGGTGTCCGCCCAGGAGGGGTCCACCTCGGTCGAAGCTGGCGACCCCTCGCTCCCCCACTAGGTGGCACCCCAAGATGAGTCCACCTCAGTTGAGGTCAAGCCGGGCCCACCTGCTCCTTCGCCAGCTGGCACCCGAAGACGGGTCCACCTCGACCAAAGTCGAGCACCTCTCTGCCGCTCCGCCAGGTGTCCACCCAGGAGGGATCCACCTCGGTCGAAGCTGTCGGCACATCGCTCCTTCGCCAGGTGGCAACCTAAGACGGGTCCACCTCGGCCGAGGTCGAGCTGGGCCCTGCTGCTCCTTCGCCAGCTGGCACCCGAAGACGGGTCCACCTCGACCGAAGTCGAGCACCTCCCTGCCGCTTCGCCAGGTGTCCACCCAGGAGGGGTCCATCATGGCCGAAGCTGGCGGCCCCTCGTCCCTTCGCCAGGTGGCACCCCGAGATGGGTCCACCTCGATCGAGATCAAGCCGGGCCCTGCTGCTCCTTCGCCAGCTGGCACCCGAAGACGGGCCCACCTCGGTCAAAGTCGAGCACCTCTTTGTCGCTCCGCCAGGTGTCCACCCAGGAGGGGTCCACCTCGGCCGAAGCTTTCGACCCCTCGCTCCCTCGCCAGGTGGCACCGCAAGACTGGTCCACCTTGGTCGAGGTCGAGCCGGGCCCTGCTGCTCCTTCGCCAGCTGGCACCCGAAGACGGGTCCACCTCGGCCGAAGTCGAGCACCTCTCTGCCGCTCCACGAGGTTTCCACCCAGGAGGGGTCCACCTTGGTCGAAGCTGGCGGCCCCTCACTCCCTCGCCAGGTGGCGCCCCCTGACGGGTCCACCTCGATCGAGGTCAAGCCGGGCCCTCCTGCTCCTTCGCCAGCTGGCACCCGAAGACGGGTCCACCTCGGTCGATGTCGAGCATCTCTCTACCGCTCCACAGGTGTCCGTCCAGGAGGGGTCCATCTCGGTCGAAGCTGGCGGCCCCTCGCTCCCTCGCCAGGTGGCACCCGAAGACAGGTCCACCTCGATCGAGGTCGAGCCGGGCCCTCCTGCTCCTTCGTCAGCTGGCACCCGAAGATGGGTCCACCTCGGTCGAAGTTGAGCACCTCTCTGCCGCTCCGCCAGGTGTCCATCCATGAGGGATCCACCTCGGTCGAAGCTGACGACCCCTCGCTCCCTCGCTAGGTGGCACCCCAAGACGGGTCCACCTCAGTCGAGGTCGAGCCGGGCCCTCCTGCTCCTTCGCCAGCTGGCACCCGAAAACGGGTCCACCTCGGTCGAAGTTGAGCACCTCTCTGCCGCTCTGCCAGGTGTTCATCCAAGAGGGGTCCACCTCGGCCGAAGCTGTCGGCCCCTCGCTCCCTCGCCAAGTGGCATCCCAAGACGGGTCCACCTCGGCCGAGGTCGAGCTGGGCCCTGCTGCTCCTTCACCAGGTGGCACCCGAAGATGGGTCCACCTCGGTCGAAGTCGAGCCTTTCTCCGCCACTCTGCCAAGTGGCGCCCCTTGACGGGTCCACCTCGGCCGAGGTTAGCCCTACTCTACGAAACATCGGGGAAGCAGAGGCACGGGTTGCAAGGTCGCCACTAGAGACGGCGCACGCCGCGCCCCGTAGGGGGCGCCAGTACGGCCTGCAGTGACATACGAAACCTCGTTTACACCAGTCGGATGGGGCCGCACAATCGAGGAACGGAATCCTTGCAGACAGGAGCCTGAAACCGCTGGAAGCCCACCGTCAATGCCTCGAAAGGAGAGCTCCCGCACTCAATCCAAAGCCTCACCAGTCTTCCCCCCTTCATGACACACAACGGACGAGGCGGTCCGGCCACTTAGCTCTCGGACCTGAAGAAGAAGGGGGAGGAGGACTAGAGGTCGGAGGGAGCCCCCTAGGAGGAAGGCGAGCTTGAGGCAGTTCGATGGTATAAAAGGGATGGTAAAAATGGGTGGAGGGGTAAGTCGAAAAAGGGAGAAAACACCAAGAGAACGATCCTGGGAGTCCTCAAGGAATCCTCAGGCGCGAGCTTGGTGAACCCAGCGCAGGAAGCCGGGCTTCAACTCCCCTCTTCCCCACACTTCTTTTGTTTACATCTCCTCTAAGCACGGGAATCCTTTGGGAACCTGCCTTAAGGGATCTGTTCCATCTCGCCGCTCTCTAACTTGACCGTCGGAGTGCTCCTGCCGGAACCCCCGACCAAGGTCTTTGACTTTGTTTTGTAGGGCCGGGAGCTTGGAGATCTCGAGGTGAGAGTCCGAGACCGGTGCCAGCTCAGGAGCTACAGGCCACCGCGGTGAGATCGGCAACAAATTGGCATGCCAGGTAGGGGGCAGAACAATAACCCCTGTGCGAGCAAGCTCTCCATGGACGAAAGCACGCTCCGACCATGGTGGTGATGCATGGACGCGAAGCATCCGCCAGCCGAGTGGGGAAGTTCCTTCTCCCCAAGGACCGCGTAGCCCGGAGAGGGAACTTCCTGGTCCACCTCCTCCTCCTCAGCCATCCCCGGTGGACGGTCCTTTTGCAGCTGTCATCCAGCAGCTGCAAACTTTGACCACTGTTATGCGGCAACTGCAGCACCAGCAGCGCTCCAAGGCCACTCAGCCCCAGCCAGGGACCCTTGTGGCTTGAGCCATGGGCCCCCACGGATGCCTGCGCTCCATCCAAGACAGGCCCTCTCATCTGCGGGTAGTTTCCAATCTCCGCGGGAGCCATCAGACTCCCGTAAAGAGGAACTACTCTGGTTCGGCGGATCACGAGAGTCGATCTCCGGCCAACGACGTCGAAGTGGTGCAGCGCAGCAGGCGCCATCGAGGCAAGGCCCCTCATCGAGACCGATCAGCATCCCCTTCTCCAGCAGCCTCGATGGAAGATTCCACCGACGAGGCCATCAGGCGCCAGGCCGAGAGGCGCCTGGAGGAGCACGAGTGCAAGTTGGCGGAGTTCGCCCACCGCTTTGTCGACATACAGAGCTCCCCAACAGATCCATTGGGCTACAATGCCCAACCACCTTTCTCCCGGGAAATCTAAGAGGAACCGATCCCGGGTCGGTTTTACATGCCTCAGGTGGATCCGTATGATGGGACCACCAATCCCTTGGACCATTTACAGAGCTACAAGGCTCTCATGAGGGTCCAGGGAGCAACGGATGCTCTCCTATGCATTGCCTTCCCAGCCACCCTCTGGAAGGCTGCTCGAGTTTGGTTCACCCGCCTCGAGCCCGAATCTATCAGCTCCTTCCATCAGCTAGAAGGAAAGTTTGTGATACACTTCGATGCTTGTCGGAAGGTGCCAAGAGAGGTGGATAGCCTCTTCTCTATCTGCCAGCAGGACCAGGAGCTGCTGCGGGACTACATTACCCGCTTCAAGATCGCCGCCCTGGAAATCTATAGTTTGGACGAGTCTGTCGCCATGCTGGCATTGAAGCGCGGTCTCAAGACCTCCCGCCTAACATATTCCCTGGATAAGAAGCCCCCAAAGATGTACTCTGAGCTCCTCCTCCGTGTCCACAAGTACATCCGAGCGGAGGAGGCCGATCGTACCAGGCGAGAGCTAGACGGGAAGCCCTCGAAGAAGCCTGTCCCAAGGGATGTCCTCGGGACCTGGAGGCCTGGACCACCTGCAGATTTTCGTCCAGGCCTGAAGTCGAAGAGCGGTGCTGCCCAGGAGAGGACGTTCACCCCTCTCCTCGCTCCTAGGATGAAGATCCTCATGGAGATTGAGGGTGAGCACTACCTCCACCGACCTCCTCCTCAAAACCCAAGGAGCATCCATGACAAGATAAAATATTGTCAATTTCACCGTGAGCATGGCCACGACATGGAGGAGTGCCGCAATCTGAAGCGGGAGATTGAGGAGCTGATCAAGAGGGGCTACCTCAGGAAATTTGTGAGAAACGAAGCCCCGGCGGAGGGACAGCCGCTCGCAGCCCTTCTCCCGGTACCTGTAATTGATAACCGCCCAATGGAGAAGCCGGTGGGCATGATCTCCTGGGGGATCGGGCATGCGACGAAAAGAGCCCAGGAGGCGGGAGACCGAGGGAATGTACCTCCCTTTGAAAAGGAGAATAAAATGAAAATGTAAACAATGATGCAGTGGTGGTCGAGATGACCATCGCGAAACATCCTGTACATCGCATTATGGTGGATAGTGGGAGCTCTACTGACGTGCTTTTTTACGATGCTTTCTCCCGAATGAACCTGTCTCATGATCAATTAAAGCCGATGCACACCCCTCTAGTGGGCTTCACCGGAGATTCGCTGGGGGTCGAAGGAGAGATCACTCTCCCTGTCACTACCGGATCCCCACCTCGGTAAAGTACGGTCATGATGACGTTTACCATTGTCAAGCTCCCATCACCTTATAATGCCATCCTCGGTCATCCAGGGATCAACCAGCTGGATGCTGTCATTTCCACTAAGAGGTTGCTGGTGCAGTTCCCTACCGCCTCTGGGACGAGAGTGATGAGAGGGACGGCCCAGCTCGTCCAGCATTGCCTGCGGACAATCCCGGGTGCCCGGAGCGCTGAGCTCGGCCCTGATGTCGACGACCTCGACCTAAGAGAGAAAGACCCTAGGAGAGGGCCCGTGGAGCACCTGTTGACGTACCCTCTTGGTTCGGACCCCAGAAGACTGTGCAGATAGGAGCCCAGCTCCCGGAAGAAGAGCGGGCCTGTTTGCTAGACTTCCTCCGAGCGAATGCTGATGTGTTCGCCTGGTCCGCTGTCGACATGCCAGGTATCCCCTCGAAAGTCATCACCCACCGGATGAATATTGATCCAAGGTGTCGCCCTGTCCGCCAGAAGAAGAGGAGTTTTGCTGCAGAGAGGCAGAAGGCCATCAATGAAGAAGTGGAGAAGCTCCTCGCCGCCGGCTTTGTACGGGAGGTACAGTATCCCAGTTGGCTGGCGAACGTGGTCATGGTGAAAAAGAGCAATGGCAAGTGGAGGATCTGCATGGACTACACCGACCTCAACCGAGCTTGCCCAAAGGACAGTTTTCCTCTTCCAAAGATCGACCAACTCATGGACACCACTTCAGGGCATTGCTTCCTCTCTTTCATGGATGCCTTCTCCGGGTACAACCAGATCCGAATGCACCCGGAGGACGAAGAGCACATTGCTTTGGTCAACTTAGCCCATGATTTTGATCCAACTTCTCTTTGTTATACGGAAAAAATATCTGAATGAATTAAAGTCCAATAAATTACCTCATACCTCCAGTAGACTCAAAAACATTATAATATATACATATATATATATATAAAAGAAATACTAATTTTTATGATATTGATATTTTAATATATAAAATATATATACTAATATATTTTTTTAAATACTTGATGCATCTTATTCAAAAATAAAAATTTTAACTTAAAATACTTATTTCGTCTAAATACACACATATATATATATATATATATAATTAAATATATATAATCTATCTATTGGCGTATAGTCCTTGGAGACTACATTTAAGTCACATAAGAAAAATTTACATATCCATCATAGAAAATTTATGAGGGCATTAAAAGTCTTAGCATTGAGCTGTGGCGGGTGGTGGATGATAAAATAAAAGGAATTTGAAAAAGGGGATACACTCTAGCAATTCATTGATGGATAATTTTCTGGAAGTCCTTTTTCATAGAATTTATCAAGATAAATTTTGATGATAACGTTCATGATATTTCTGGCGGTGCAGAGTATGTCATCTAGAATATTGAGGGCAAGTTTTTGGCAGGGGATTCTTTTTTTTATAAGCCTTCGGTCCTAGAAGCTGAGCTCATAACTGCATTGAGAGGCATCATGAGAGCTACACAGGAGCTGCATGTGGAGAGGATTCTTATTGAAGAAAGATTCTTCCACTGTTATGGAGCATTACGATGCCTACCATCTTTTTCATGATATCTGGAACCCTCTTAATCGGACTAGATATGTCTACCGGAAGGCAAACAATATAGCTGACTGGATTACCTTCTTTGTTACTCAGCATTCTGGCGATTAATCCTGGTATCAAGATAACAGCACCCATTTGCCTCTTCAGAAATTTCCTTTTTTATCTTTTGGACATCTCTCACATCCGAATTATGTGACCGTCCATCCATATAAAACAATTAAATAATATTTTAGGATTAATTTTTTTATGAGATCCTGGATTAATAAAAATAATATTTGAATGAATATAATGATTTAGATTCTTAGCTAAGTAAGAATGTATCAAGATTAACAAAGAAAGTATAAGTAAGTCCATATGGATTATTTATATTTGAATTCATTCCATTCCAATATGAAAATAAATTCAGATGGGTGTTATCTGATACATTTGCATCCTCGTTGTCACTCCATCGCGTTTTTGAATGAAATGAACGCTCTAGAATATGCTTCCGGTATAAGCATGGCGTTTTGTCGACAGGAAAATAAATAACTAAGGTTTCGTCACATCAATTATTGCATGAAAACGCGGCTGCATGGCACAATAAGCTGGCTGGTGATTTTTCATTGAGAGGTGACAAAAGGGTGTTCGTCATCGTATCCTCCAACAACTCCCAACAAGTCTCTTTGTTGAAAGGAGACGGCATCAGAAATTATGGATATAATAATATAGAATAAGAGAAACATGATCCATGCGAGGATGCTTAACTCGACACTATATTATTAATCTCTCCTTTTCCTTTCTCTGAACCACTTTGTCATAATTTTCTACCCGGATGTCATCATGGAGGCTTCTTCAAAATTTTACCTGGTCAATAGAAAACCATGGCACGCAATTCTTACATGAGATGGTTGCTCTTCTTCTTTTTAACAAAGTCGCATGACTAAATCAATCCTTATCAAAGACCCATTCCAGATCATTCCCTATATATATCAACTCCTCCCCAGACACCTTGTTCAATATCTCTCGGTTATTCTTCTGCTACCTAGAAAGAGAGAATAGATGGCTGCCCATTTCCTTTTCCTTGCTCTCCTTGCTCTGGCTTCATCTCATGCCATTGCTTCTGATCCCGGTCAACTCCAAGATTTTTGCGTTGCTGATGTTAACTCGGATGGTACTCCTGCTCATCAACGATTAATTTTCTGAGTTATGAAATAACGTATAGTTTTATACATTGTCCAGGTACTGATCGATCGTTCTTATAATTGTTACAGTGTTTGTGAATGGATTTGTCTGCAAGGATCCGAAGCAAGCTAAAGCCGAAGATTTCTTCTTCTCTGGACTTGACAAGGCTGGTGACACGGGAAACAAAGCCGGGTCTAATGTGACTCTACTCTCCGTGAGCCAAATTCCTGGGATCAACACCCTTGGCATCACGCTAGCTCGCCTAGACTTTGCACCCTATGGTCTCATCCCTCCCCACACCCATCCACGGGCTACCGAGATCCTTACCTTGTTGGAAGGCACGCTCTACGTCGGCTTCGTGACATCTAATAATCCCAACAACCAGCTCTTCACGAAGGTCCTTCACAAGGGCGATGTGTTCGTATTTCCTCAAGGTCTCGTCCACTTCCAATTCAACGTTGGGAAGACCAATGCCGTCGCCATTTCTGGTCTGAGCAGCCAGAACCCTGGTGTGATCCTCGTACCCAATGCAATCTTTGGAACGAAGCCACCCATCTCCGATGATGTTCTTGCCAAGGCCTTTCAGTTGGACAAGAAGACTGTAGATTGGCTCCAGTCCCAATTCTAGATGGACAACAACAACTAAGCAACTGCATGCGAACTACTTGATATATATCTGATAGTTGGATTAATTGGCATTATTTGTATTGTATGTTTTGAATAAGCAAACATATATGATCCTTTTGTTTGCACATGTTTGTTCGAGTTAAGGAATGATTTTTTAAATTTGTATTGTTTGGTTTGGATAAGAAAACATTGTCCTTTTGTTTGCTTATATTTGTCTGAGCTAAATATATTTTTACAACATTATACAGGCAAAGCTAGAGAATTACTTTTATCGGTTAATATTTGTGTTGCTTCCGGTTTAGTTATGAGCATGGACTTCCATATATTGAATCCTGCAAGTATGTTATGCATGGGCTGGGACTGCTCATTTTAGTTGTCTCATCAACTTTATGCTTCAACATGCACTCATATCTAACAAAGCAAGCACTCTATTCTTTAGGAATCATGGTCACTCCTAGCTTATACGGTCACAGCACGAGGACAAAATATTTATTACAAATGGCTGGCTTCTTTCGGATTTTTTTGTGATTAGGTACATGGTTAATCTGTTCTCCAAGAAATATCGTTGTTTTGAAGCTGTAAATGCTGTTTGTCCATTCACTAATTTTGTTGTTCTATATTTAAGATTTTTTAAATTTTTTCTTAGACTATCGATAATTTTGATGCTGCTTAAATCGTTGATCAGTTGTGTTGGCGTGGAGTCATTGAATCGGTCGGTCGGAGCAGCTGCACCGCAGGATCCCTTGTTCACCTACAAAACAGGTCTCTTGCCGGAGTTGTTCCGGGGCGGGGGACACTCCGATGCCTAGGTCAGTGGCGGATCCCAGCCACAGAATGGGAAAGGGTGTCGAGAGTATGAGAGAAAAGCTCTTAGAGCATGTGTGAGTGTATGTGAGCGTTTGCGTCCCCCCTTCCCATTGTTCTTACCACCATTTAAAAGGAGGCCTCCGGCCTGCAGCCCGCTCTTTTTCCGGTGACTATGGAGAGTCAATTTCTTCCATGATTGGCGATCGTGGGTTGTCATTGAGCGGTTCCGGCCAGATCGGAGGCGTGGCAGCTGGAGTTGCATGCCATGATCGTGGCATGGAGAGTTGCGATTGTAACCGTTTGTTACAATTGCCTATCTGGGCCAGATCGTGGTCCCATCTTCGGATTTTCCCTTTGCATGGGCCGAAGACTTGGTGTTTGCTCCAGGACCGGAGATCATGTCTATGACTGGGACCGAAGAGCATGTCTTCGAAAGACTTGGCTGTTACCATCACCAAAGCTATCGAAGCCCTCACCGTTGCTACTGCTATCACTGTCAAGGTCATCTTCCTCTTGCTCAAGTGCTCATCCTGACCATGGACTGCATCATCATCCTCCTTGTTGGAGATTGTCTACGTCAATGCTGCTTCACTGGTGCCTTCGCCACTACCGGCATCTTTACTACTATCGATGTTTTCACCGCTGCCCTCGACATTACCGAAGTCCTCCCATGCACCGTTGTCGAATGCTTCCACCATGAGTGGAGAGTAAGACTGACAAATATGTTCATCAAAATAGTTTTGCAAGAAGTCCAAGTGAGCCATTACTATATATCAAAAGAAAAAAAGGTACACAAGATTTCTTGATTATTTATTTATATGTTGATGACCTTACTTATACTGACATTAATACTATCATGGTAGAAGAATTTAAAAAGACCATAGATAAAGAAGTATGAAATGACTAATCTTGGACTCATTAAGTATTTTTTTTTGTATTCAAGTTAAGTAATCAAAAGGAAGGATATGTATATCACAAGAAAATATATTGAAGGCTTGTTGAAAAAGTTTTATATACTTAATTGCAAGCCTGCAACAATTCCAATGTCCAAGAATAAAAAATTTCAGCTATATGATGGTACTCAAAAGATTGGTGCTACATCTTATAGAAGTCTGGTTGGTTCACTTATTTATCTAATAAATATAAGACAAGATATTATTTTTCTTGTTAGTCTCTTATTCAAGTTTATGAGTCAACCAAGTAAGCTTTATTGTGCAGCGGCTAAGAGGATTTTTTATTACTTACAAGGTACTAAAAAGCTTGGTTTGACATATAAAAAAGAAAATTATAACAAGTTTGTTAGATATTCAGACAATGATTGGGCAAGCTTTCTTGGTGACTGAAAATGTACTTTAGGTCATGTATATTTTGTTTAGTAACAAAAGTCATATCCTGATCTTCAAAGAAGCATAAGATCGTGACACTTTCATCTACCGAGGTTGAGTATATTTCAATAACTGATGTAGCATGTGAAGTAGTTTGGCTTAAGAGAATTCTCTCTTATTTGCAACATAGTGACCAAAGCCTAACAATTATGATAATATGTCTATCATTGCTATGACAAAGAATCCAGTATTTTATAATATGACAAAACATATCAACATCCATTATCATTTCTGTTATGCCCCGAATCCAGTACCGGAATCGGCTACGTCACCAGCCGCACAAACTCTAGGTTTAACCCTAGAGATCATGCAAGGCCTAGGTATACCAAAAGTCAACCATATCAAATTAAAATTAATATTATATAAACAAACAAGTAACAAATGTACAATCCATTTATTTAGTCGACATTACTAATTGGTCTACTGATTCACAAACATCAGTAACCCAAATTAACTCTAACTAACTCAGCATATATAGAAATTTGTCTCACGCCCAGCCCAAATCCTGTCACGCATCCCGAGTCTCTGAAAAACCAAAAGGTAAGAAGTGAGCTTAACAGCCCAGTAAGGTATCCATAAGATCATTCCAATTAATAATATAAATTTCTGAAATAATAAAGTACCAGTATGTTATGTCATGCAATCAAATGATTTAGACCTCATGTTTTACACACCTTGATATTTTTTTACATTTTTCCTTTAGAATTCTCATTATTGAACCTTTATCTTTAGGGTTCTGGACTAGCCATAGTCATGTACCAGTCCATGACTGGCAACCACAAAGCGACCATGCATACTATGGTCGGTCCTGCTCACGTACTAAGCTCGTGGCTCGGCTGTCCCACGTACTATCCGCCCATAATCGGCTCACACGTACAAAGCCCATGGCTCAGGCTGTATAACCACGGTGCTACCGTAGTATGGCTAGACCAAAAATCATATTTACTTCATTAACACTTGTCAAAACATATCTTTTATGACCTCTCGATAACCGGTATCGTGGTCCGACCCACTCGATAACTGATATCGTGGTCCAACCATTTTAATAATCGATATCGTGGTCCCACCCACTCGATATCCAGTTTCATGATTCAACCTATTTAACAATCCGGTATCATGGTCAAATCCATCCGGATATCAATTTTTTTTATAACATCATGCATGAAATACCGACAATAAAACCATAATGTCTATCTCAATAAAACAACTATTCCATGTCATATAGTACCACACGTGCAAATATATAAAACATATATGCTAGATCAAACCAGACCATAATAAATTCAAGCATAAAGGAATGATCAGTACAAAATTCCTTACCTTAACATGCTATTCTTAGTATATCCGATATTAGTCAGTACCCGAATTTTACACGATGCCTTCCTGCTCAGTAGACTGATTCCCTACATTAATAAATAATTTGATTAAAAAAATAAAATTTTCAAATTTCACGAATCTCGAAAAAATCCCTTGATTCTCTCTTCTTCCTCTCTCCTCTTCCTTCTCTCTCCTCTTTCTCTCTCCTTCTTCTCTCTCCTCCTTCTGTCCTCCTTCTCTCTCCTCTCTCTCTCCTCTTTCTCTCTCTTCCTTCTCTCTCCTCTTTCTTTATTATTATTATTATTATTTATTTATTATTTATTTTTTTTAATTATTATTATTATTATATATTTTTTTCCGGACCGTACAGAAACACCCCACCCTTTTTTTTTTTCCTTTCTTTCTTCTCTTTTCTTTTCTTTCTTCTCTTTTCTTTTCTTTCTTCTCCCGAACAACCTTCCCCCCTGCCTCCTTGATCCGGCCGATCCGGCCTCTCCCTCCCCCCAGCTGCCGGCAACCATGGAGTGGTTGTCGCAGGGCCCTCACGGACCAAGGGCAGGCAGCGACGACGGCGGCGGCGGCGACGGTGAACGACCCCAACTAACCGGAAATCTAAAGAAAAGAAAATCAAAATTCTCCCAGAAATTGGATTTAAATGGGAAGAAAACTTACCGGCGGTGTCTGGGATTCCCGGTCGCTTGTCGAGAGAGAGAAGGAGCATGGAGGTGGCTCGAGAGGCGGCGGTGAGAGGTTTTTTTAAAAAAAATTTTGAGCGTTCCCTCACTGTTTAAAACCCTACCACTGAGTTCCAAACCCTCATGGATCCTTCGCCGACCTCCTCCCTCACCTCTCACGACTCTTCCCTCCGAGTCTTCCGGCGAAAACCTCGGCAAACTCCCCTCCCTTGTTCCGTCTCCGTCGAGCTATTTTTTTTTAATCTGGTTTGGGTTGAAGTCGGCTGGGCCTGCCGACTTCAGCCCAATCCCGGTATTACATTCTCCCCCCGTTAAAATAATTTCGTTATCGAAATTTACATACCTGGTGTTTCGAAAAGTTGTGGATATTTTGCTCGCATCTCTGCTTCAAGTTCCCATGTAGCTTCTCTTTCACTATGATTGCTCAATTGCACTTTCACATATGGTATAGTTCTGTGTCGCAATTCTTGATCTTTGCTGTCGACGATTCGTATAGGCACCTCCTCATATGTCAGATCCTCCTGAAGTTGTAAGGGTACGTAATCTATTGCATGACTGGGATTGGAAATGTACTTCCATAACATCGATACATGAAACACGTTATGCACCCCAGATAAAACTGGTGGTAGCGCTAATCGGTAGGCCACCTCACCAACCTTATCTAAAATTTTAAATGGTCCCACAAATCTCGGGCTCAACTTGCCTCGCACACCAAATCGCATCACACCTTTTGTGGTTGACACTTTCAAAAAGACATAGTCACCGACATTGAATTCCAGCTCTCTTCGTCTCTTATCAGCATAACTTTTCTGTCGACTCTGAGCAGTACACCATCGTTCCCTGATCTTTTATACATTTTCCACTGTTTGTTGTACTATTTCTGGACCTAACAATTTCTTTTCTCCTACATCATCCCAATAGATAGGAGACCTACACTTCCTACCATATAAAGCCTCAAAAGGTGCCATCTGAATGCTGGCTTGATAACTGTTGTTGTAGGCAAATTCTATTAACGATAGATGACAGTCCCAAGCACCACCCAAATCCATAACACATGCTCTCAGCATGTCTTCCAAAATTTGGATGGTTCGCTCTGACTGTTCATCGGTTTGAGGATGAAAAACTGTACTAAAACTTAATTTGGTTCCCAATGCTTTGTGAAGACTCTTCCAAAATTGTGAAATAAACCTACTGTCTCGATCTGATACTATAGAAACTGGAATTCCATGTAGTCTCACAATTTGCTCCATATACAAGTTTGCTAATTTTTCCAGAGAGAGGCCAACACGAAAGGATAAGAAATGAGTTGACTTTGTTAGTCGATCCACAATCACCCACACCGCATTATTTTCCTTAGGGATTTTGGGTAAACCTGTAACAAAATCCATGGTAATGTGCTCCCATTTCCACTGAGGAATTACAAGAGACTGCAACGGTCCAGCAAGTCTTTGATGCTCAGCTTTTACTCGTTGACACACCAAACATTGAGCAAGATACTGAGCTATGTCCTTCTTCATACCAGTCTACCAAAAGTTTTCACGTAGATCTCGATATATTTTTGCACTACCCGGATGCATTATATATGCTGAACCATACGCCTCCTCCAAAATCTCATTCTTTAATTCTGAAAGCTTCGGAATGCAAAACCTCTTACCAAACCTCAGGGTATCATCTTCATATATAGTAAATTCAGACTGAGCGCCAGACTCAACTGTCCTTCTAATTTTCTGAAGCTCTAAATCTTCCTTCTGAGCTGATTTAATCTTATCCATCAGAATAGGTTGTACCATAATACTTGCTAATTGAGTCCTAGAATTATGAATTCTTACCTCAATCTCAGACCTCTCCAGATCCATTATAATGTGCTTTTGATTAGTAATTAAAGCTGCTAACTTACCTGGAGACTTCCTACTCAGGGCATCTACTACAACATTTGCCTTGCCTGGATGGTATTTGATATTCATATCATAATCCTTTAATAGTTCCAACCATCTTCTCTGTCTCAAGTTTAGCTCCTTCTGAGTGAATATATATTTTAAACTTTTATGATCTGTAAAGATTTCACAACGACTACCATACAGGTAGTGCCCCCATATTTTTAAGGCAAAAACTACAGCTGCTAACTCCAAGTCATGAGTGGGATAATTTGACTCATATGATTTCAGCTGTCTAGAAGCATAGGCTATCACCTTTCCATTTTGCATTAAAACACATCCGAGACCCTTTCGAGATGCATCACTGTATATGCTGAAATTCCCTGTCTCTGTAGGAACAGTCAACACTGGAGCAGTGACTAACCGTTTCTTCAATTCTTGAAAACTTTGCTCACATTCATCTGTCCATTCAAATTTTGTTCGTTTCTGGGTCAGGCGAGTTAAAGGTATAGCAATAAGAGAAAATCCTTCTACAAACCTCCGATAATATCCTGCCATTCCCAGGAAACTACAAACTTCAGACACGTTAGTAGGTCTCTCCCACTCTACCACTGCTTCCACTTTCTTTGGATCCACGAAAATACCATCCTTAGAAATAACATGGCCAAGGAAAGAAATTCTGTCCAACTAAAAGTCCCATTTTTTAAGCTTGGCATACAACTTTTCCTCTTTGAGTATTTGTAATACTATCTTTAGGTGTTCCTCATGTGCTTGTAGACTTCTCGAATAAATCAGTATGTCATCAATAAATACTACTATAAATTGATCCAGATATGGTCTAAACACTCGGTTCATGAGATCCATAAAAACTGCAGGTGCATTTGTCAGACCAAAAGGTAGAACCAAAAATTCATAGTGTCCATATCTGGTTCTAAAAGCTGTTTTCGGCACATCTTCTGTCTTTATTTTCAACTAAAGATAACCAAAATGAAGATCAATCTTTAAGAATACTTGTGCTCCCTGTAGTTGATCAAATAGATCATCAATCCTTGGTAAGGAATATTTGTTCCTTATGGTCACTTTATTCAACTCTCGATAGTCAATGCAGAGCCGGAAACTTCCATCATTCTTCTTTACAAATAGGACCGAAGCACCCCAGGGAGACACACTAGGTCTGATAAATTCTTTATCCAACAATTCTTGCAATTGCTCCTTAAGTTCTTTTAATTCTGTTAGGGCCATTCTATAGGGAGCTTTGGAGATGGCACCAGTACCTGGTATAAGATCAATAGAGAACTCAATCTCTCTATCAGGAGGTAATCTTGGCAGATCATCGGGAAAGACCTCCGGAAATTCCTTCACAATGGGTATGTCTTCCAACTTAAGCTCCTGCTGTTGAGTATCTATCACTGCTGCCAGAAATCCTTCACAACCTTTCCTGAGAAGTCGCTTGGCAATAAAAACCGAAATTACCCTCCTCATAAAGGTTAACTTGTTACCCTTAAAATAAAACTTTGACTGATCAGGAATCTGAAATCTCACATTCTTCTCAAAACAGTTGATGGAAGCATGATATGCTGCTAACCAATCCATCCCAAGGATCACATCAAAATCCTTCATATCCATGACTATCAAATCAGCTTCCATCTCTCTACCTTCAATATTCAATCTACATTCCTTGCAAATTTGACTAACCACAAAAACATCCCCACTTGGAGTGGAAATACAGAGTTCAAACTCTAAAGGTGTCAGGGTTAACTCATTACTTTCTCTAACCAATCTAATAGATATGAATGAATGCGTGGCACCCGTATCAAACAGGGTATAAACATTGGTAGAAAATAGCTTAATCATACCTGTCACTACTGAATTTGATGCGTTGGCACCTGCTGTGTGAGTGCATCACCCATCCTTGGGTACCTGACTTCTGTTGTCCTCCCTACTGATTTCCATCACGAGATACCTGAGGCGCTAAACACTGTGATCCCTGACCAAGATGACATACAGCTGCAGTGTGACCCTTCTTTCCATAATTGAAACATTTTTCTCCTAGCCAAGTGCAGTCTCGCTTAAGATGCGGTCCACCACACCGGTAGCACTGAATATCATCCCTTTGTTTAGTTTTGCCATCTGGTGCAGTGATGTCAGGTTTCCTTGCCTTTGCACTGATATTTTTATTTGTTTGACTTTGATAACCTCCCGACCTGGACCTCTTCTTCAAAACCTTTTTCCTTTCTGCTTGGGCAGCATCCAGTCCTCTTTCTACTATCAGCGCCTTATTGACCACTTCCTTATAGGTGGTAAGCTCGAAGACAGACACCTGATGCTGAATCCGACCTCTCAGTCCATTTTCAAATTTTCTGGCCTGGATCCCTTCATCAATTATCAGTGATGGAGCATATCTTGATAATTTTTCAAACTTTGCAGCATACTGAGAAACAGTTAAACTACCCTGCTCCAAGCGATCAAATTCTCGAAATTTCTGTACCTGAACATTTTGAGGAAAGTATCTCTCATAAAAAATCTTTCTAAAATCTGTCCAAGTAAAAGGTGTATCATTTGGTCCTTGTTTCCCAAGCTCCAACTCCCACCAAGCAGCTGCCTAATCTTGCAATAAAAAGGTAGCGAATGTAACCTTTTCCCCTTCTGGACACCGCAAGGCTTGGAAAACTTTTTCAACAGCTTTCAGCCAACCTTCTGCCTCCATGGGATCGGATCTTCCCTTAAATACTGGTGGTGCATATTTCTTGAAATCTATCAAAGTAATTGATCGTTCTTGTGGGATTCTAACTTCTGGTTGTTGCTGCTGCAATAGTAGCTGCTGCATAAATTACTACTGTTGCTGTTGAGCTTCCATTATTCTCAGTGTATCAGCTCTTGCAGTAGCTTGTTGCTGCACTAAATATTGCAATAGCTGAGGAAGACCCACCTGGTCCCCAGGCTGAACTCTAGATTCTCCCGGTGTTCCTGTTTCTGCAGTTCCAGTCTCCGGGATGTTGTCCAAAGGATTTGGCGTCGGTTCCCGTGGATGCGCCTCTTCACCAGCATTGTCCATGGGATTAGGCGTTAGTTCTTGTGGATGTTCCTCATCACTAGATAGAATCCCAGTATCCTTGTGCTGCTCTATAGGATCCCAAGCATTTGCTCCATCCACAAATCTTGTGGGTCTCCTAACACGTCCACTTCCACTACCACGCGTCATGGAAAACCTACAGCAGTCAATATTAGTATACAACTAACATTCAGTTGATAAAAAAAAAAAAAAATCTACCCCACATATAAACCGACCCACACACTCTCTCAATAAGTTTATATCCTATGATCCAAAAACCTGGTTTGCTCTGATACCACTCTGTCACGTCCCGAATCCAGCACCGGAATCGGCTACGTGACCGGCCGCACAAACTCTAGGTTTAACCCTAGAGATCATGCAAGGCCTAGGTACACCAAAAGTCAACCATATCAAATTAAAATTAATATTATATAAACAAATAAGTAACAAGTGTACAATCCATTTATTTAGTCGACATTACTAATTGGTCTACTGATTCACAAACATCAGTAACCGAAATTAACTCTAACTAAGTCAGCATATATGAAAATTTGTCTCACGCCCAGCCCAAATCCTGTCACGCATCCCGAGTCTCTGAAAAATCAAAAGGTAAGAAGTGAGCTTAACAGCCCAGTAAGGTATCCATAAGATCATTCCAATTAATAATATAAATTTCTGAAATAATAAAGTACCTGTATGTTATGTCATGCAATCAAATGATTTAGGCCTCATGTTTTACACACCTTGATATTTTTTTACATTTTTTTTTTAGAATTTCCATTATTGAACCTTTATCTTTAGGATTCTGGACTAGCCACGGTCATGTACTAGTCCATGACTGGCAACCACAAAGCGACCATGCATACTATGGTCGGTCCTGCTCATGTACTAAGCCCGTGGCTTGGCTGTCCCACGTACTATCCGCCCGTGGCCGGCTCCCATGTACAAAGCCCATGGCTTAGGCTGTATAACCACGATGCTACCGTAGCATGGCTAGACCAAAAATCATATTTACTTTATTAACACTTATCAAAACATATCTTTTATGACCTCTCGATAACCGGTATCGTGGTCCGACCCACTCGATAATCGATATCGTGGTCCCACCCACTCGATATCCAGTTTCATGATTCAACCTATTTAACAATCCGGTATCATGGTCCAACCCATCCGGATATCAATTTTCTTTATAACATCATGCATGAAATACCGACAATAAAATCACAATGTCTATCTCAAGAAAACAACTATGCCATGTCATATAGTACCACACGTGCAAATATATAAAACATGTATGCTAGATCAAACTAGACCATAATAAATTCAAGCATAAAGGAATGATTAGTACAAAATTCCTTACCTTAACATGCTATTCTTAGTATATCCGATATTAGTCAATACCCGAATTTTACACGATGCCTTCCTGCTTAGTAGACTGATTCCCTACATTAATAAATAATTTAATTAAAAAAAACTAAATTCCCAAATTTCATGAATCTCGAGAAAATCCCTTGATTCTCTCTCTTCTTCCTCTCTCCTCTTCCTTCTCTCTCCTCATTCTCTCTCCTCTTTCTCTCTCCTCCTTCTCTCTCCTCCTTCTCTCTCCTCTTTCTCTCTCTTCCTTCTTTCTCATCTTTCTCTCTCTCCTTCTCTCTCCTCTTTCTCCCTCTCCTCTCTCCTTTCTCTCTCCTCTTTCTCTCTCTTCATTCTCTCTCCTCTTTCTTTCTCTTCCTTCTCTCTCCTCTTTCTTTCTCCTCTTTCTTTATTATTTTTATTTATTTATTATTTATTTTTTTAAATTATTATTATTATTTTTTTTTTCCGGACCGTACAGAAACATCCCACCCTTTTTTTTTTCCTTTCTTTCTTCTCTTTTCTTTTCTTTCTTCTCCCAAACAACCTTCCCCCCTGCCTCCTTGATCCGACCGATCCGGCCTCTCCCTCCCCCCAGCTACCGACAACCACGGAGTGGTTGTCGCTGGGCCCTCACGGACCAAGGGCAGGCGACGACGATGGCGACGGCGGCGGCGGCGAACGACCCCAACTAACCAGAAATCTAAAGAAAAAAATCAAAATTCTCCCAGAAATTGGATTTAAATGGGAAGAAAACTTACCAGCAGCGTTTGGGATTCCCGGTCGCTCATCGGAGAGAGAGAAGGAGCGTGGAGGTGGCTCGAGAGGCGGCGGTGAGAGGTTTTTTAAAAATTTTTTTGAGCGTTCCCTTACCGTTTAAAACCCTACCACCGAGTCCCAAACCCTCACGGATCCTTCGCCGACCTCCTCCCTCACCTCTCACGACTCTTCCCTCCGAGTCCTCGAATGGTGTTGCTGCTGAAGTTGGCGCACTTCCATGGCGAGGACTTAAATCTGATCGATGAGTGCGGCCAGCTGGGATTCCGGTGGAGGTGGTTGAGCTAGGACAGGTAGCTCCACCTCTTGGCGGTGCGGGTTCCCCCGGGATGGGGAGTCCCCAGCACGGCTAGTGGAGGCCTCCCTTGCCCGTGTTATCACCATCCTTTCATCAAACTGCTTGTAGAAGAGATGGAGGGCTTGACCTGAATCAAAGACTGCTCACGCTCCCCCTTCCTGGCATGCCAATCCGTTGCCACCAAGATCGCCGTGGCCCGTAGCTGTTGTCGATGTCGGAGCACACCTCCTTCGCTGTCTCGACGTTCGGTGGTCCTGGACCTGCAAAACAGGGGTTAGTGACCCGGGCCGGGGTTTCCGGCGGGGGCACTCCGACGATCAAGTCAGTGACGACATAGAAAAATAGATCCTCCTGGTCGAGCCCCTCTTGATGGACTCCATACTAGGAGGAGTGATTAGTGTGAGAGTGGGATGCAAATGTGTCAGGAGAAGAGTGGCCTGGCTAGAGGAAGTCTCTGTGTGGCCCTTCCATCTGCCCTTGCTCATGGATGCTGGTGGTGCCGTACTCTTTTTGGTTAAGCTTGCACTTGTGTTCAAGTGGTTTGGCTTATATCTTGCTTGTATTGTGGTTGTTACCTCCAAGTTTTGTAGATTAGGTTACCATTGGGCGTTCATCTTGGAATCTCCACCGGGCTGTCAGGCACGTGCGGCGGTGTCCCAAAGAGTCTTTTCCGATCTGTAATAAGGGAAGCTATCATGTGCTCTGACATTCTCCTTGGTCGCCTCATTCCAGGAAACCTGATAGTACCTCGATCGGTGGGCCGTCGCCCGTGGGATTCGAATCTCCTGGTTGACTTCCTCTCTCGGGTGGTCCAGGCAGTTGGTGAGGAGCATGGCGCCTCGATCAGTGGGTTTCTCCCCTTTCTGGTGTAACCGGTGATTGCAGGTGGTCTGGTAGGTGTCCCAGTGTAGTCCTCGAGCGGCTCGCTGGTGTCCTGGAATGGCGGTGCCCATGTCTGAGCTGGAGCTGAGCTGGAATGGCAAGGCTCGCTCTGACCTAGATGCCCCGAGCTTGCGGGATCGCCTCGGTGGAGGAGGGCAGAGTGCTGGCCCGGTCCAGAGGGCTCGACCTCGGAGAGGCTCCACGTGGTAGAGGGCTGAGCTCGACTCCGACCATGGGGCATGATCTCCGAGGGTCTCGCTTTGGAGGGCAGAGTGCGGGCCCGGTCCAGAGGGCTCAGCCTCGGAGAGGCTCCACGTGGCGGAGGAGAGCTGAGCTCGACTCCGACCACGAGGCTCATCTCCGAGGGTCTTGCTTTGGAGGGCAGAGTGCGGGCCCGGTCTAGAGGGCTCGGCCTTGGAGAGGCTCCACGTGGTGGAGGAGGGCTGAGCTTGACTCCGACCACGGGGCTCGATCTCCAAGGGTCTCGCTCTAGAGGGCAGAGTGCGGCTCCGGCCTAGGTGTCCCAAGCTTGCGGGACCGACCTGGCGGAGGACGGAGCTCGGCTCGTTGTCTCGAGGGAGCTCAGCTCAGCGGAGGAGTCTGGGCAGGAGAATTGACATGGCATCCGACGTGGCGGCTTCCTTTGACGTGGTCTTCCAAGTCTATCCAAGGCTTGAGAGCACCATACAAAACCCTACACTTTCCTTTTTATATATATATATTTAAATCTTAGATCAGTTGGGTTTTTACTTAATTACCTACTATCTATGAATGCAGTGTAATTGATTTTAGTTAATTACTTATTCTGTTCCATTGTTCCGAGTCTCCGGTTATCATTTAGTAGCAGGTGTATCTCTGCCTCTCCCAAATGTTATTGAAACTTTTAAGATACATCGCTGAAAAACAAGTACAGTGCTATCATGCACATTGGCAAAAAGAAGCCACTATGTATGTTTTCATATATGGCATATCATGTTCTTCACAATGGAAGCTCAATTAATCAGTTCAATTTATTTAATTAGTTGATCATCAAGTTGTAGGGGATCCATTGTTAACATTTAAGTGCATTTTTATGAGCTTGCATCCGGTGCTCAAATTTGAGAAGGAATGTTGTAGATATAGCTATTGCTAACATGGCTTTAATGACCTCCCGGACCATTATGTGTATTATCAGCGATGGTTGGTCCATACACCCTATCTAGAGTAGAAGAGTCATCAACATGACAAGGATGCCGAAGCTAACTAGCTGCATGCCTAAGAAGAATCACCAGTGCATTCTACTAGCTGGGTAGCCTTGTTTGGACTGGCTAGCCATCTCTGGGATGAATAGCATAGACCCACTAGCTTCATTTACTGTTATATACCCTGTCCCATACACCACTGCTGGCTTCCTACTCAGACTGGCTGGCTAGTCGAGTGGTCCAATCCGGTTCGATGCATGAATAAGTCCAACCTCTATTCAGACCATATGATGCCTGGATAGCTATTGGCCCATGTTATAATAGCTGGCTCGAGTGTGGGTCATAGAGGACAAAATCCTAATGGTTCCTGACACTATAATAGAAAAATTCTAGTAATGAAGTTCCCGAGGAGCAAGATCTTGCCACCTTAGTCAAATTGTTACATCTATCAGAAATAGACACTTTTTCCAATGACATTCTATTGAACCATACATATAGATAAGAGGGACCTTCGATAAGGCTGTATTTAGATATTTCCACATGCTCTTGCCCTTATACTCATCAGATCGCCACAGGCTCTTGGCTTCGATAGCTATAGCCTCTCATTTTTCGATCACTGACTTAAGTGTCGGAGTATCCCTACCGGTAACCCTGGCCCAAGAACCTTTTTGTAGGTTATTGAAATTGAGTAATCCAAGAAGACCCTTGATCCCTATCGGAGGAGACCGAAGTGTTCTCACTCTGCCACTAGAGTGTAGTGATATGTGAATGGATGGCAACATATTGGCACACCATGAAGGGGGCATAGTAGCTCTGAAAGCAAAGTACAGTGAGCATCCTCTCGTCGGAGCTTGAAGCCATGGTAGTCACACGCGCGCAAGATGCTTCTACCAATCGTGTTAGAAATCCATTATGCCATGATGATCGGCATAGCCAAGAGGTAGAGCCTCTTGCTTCACCACCCCCACTGCTATCAAACCAATAGAACCAGCTTATTATCCTTATAAAACAGGCCCAAACACTGGTGGTGGGAGTTCAAGGGCTACAGTAGCAGCAACACTCCATGGCAACATAGTAGCATCCAGGGACCTCTGCTGCCCCCATCACTGCTACTCATGACAGCCATTGATCCCCTTGGGGGAGATACCTGCATTGGCACACTCCTCGATGATGATCCCCTTCACCCTGATTGGTGAGATGTCATGCTTTCTGAAGGAGATCCCATCACTACCAGACTGTTCATCGATCTTGATCCCTTATACTGTGACATGCCGGCTCCACGTACCAAGAGTAGCGATCGGGGAAAGAGCCAAAACATGAGCACCATCAATTTTCCTCTATTTCGACCTCCGATTCTTCTGAAGAGGGGTCTATTAACGAGGCAATTTGGTGCTTGGCTAAATGATGCCTAAATGAGTATGATCACAAGCTGGTCGATCTTAATCACCAGTTTGATGACTTGCAAGGAGGAAGCCGAGAGCAGCCAAGTTACACTAAAAAATATATCTATCATTAGGAGGATTATTAATCTTCTGGTATTAATTCAGATTTCTAATTTACTAAAAAAATATCTTTATTACTTTATCTGGCTGATAAATGAAGTGTGTCATTATTTGGTTAATGGAGTGCACTATTTACATGTTTATGTTTAAGGATCTTTTGAAAAATCTAGCTGCATTGAGCTAGACCATGCTGGATTTTCTATTAGATCATCAATAACATGGTGAATTTAAAAAGGGACCACATCAATACAATCCTTTCCTAGTCCGAACCATCACATACGTGAAGGTACAATGGAGCAATCACAGTGAAAGGAAAGTTACATGGAAACTTGAAGCAGAAATGAGAGATAAATATCCACAGCTTTTCAAAATGACTTTACTTGATGCAAAGCAATACAATCCAATTCAACAATTAATTATGCAAGGTACTATGAGTTCAAATGCAATGCTCTTAAATAAAAGTGCAACAGAAATAAAAAGCAATAAGTAAAGAGCAAGAAGAGAGATCAATTAACCACAAAGATCAAGAAATATAGTGGTTCAGTGCTATCCAATACACCTACATCCACTTTCCAAGATTTTCTTGAAAATTTATTATAATCACACCCGATTACAGTTGATTAGTTTTGCGAGCTTACTAATAAAAAATCCAACTTATTTTCACAAGGCTAACAAGTCAAAACCTCACTTGGTTTTACGGGCTAACCAAGAACCTAATTGATTTTCAAAGACTAACCAATAACCTCCCTTGATTTTCTGGGCTAACCAAGAATCTAAGTGGTTTTGCGGGCTAACCACCAACCTGATTGGTTTTGAAAAGGCTCACCAATAACCTCACTTGGTTTTACAATAGGCTAACCAAGAACCCTTACAACAAATAAAGTTTAGAAGTAATAAAACAAAGTAAGCTTTCTAAAACAAAGTGGGTATCTCTTTGAAGCTTGATGTAAAGATGCTTTGAACTTGTTGAAGCCTCTTGAATGCTCAAGAATGGATGATCTTCAATGCTTTTGAAGGCTCTTGAATGCTTAGAGGCTTGCTTTAGCTTGAGAGTAGTTGAATCTTCAAGAATGGGAGTTAAAACTCACTTTTCTTCTCTCTTCTTAAAATTCTTCAATGCTATTCAATAATATTTAATATATTTTCATTTGATTTGATTTGGAGCATATATATACTTTCCCGAGGTCTCAAATCCCGTTTCTGGCTGTTAGACTTGAAAAACTAACCGTTGGAGGGCAAAATGGGTGAGTTCTGTACTTAAAAATCTAGCCATTACTATTATCAGAACTTCATGTGTCGACACTTTAGACTGTGAGTCGACACATAAGGTCGACACTTGAACTTCTTGAGTCGACATCTAATTCGAATAGCACCAATCTGATTCTCTGAAAATTTCAGATGTGTCGACACTTACTCTATTGAGTCGACACTTTGAGTCGATACCTTGCTTCCATGTGTCGACACTTCAGCTGTTCTTCAATTTAAGCAAGTTTTATGGCTTGAAAATCTCAGGCGATGTGTTGATCCATGTATCGACACTTTGAGTCAATACTTCAAGTCCATGCGTTGACACTTCATCTGTGCCATCTGAAATATTCTTGCGTACCGACCTGAGTCGACACTTCAATTCCATGTATCGATACTTGGTATCATGTGTCGATACTTTGAATCGACATCTTATTGAATTCTTTACAAAAAAGGCTGAACTTGAGCTGAACAATATTTTCACTTAACTTAATCAACCAATCAAACAGTTCTTGAGTTTCCAAGTCTTCTTTGAGCAATCTTTTTCATTCAAACTTGACTTCTTCAAATTTGTAAGCAAGTTTTTCAACAAAAACATATTTTAAAAAAATTATTAATTCTTAATTTATACTTAATCATTTTGATTATCATCAAAATTAATAAAAAAATTAATATATTTAAATTTAAATTTAAAAAAATAAATTAAAAATTATTTGATTATCTCCATCATCCTTTACGCTCCATCGCGTTTCTGTATGAAATGAATGCTTCATTATAATATAATATGTCTTTTTGGTATAAGCAAGGCGTTTTGTCGCCAAGAAAATAAATAGGTTAGGTGTGGTCTCATCGTTATAGGTTTGGGAAAAACGCGGCGGTATGGTACAGTAAGTTGACCGGTGATTTTTCGTTGGCGCCGTCATCGTTCCCTCCAACAACTCCCGACAAGTCTCTTTGCTGAAAGTATATAGAATCAGAAATTATGGATATAATAATATAGAATAAGAGAAACATGATCCATGCGAGGATGCTTAACTCGACACTATATTATTAATCTCTCCTTTTCCTTTCTCTGAACCACTTTGTCATAATTTTCTACCCGGATGTCATCATGGAGGCTTCTTCAAAATTTTACCTGGTCAATAGAAAACCATGGCACGCAATTCTTACATGAGATGGTTGCTCTTCTTCTTTTTAACAAAGTCGCATGACTAAATCAATCCTTATCAAAGACCCATTCCAGATCATTCCCTATATATATCAACTCCTCCCCAGACACCTTGTTCAATATCTCTCGGTTATTCTTCTGCTACCTAGAAAGAGAGAATAGATGGCTGCCCATTTCCTTTTCCTTGCTCTCCTTGCTCTGGCTTCATCTCATGCCATTGCTTCTGATCCCGGTCAACTCCAAGATTTTTGCGTTGCTGATGTTAACTCGGATGGTACTCCTGCTCATCAACGATTAATTTTCTGAGTTATGAAATAACGTATAGTTTTATACATTGTCCAAGTACTGATCGATCGTTCTTATAATTGTTACAGTGTTTGTGAATGGATTTGTCTGCAAGGATCCGAAGCAAGCTAAAGCCGAAGATTTCTTCTTCTCTGGACTTGACAAGGCTGGTGACACGGGAAACAAAACCGGGTCTAATGTGACTCTACTCTCCGTGAACCAAATTCCTGGGATCAACACCCTTGGCATCACGCTAGCTCGCCTAGACTTTGCACCCTATGGTCTCATCCCTCCCCACACCCATCCACGGGCTACGGAGATCCTTACCTTGTTGGAAGGCACGCTCTACGTCGGCTTCGTGACATCTAATAATCCTAACAACCAGCTCTTCACGAAGGTCCTTCACAAGGGCGATGTGTTCGTATTTCCTCAAGGTCTTGTCCACTTCCAATTCAACGTTGGGAAGACCAATGCCGTCGCCATTTCTGGTCTGAGCAGCCAGAACCCTGGTGTGATCCTCGTACCCAATGCAATCTTTGGAACGAAGCCACCCATCTCCGATGATGTTCTTGCCAAGGCCTTTCAGTTGGACAAGAAGACTGTAGATTGGCTCCAGTCCCAATTCTAGATGGACAACAACAACTAAGCAACTGCATGTGAACTACTTGATATATATCTGATAGTTGGATTAATTGGCATTATTTGTATTGTATGTTTTGAATAAGCAAACATATATGATCCTTTTGTTTGCACATGTTTGTTCGAGCTAAGGAATGATTTTTTAAATTTGTATTGTTAGGTTTGGATAAGAAAACATTGTCCTTTTGTTTGCTTATATTTGTTTGAGCTAAATATATTTTTACAACATTATACAGGCAAAGCTAGAGAATTACTTTTATCGGTTAATATTTGTGTTGCTTCCGGTTTAGTTATGAGCATGGACTTTCATATATTGAATCCTGCAAGTATGTTATGCATGGGCTGGGACTGCTCATTTTAGTTGTCTCATCAACTTTATGCTTCAACATGCACTCATATCTAACAAAGCAAGCACTCTATTCTTTAGGAATCATGATCACTCCTAGCTTATACGGTCACAGCACGAGGACAAAATATTTATTACAAATGGCTGGCTTCTTTCGGATTTTTTTGTGATTAGATACATGGTTAATCTGTTCACAAAAAATAACGTTGTTTTGAAGCTGTAAATGCTACTTGTCCATTCACTAATTTTGTTGTTTTATATTTAAAATTTTTTAAATTTTTTCTTAGACTATCGATAATTTTGATGCTGCTTAAATCGTTGATCAATTGTGTTGGCATGGAGTCATTGAATCGGTCGGTCGGAGCTGCTACGCCGCAGGACCGCTTCCTGGTTCACCTGCAAGACAGGTTTTTTGCCGGAGTTGTTCCGGCGAGGGACACTCTGATGCCTAAGTCAGTGACGGATCCCAGCCACAGAATGGAAAAGGGTGTCGAGAGTATGAGAGAAAAGTTCTTAGAGCATGTGTGAATGTATGTGAGCGTTTGCATCCCCCCTTCCCATTATTCTTACCACCATTTAAAAGGAGGCCTCCGGCCTGCGGTCCGCTCTTTTTCCGATGATTATGGGGAGTTAATGTTTTCCATGATTGGCGATCGTGGGTTGTCATTGAGCGGTTTCGGCCAGATCGGAGGCATGGCAGTTGGAGTTGCGCGCCATGATCGTGGCATGGAGAGTTGCGATTGTAACCATTGGTTACAGTTGCCTATCTGGGCCAGATCGTTGTCCCATCTTCGGATTTCCCCTTTGCATGGGCCGAAGACTTGGCGTTTGCCCCAGGACCGGAGATCATGTCTACGGCTGGGACCGAAGAGCGTGTCTTTGAAAGTCGGCGAGAAACTTGGTCTTTGGTCAGAGCCGAAGACGTCGTCCGAATTTCTGTCCTACGGATGTCGTAGTTCGGCGAGAAGCCTTTTTTTGCCCGTAGTTGGCCTGGCCTTTTCCTGGTCCAAAGTCCGTGGTTCGGAGAAAAAAGGGCTTCGACCAGTTAAGCCGTAGTTCGGTTCTTAGCTGAACCGGGATATCCCAACAGTTGCCCCCTACTCTAAGTTTTCGAAGCGGAGGTTTGCCTCGAGAAGTGAGAGTATTAATGCTTTATCATTTTTCTCCCAGTGGATGATTACGGGATTTTCGATTGGACTGCCCATCACGACTGCTGGTTGATCCGGGAATCAGGCGGTGGACAACTGTCACCCCCAGGTTGGGGAGGAAGGAAAAACGAGTGGCCCTGGGATCGTCTCTCCTTTTCTCGTCGCACGATGATTAAGCCAATATATTGGTTGAGATTTGGATGGTTGTGGCCGCACCTTTCATCTGTTGGATGATAGATGCGCCTCATCCCAGTGGTTAGTTAAAGGCGGGTTACCTCCCTGGATAACCTGGGATCAAATCAACCTGGCAGGGCTTTAGAGACCCCAGCTTTTCTTTTGGGAAAGGGTGAAGGTCCGGCTAAGGAAGCTTCTTCAACCTCGTCTCATCCTTCGTCCAACTTTCCTTGTTCTGGACTACCAGCCTATTCTACAGGTAAGATCTTCCTTCTGCTCCCTTGCTTCATTCTTCTGTCATGGAGGGAACCGTAGGAAGTCAAAGGGAACAGGTTAGGCCCTCGGGGGCCGGTGACCTAGTAGGTCCGGAGTCGATTTCCAGTTCAGTTTTCCAGAGTAAGGCGGCTCTTCTTTGGAAATGCTATCGCATTCCCGAGGAGTTCCCCTTCGTCCTCCCCGCACTCGAGGAACGAGTGAACAAACCTCCCCTTGGGTGTCTAGTCGTGTATGAAGATCATCTGAAAGCTGATCTTCGATTTTCCCTGCACCCTTTCTTCATCAAGATCTTTCGCTTGTACCAAGTGGTGCCGGTGCAGTTGACCCCGAACAGCATCCAGAACATCTGCAGATTCCTAGTCATGTGCAACATCGCAAACGTAGTGCCTAGGACCAATCTGTTTATGGCCCTCTTCGTTCTCAAGAGAGATTTCCACAGTAATGGATGGTGGGTGATTGGCCCTAGATCAGGCCGCAAGGTCATCAAGGATATGCTAGCACCATCCACGGGTGGAAACCCGTTTTCGTGTTTGTGTTGTCTTTTGATCCATGGGACTTCGACACTGTATGGAAGAAGCCTCGCCTGACCGTCAATGACAGGAAGAAGGTCTTGGCTGCCGAACAGTTGGACTACGATCTCTTGGTGAACTCCGAAGTTGCCCCCATCCGGGAACTGTTGGAGGAGAGAAATCTCCATCGGGCAGGAATTAGCAGGTTCCCCTCATTAGGTATAGCGATGGCAATTTCTACTCATCTTTCCCGATTCTATTGTAGCTCAATCAGTTGAAATGAATTCTTTTGCTTGTAGGCGGCGGGAAGAACCCGGTGTGAGCTGGCTCCGTCAGACTTCTGAGAAGAGGGTAGCAAAGGCCCCTCTCACTAGGTTTGCAGTTCGGAAGAGGGCTCGAAGGGACAGCCCCGAAGGGGACCAAAGCACTTCATCTTCCTGGGACACCTCAGGGGAAGACGTAGCAGCCGCGGAAGGGGCTCCGTCGAGACCCTATCCAGTCAAAACTCCATCGGTGGCTACCTTCCCGGTTCGTACAGCGGGGAGTCCGCCTTAGGGAGTGGATGTGCCTCCGTTTTGCCCCTTGCAGTTGATAGGGGCAAAGCACGGCAAGTCGAGGGAGAGTTCGCCCGCGGAGCTTTCTTAGCTGGAGGCCGTTAGACGAACTCCTCGGAGCTTTCACCTACGGGGGGACTGCTGGTCCCGACCGTAGCCGGGCAGGCATTGAAGGGTACGCTTCTGCCTTATGACTTGGTGGTTTTTCGGAATCGAAACCTTTCCAGGGTGTCCAATTCTACCTTCTCCGCCCTGTAACAGGTACGATCCTCACCGTTCCCTTTGTCTTGAGAGTTGTCCAGTCGATAACCCTTCATTTTTGATACAGTTGGTCTACGACCTCACCTTCATGGAGGAGGGCCTGGGGAACATAGATAGTTTCATCCATGGCCTCAAGGAGGAGCTTTATACTGCCAGGGCCGCCAAGGAAGTAGCTGAAGAGTTGAGGCAGTTTATGGAGGACCGCCTCATCCGGGAGAACAATGAAGTTCACGAACTGAAAGGCGAACTGAAAAGTGCCCACCTGACGATGGCGGAGCAAGGGGCAGGGTGGAGAAAGAGCAAGAAACAAATCGACTCCCTGGAGCAGGCTGCCATGGAGGATCAGGAGAAGATAGAAAGCCTGACCAAGGCGGTGGAGGAAGCTTCTAGGAGGGCCAAAGAGACGATCCTGGAGTCCGAAGCTGCCAAGAGGGAGTCCGTGTCTTTAAGGAAGCGGGTAGACGATGCCGTGGTAGATTCCAAAATGTCTTCACAATTCCAAGCGGAAATAGATGAAGCATCTTTGTGTGGCTACCAGCATGGCTTCAACAATGGACTCTCCAAGGTAAAGGAGGCCTTCCCTCACCTTGACCTTTCCGGCATCCCTCCCTTCGATATAGCTGAAGAGGAAGAAGAGGAAGTGGAGGGGGCCGAAGCTGCAATTTAGGTCGAAGAGGTGCCTTGTCCGGATGAGGGGACCATTACCTCAGTCAAAAATCTGGAGGTGACCCCAATTCCGATTCCGATTCAGGAGGAAGCTTAGGCTGGAGGAGTCCAAGCCGAAGGTTCTCCGGTCCCAGCACTGATTGATGAGGTCCTCTCAGCACAAGTTGATAAGTTGCTTCAATCCTGTGGTGTGGAGTCTCCTCCTGTTGATGTTGAGTGATTTGGGTCACTCTGGATGTATTTTTTTTCTTTCTCCTTTGTATTGTCAATAGATTTTGTATGATAATTTCTTCGGATTTTGAAATGACTTCTTCCTTCTTTGCATATGCAATGTTATGCTTCATATGTAGCTTGAACTGGTTTAACCGTTCTTTCTTCTGCTTGGTGGAATAGTCGTGGCCGAAGGCTATTTAGTTGATAGTTGACGAAGATGAACTCTGGAATGGATCAGAACTCCATTGCCATAGACCGTCTATGATTGGTCAGGCCGATGTCACCTTTCTTTTGATATTAAATTTATCCATTGGGACGGACAAGCGTCAACTCCCCGTCAGCCAGTGATTAGGAAAAGTTGATTGTAATCTTTGTTGTCCACGTGGCACATTGATATTCGTACAGTCACTATTTCTTGCATCCTGTGCGCCGCCAGGTCTCCCTTTTCCAAAAAGGAGCCATTAATGTTGCCGTCGCATGATGAGAACTTCTCCGGATTCGAAGCAATGGAAGTTGTTATCCTGGGAATGGCCCCCGAGCAACCTTCTGGTTCTCGAAGCGTCGTCCAGACACGTGGCGCCTTCTGACGCGGCCGGAAAAGGACGTGGAGCATGCCTCCCCGCAGTTGGTCGTGGGTGCAAGGTTTATAAATAGGGCCCTGCCTTCTACTATTAAGGGCCATCATTTTTGTAGACTCCTTCCTTCCATTAAAAATGAGGTTTAGCACTTTTGAACTCCACTAAGCCGCAAAAAGAAGGGCTGTTGATCCAAAGAGGAAGAGAAGTCTGGAGTTCTTTGGACTGGGGAATGACGACGAGGAGCCTCTTGTGGACCGCCTTGAAAAGAAGGTCTGCCTGTTGGAGGCCCAACTGAGGGAGGCTCCGGCCCAGGTCGCGGTGGAAACCACGGAAGTGGAGGAAGCAAGAAGGGAGGCGACGAACGCTGTCTCAGATTTCAGGGCTTCTGCTGCCTTCAAGGAGGAAGTCATCGAGGCGGCTCTGGACTCCTTCCATCAGGGGTTCCAGGAATACAGGAAGAAGGCCTTCAAGTTTTATAACTTGAAGGGTCTGGACAATATCAAGCCCTTCGTTCCCTTTCCCGAACATGAATTTGATTCTGACACCGATGAAGAGTCAGATTCTGGTTCGGACGGGAACCCCGGGGGCCCTTCGTCGTCCCTCCAGATCTCCCCCCGTCAGTACAGGAAAAACTCGGTGGGAGGTTATTGAAAATTTCCTACATCTTTCCGATGCTACTGTCTTCTTTTTTTTTTTGTGTGTCTCTCTTTTTGAGAGTTCTCTTTTTCTTTTTGTTCTCTCTTTGTGAGAGTTTCTTCTTTCTTTTCTCTTTTTTTTATAAAAAATTGAAAAAAGAAATGAAGTGCCTTTCTGTTATCTCTTCCCATGCATTTTTTGCGATATGTTGTATTATTGCTTTGTCTGAAATGTAGACTCCGCGGACCATTTTCGGTCTATAGGGAAGAAGTGAGGTCAGTTGGACCGTTCTTGGAGTGTCTGTTGTTGACAGAGAGGACGACAGTTGTCCTTTTAGGCACGTTTTCAGATTTACTGTAGGGTAGGATGTTTACACCGTCCCTGTGCACTTCTGTCATGATTAAGGTAAGCTGTTCAGGCCAGCCTCAACGCGTTTTTGGATTCACTGTAGAGTAGGTTACGAAAACCATCGCTGCACCTTTGATCTTCTTGGTGGCCTAGTTAGGCCATCCATTGCACTCGTCGGGCATACCGATAAGGTGAGTGGATCAGACTCTCCATTACGTAGTTGACCAATTTTTCAGATCAGGTCACTCAGGCTATTATCGTTCAATCGATGCAACTAGCCATTCTGAGTTGAGCACGGTTGAGTAGCTTTGCACAGGAATTTTAGGAACTCATTTATTGATAGTATTTATGAAGGTTTTGTACATTCCATGGCCGGGACAGAGTCTTCCCCTCCAAGGTCTTGAGTCGATATGTTTCTGGTCGAATGACTTTTTCGACTTGATATGGGCCTTCCCAGTTGGGAGAGAGTTTTCCTGTTCTGTTGGCCTAGATACTTCTGCCCTTTGCAATACCATGTCCCTCGTGCGGAAAGTTTGCTCTTTCACCCTTGAGTTGTAGTACTTGGCGACCTTTTGCTGGTACGCCGCCATCCTTATCTGGGCCTAGAGCCTGGTGCTTGATAGCAAGTCCAAATCAATCCTTCTATGATCAGAGTTCCCAGGCTCTTCATAATTGTCAATTCTCAGGGACTGTAGGGAGACTTCAATAGGTAGCACAGCTTCGTTACCGTATGCCAGGTTGAACGAAAACTCATCGGTAGCCATTCTCGGGGTAGTTCGGTATGCCCAGAGAATGGAGGTCAGTTCTTCGGCCCAAAGCCCTTTGGCAGCTTTCAACCTCGTCTTCAGACCATGGAGGATGGTCCTGTTAGTGACTTCAGCTTCTCCGTTGGACTGTGGATGAGCAACGGAAGTCAGCCGATGCTGAATATGGTACCGAGCGCAGAAGTCCTTGAACTTCGGATTATCAAACTGTCTCCTGTTGTCCGTGATAATGACATGTGGGATGCTGAACCTGAATATGATGAAATTTTTTACAAAATTTTTCACCTTGCCTTCTATGATCTGGGCCAGTGGTTCGGCTTCAACCCACTTCGTGAAGTAGTCGATGGCCACAAGGAGAAACTTCCTTTGCCTTGATGCCAGAGGGAATGGGCCAAGAATATCAATTCCCCACTGGATAAAAGGCCATGGGGCTATCAGTTGAGTCAGGTGGCTTGCAGGTTGTCTCTATACATTGGCATACCTCTGGCATTGGTCGCACTTTCGCACAAAATCAGCTGAGTCCTTCTGGATAGAGGGCCAGTAATATCCCTGTCGAATGATCTTGTACGCCAGAGATCTGCCTCCCAGGTGATCACCGCATATGCCCTCGTGGACCTCTCTCATAGCGTAATCCATATCTGTGGATCCTAAGCATTTTAGCAGTGGCTGAGAGAACGATCTCTTATAGACGGTTTCGTCAAAGATGACATACTGAGACGCCATCCAGCGGATCTTCTTGGCCTCTGTCTTATCTTCTGGTAGTTCTCCCTCATTCAGAAACTTGATGATGGGATCCATCCATCTTGGTTCAGCATCGATCTGGTGTACCTCTACAGCCTCTTCGGCTATGCTTGGAGTTTCAAGATGTTCAACAAAGGTGTGCCCGAGAGATTCCGATGCCGTAGTTGCCCGTCAAGACAATGCATCCACCCGGGAGTTCTCTGATCGTGGAACATGGATGATCTCAAAATATTCCAATTGGGAGGATAAAGCCCATACCTTCTACAGATACTGTACGATGGTTGGATCCTTGGCTGCATATTCTCCGTTAACTTGATTCACAACTAGCTAGGAGTCTGAGAAGGCTCGAAGCTACGGGACTCCCAGATTTTTGGCGATCCGAAGTCCGGTGAGCAAGGCTTCATAATCAGCTTGGTTATTAGAGACATGGAAGGAGAACCGGAGTGCGTACTCTATGGTATGGCCATCAGGTTCGGCCAACATGAGTCCAGCCCCGCACCCAGTAGCATTGGAAGCTCCGTCCACATGAACCACTCAGACGGACTTCGTCTCCTTCAGGACTTCATCTTTTACCGAAGATGCTTCGTCTTTGGACTTCCAGGTGCACTCAGCCAAAAAATCGGAGAGCACCTGGGCCTTCATAGCCGCTCGGGGCTGGAAGCTGATGTCAAATTCACTTAGCTTCACAGCCCACTTGGCTATCCTTCCAGAGATATCCGGAAATCGGAGAACGGCCTTAAGAGGTTGATCGGTTAGCACCACAATAACATGGGCATGGAAATATGGCCATAGTCCCTTTGCTGCAATCACCAGAGAGTAGATCAGCTTCTGCATCCTTGCATATCGCGTTTCGACGTCATGCAGGACCTTACTGATATAGTAGATTGGCTTGTGGGATCCGTCTTCATCTCTCCGGGCAAGAATTGAACTGATTGCTTCATCTGATGCAGAGAGGTATAGGTAGAGGACCTTGCCTTCTTGTGGCTTGGAAAGCAATGGCAGGGTCTCCAGGTACTTCTTTAGTTCCTCAAAGGTAGTGCGACAGTCTTCGGACCATTCAAAGTCCTTTGACTACCGAAGTACCTTAAAGAACGAAAGGCATTTCTTGGCTGACCAAGAAATGAATCTGCTTAGGGAGGCAATTCTCCCTGTCAACTGCTGGACTTCCTTCTTGCAGGAGGGATGACTCATATCTTTCAAGGCTTGAATCTTCTTAGGGTTCGTCTCAATCCCCCGTTTGATGACTAGGAAGTCCAAGAATTTACCCGAAGTGACCCAAAAGGCACACTTTACCGGATTTAGCTTCATGCGGTAGCGCCGTAGAGCATCGAATGATTCTTCCAAGTCACATATGTGGTCTTTCCGGAGGAGGCTCTTGATGATCATGTCATCAACATAGGTCTCCATGTTTCTCTCCAGTTACTTTTCGAATACCTTGTTGATCAGCCTTTGAAATGTTGCTCCGGCATTCTTGAGGCTGAATGGTATCATCTTGTAGCAGTAGAGACCTTTATCAGTGATGAAAGCCATCTTCTCCTCATCTTGCGGATCCATTCTAATTTGGTTGTAGCCGAAGAAAGCGTCCATGAAGTTCAGCAACTGGTGGCCGGCAGTAGCGTCGACCAGCTGATCAATCTTCAGGAGAGGGAAGCTATCTTTTGGGCAAGCCTTGTTGAGGTCTATATAGTCGATGCAGATCCTCTACTTACCACTAGCTTTCTTTACCATTACAACATTGGCCAACCACTCGGGATAGCGGGCCTCTCGGATGAACCTTGCTTTAAGGAGCTTGCTGACTTCTTCGTTCATGGCTTGCTGTCTTTCAGAAGCGAAGCTCCTTTTCTTCTGTCGCACCGGCTTGTACCCAGGGATCACTTCCAGCCAATGAGTGATTACTTCGGTAGGAATCCTCGGCATATTCGATGCCGACCAGGTGAAGACGTCGACGTTGTTTCTAAGGAAACGGATCAACTCTGCTTTGGTTTCCTCATCAAGTATGATCCCGATCTGCACAACTCTGGAGGGGTCCTCCTCTGTCAAAGGTACTGGGATGGTCCTCTCCATGGGCTCACCAAGATTTGTGGTTGTATCCCTCGGATCCAACTGATCCGGAGTTGTTGAATTATTGAAATGTTGTCTTCGATCATTAGGCACTGTCGTGCTGCCCTCTGGTTTCCTTTAACTTTTCCGACACCGTTCCTGGTGGGGAAGCGCACCAAGAGGTAGTGAAAGGAGATCACGGTTCGGAACTTGTTCAAGGCAGGCCGTCCCAGAATAATATTGTATGCTGAGGGGATCCGGACCACCGTGAAGTTGATCGGCAGTGTCTTTTGTCAAGGTTCAATGCCAAGGATTATAGGCAACACTATTTCCCTCTCGGCATAAACTTGGTTGCCCCCGAAATCAGAGAGCGGTATGAGGGATCTTCGTAGTTGATGTCTAGGCAAACACATTTTGGAGAATGCATCATAAATCAAGACATCAGTCAAACTTCCATTATCAACAAGGATTCGCTGTACATTATAATTGGCAACTACGGCTAAGATTACAAGGAGATCGTCATGTGGGAGCCGAACTTCCACAAGGTCATCGTCGAAGAAGAGGATAGCGTTGTTGTCTTTAAGTCACTTTGAGGCTTCATCCTCATCCCTTCTCCAGTTGGTGGGTCGGTGTATCATCCCTACACCTCCGTTGGTGGGCCTTTGATTCGGCAATTCGGCCTCTTCAGGAGGTGGCCAGGGAACAGTAGCTTCCGACTGAGGTCCTTGGCGACTAATGTACCATCCCAAGTACCCTCTCTTGATGAGATCCTCGATCGCATCCTTTAGCTGGATGCACTCTTCAGTGTTGTGGCTGTGGTTCTGGTGGAATCGGCAATATTTGCTCCTATTCCTCATGGAAGAGGAGGTCTTCATGGGACGGGGTCTTTGGAGATAGTTTTCTTTCTCTATCTCCATGAGGATCTTTTCTCGAGGGAGGTTGAAGGGGGTATAGGAGTCGAATCTTCCTCCCGATGCTCTATGCCTGGGAGGGCTTCTTCGGCGGTCTGTATATCCACCGCCGTTGTTATTAGAAGTTTGGAGACCTTGTCCACTGTTATTTTTCTTCTTTGAAGGGGGTTTCCCTTCGATCAGTCGTCGATTTGCCGCCTGCTCTTCAGCATCGGCATATTTTTAAGCCCTTGACAAGAGCGCAGCGTAGCTTTTAGGAAACTTCTTATCCAGGAAAAAGATAAGCCTGGAGGTACGAAGCCCCTTCTTCAGTGCAGACATGGCCACGTGTTCGTTGAGATCGAGGATCTCAAGCGTGGCCACATTAAACCTAGAGATGTAGTCTCGCAGGCTATCTCCTTCATTCTGGTGAAGGAGGAACAGTGTGTCTGTATTCCATGGAGTCTTGCGGCAGGTCCTGAAATGCAAGACAAATAATTTTTCTAACTCGGAAAAAGAATCAATGGTACCTGGGTGCAGGCTCGAGTACCACATCCGAGCAGACTTCTTCAAGGTAGCCGGGAATGCTAGGCAGTACATCGCGTCCGAAGCTCCTTGGATCATCATATAGGCCTTGAAGCTGCCCAAATGGTCGAGGGGGTCGGAGGTGCCGTCGTAGGATTCCATATGGGGAATCCTGAAGTACCGAGGGATAACCTCGGCCATGATACGGTTGGTGTATGGTTGGCGTAGATCATCCACAATCAAGTCATCGGGATCCTTCAGATCCCGCATTCTTTGTTCCCGTGCCTTCGCCATCTCTGATTCGATGGCTCTGAATCTTCCGTCATAATCGGGAGTCTGCTTCGGCGCTCTCTCCACAGAAGTGGAGTCTTCGGAGGAGGGTGAGGGAGTTTACCTAGGCCTTTTCCCTTTTTGCGGGGAATCGACAGATCTAGGCAATCTCGAAGTTCAGCCTTCAGGAGAGGGCCGAGAACGGGGTAAGGGATGCGTAGAATTCTCCTGTAGGGCTCTCTTCCTTCGGGACCGAGAGCTATGTCTGGAGGCGGCCGGTGGATTTTTCACCGGAAAGGCTCTGTTCTGGAAGTCTTGAACCATGGCCGTGAGATTGGTGACCTGGTTCACAAGGACTTCGAATTGCTATAGTCCCACAATAACTGTGGGAGGTGGGACATCGTTCTCCCCCGGGGGTGCGCCCCTGTGAGACGGAGCACGACTTCGGCTTGTAGAAGCTATTTGAGTCTTTCCTCTCACCATCAAGAATTTTTTACTTCCCCTTATCTAGGAGGGAGCTTAAAAAATGCTAACACCCCCCTACCTGTCGCGCCAATCTGTTGGCGTGGAGTCCTTGAATCAGCCGGTCGGAGCTGCTGCGCCGCAGGACCGCTCCCTGGTTCACCTGCAAAACAGGTTCCTTGCCGGAGTTGTTTTGGTGGGGGACACTCCGATGCCTAAGTCAGTGGCGGATCCCAGCCACAGAATGGGAAAGGGTGTCGAGAGTATGAGAGAAAAGCACTTAGAGTATGTGTGAGTGTATGTGAGCGTTTGCGTCCCCCCCTTCCCATTGTTCTTACCACCATTTAAAAGGAGGCCTCCGGCCTGCGGCCCGCTCTTTTTCTGGTGATTATGGGGAGTCAATTTCTTCCATGATTGGCGATCGTAGGTTGTCATTGAACGGTTCCGGCCAGATTGGAGGCGTGGCAGCTGAAGTTGCGCACCTTGATCGTGGCATGGTGAGTATCGATTGTAACCGTTGGTTACAGTTACCTATCTAGGCCAGATCGTGGTCCCATCTTCGGATTTTTCCTTTGCATGGACCGAAGCCTTGGCGTTTGCCCCAGGGCCGAAGATCATGTCTATGGCTGGAATAGAAGAGCGTGTCTTCGAAAGTCAGCGAGAAACTTGATCTTCGGTCAGAGCCGAAGACGACGTCCGAAGTTCTATCCTTCGGATGTCGTAGTTCGATGAGAAGCCTTTTTTTGCCCACAGTTAGCCTGGCCTTTCCCGGGTCCAAAGTTTATGGTTCGAAGAAAAAGGACTTCGATTAATCAAGCCAGAGTTCAGTTTATAGCTGAATCGGGATATTCCAACAAACTACATTTTTAGTTAACTATCAGGCATACGAGAATGCACTATAATTAATTATACCATGTAGCTTGTTTACACCAGAAAATAATAGTTCACATAATGAGCATGAGACAGTTTTTTAACCACTTAATGCAGTCAAAGTCTTCAAATTATACTGGTTTGTAAATGGGATGGATATTAAATCACATCTAATAATTTAAATTATTAGGAAAAACAACCCTTACAGGAGATCCCAGTTTCTCGGCAACTTTCACTCCGAATAAATTACTTGGGTACGACAAAGACAAGATACACGAAAATTTTGAAACGCTGATAATATTTTATAAATATATAATTAAAAAAATTATAATTTTGTACATTCTAGAAAAAGTAACAAGTCAAATGGCTGCCGCGACTACCAGCTATTTCAGCCAGTTTGGCGGCTTTGCTTCATGAAACCAGCTTCACATCATTCTCCCGGGTCCATCACGGCGGCATAGGCTAGTAGGTCGGCTAATGATTTTACCGGATCAAAATCTGAGTATAATATATCCTGCCAATGTTCTCACTACAAAAAATAATAAAAAAATTAATATTATAAATAAAAATAAAATAAATATTATTTATTATATTATTTTAAAATATAGAATAATTATTAATTAATATGATATAGAAAATTAAATTTTGTAACAGTTTGGCCATTCCTGAACCTTTACCTCCTCTTTCTTCAACATCGGGTGCTATACTTATCGGCTACCTTGACATCGTCACCATATCCCGCATTACCATCCTAGCACCTCCATCCCCGCACCACCACCCCGACACCATTCCCATCAGATTCACCTTCCTTGTAGCTCCATTTTTATATTGCTGTTCCATTCCTGCATCGCGATCCACTTTTTCCCATTCTTGCGGTCTATCCCATGTCGAATCTACCATCATAGCACCGAATCTACCATCCATGAGTTCCACATTCTTGTGTTCATGATGAGTATTAGCAACGACAAAGATGACAGTAATAGTATTATCATTAAAATTATTTTTTTATTTAAAATATCTTAAATAAATTTAATTAGATATTTATTTAACTAATTAATTAGGTATTAATTTAAGTAATTAATTTAATTAATTATTTAAAATGCAAGAGGCCACACTAGGGGTTCCACGGTACCAAGTAGCATTTCAAATGCAAGGGTATGCACGGACACATGCCCACATGCACGGGACATAGGTCTCAGTATGCATAGCATAAGCAGGGGCCTAGGTCGTACGCCCCGCACGCTCTTGTCGGGGCTCATGTTGAATGTATCGTTTGCTCGGGCCGCGAAAAGGTACTGGATAGCATTGCAAATATGGGGTCGAAGCATGCCCTGCATGCATGGAACTCGGGTTTCGACATGCATAGTATAAGTGAGGGCCCAGGCCACTCTTGCAGGGTATGCAAGTCCCGTGCCCTGCATGCTCAGGCTAAGAAAAGGTGCCGAGCAACATTGTAAACAGGGGCCTGAATTGTATCCCATGCACTCTATCCTCGGGTCCGAATTGGCATCCAAGGCAACCAGCCTGTGCCCAAGGACCAATTAAATATTCTATGATATCCCATAATTAGATATTAATTTGACTAATTAATTAGATATTTATTTTAAAAATTTTATATTGCATAGAATCATAGATGCATCTTTTGATTAATGTATATATTCAACGGTATCTATATATTTATATATTTTTGTATAGATTGGAGAATTATGTATGTTGCCGCCTAGATCACCGTAGCTTGCAGCTTCTAATGGCGTCGGTTGGTGTACTTCCTACCTGGCATCTCCTGTGCATGGCTGGTCCTGCAAAAGAGAAAAGAGACCCGAGCCGGGGATCTCGGTGGGGACACTCTGACGATCAAGTCAGTGGATGATTAAAAGAAACAGATTCTCCTTGGTGGATCCCTAAGTGGACTCCACTCTCAGAGGACTCAAGAGATGATAGAAGGAGAGTTGGAGTAATGAGGGATTATGCGGTAATGCTTGAGTAGTGATGGCTACTGCAGCAAGAGCTCTAGGGGGAGTTCTTGCATGGCCCTCTTGCCCTTAGAGTCTTGCTGGTCACTCGCTCTTCGTTACTTGCAACTTGTCACTTGCTCTCCTTTACTTACTTTTTTGCTGGAGGCCCCTTTGCATTTCTTATAGAAGCGTCGTGACTCTGGTGGGATGTAAAGCCCTGATCTAGTGCTCCCTGGGAGCGCCCCCTGCGGACGAGACGTTGGCCTGTTCCTCCCTCTCTCCCCAAGAATAGGGAGTAGGATCTATAGCCTTTGAAGGAAAAATCTGCCGTGGGTGCAGGTGGAGTACTGAGAGTATATGTCTCTTCCGCGGTGAGTGCGAGTGGCATGCCATGGGGCCTGACCCCTGACAGGGCACTACTTCTTCCTGGCATCATCCTGCCATGTCTTAGGGGACATAGCAGAGCACTAGTCTGGCGGGAGATGCTATACGACCGAGACCCCTGGTAAAACCTTCCACTTTTGGGTAGTGCAGGTGGTAGGTTAAGGGGTGCGATGCCCCGAATGGAGTGTCTTTCCCTAGGAGGTGCCGATAATAGGCTGGGAGGCCTGATGCTTTGGCGGGATTCTCCTTCGTAGGTGCATGCTCTGGTGAGACGCCATCCCACAGGGGTTGCAGGCAGCGTGCTCTGGTGGGATGCCATTCCTTAGAGGTTGCAAGTGGCATGCTCTGATGGGATGCCATTCCTCAGAGGTTATAGGCAACGTGCCTTGGCAGAGCACCACCCCACAGGGGTGCTAGTCTTTCCGGATAGTGTAGGGGATCTGATGGGGATGGTGACATCACCCGCTGACGTCACTATCCCGGCCACTCTAGGGGCACTCGAGAAAAAGACTACGTCCACCTGTAAAAACCCATACCTGATTTCGAGGAAAGAAATTGACTTTGACTAGGGACTTGACCTCGAGCGGTGGGAATGCGACCCCGATCGAGGGCTCGACCTTGGGGGAGCCGACCTCGGCCAAGGGCCCAGATGGCGGGAGCATAACATCGATCGATGGCTCGACCCCGGGGGAGCTACCTCAACTAGGGGCTCAGAAGACTGGAGCACGACCTCGACCGAGGGCTTGACCTCGGGGGAGCTGACCTCGGTTAGGGGCTCAGAAGACTGGGCATGACCTTGGCCGAGGGCTCGACCTCTAGGGAGCTAAACTCGGCCAGGGCTTCAGAAGGTGGGAGCACGACTTCGACTGAGGGCTCGACCTCGGGAGAGCTGACCTCGGTCAGGAGCTCAGAATGCGAGAGCACGACCTCGGTCGAGGGCTAGACCTCGAGGGAGCTGACCTCGACCAGGGGCCTAGAAAGTGGGAGCATGACCTTGGCTAAGGGCTCGACCTCGGGGGGATGACCTCGGCTAGGGGCTCAGAAGGCAAGAGCACGACCTCGACCGAGGGCTCGACCTCGAGGGAGCTGATATTGGCCAAGGGCTCGGACTTGGTGCTTCATTTGGCCACTGCGTCCAGGTGGCACCCTCTACCAGCATGACAGCTAGCTGGATCTGATAAGGGTTCCATGTTAGCAGTCATGCCATATCAGTTGCCCCCCACTCTCGAGCCTCGAGCATGATGCAATGCTCGGGGAAAAGGAAGTTATGGTGACACTGATGTGGAAGGACATTTATCTGGCATCATTAAATACCTTGATTGCTGATGGCTCGTGGATCGTGCCCGATGCCAATGAGGAGATGCTATGACAGCAGGCTCAGGATGAGCATGGTGATTGGCACTATCAAATGCCTGCCATGACTTGTTGGGAATTGTGTCCCAAAGCCAATCATCTAGGCTGTAGATGGTTATACTATTTGTATTTGAATTTTGATATAAATAAAAGATATCTTTTGGTTGTTCATCACAGGTTCATTTTTCTTAATTTAAACTCTTTTGTGATGATGTCCTTCGAGCTACCTTGTATGTGATGTAGAGAGGATGCATCATATAGTTTATAAATTAGTTCGTGACCAAAGGATACGCTATTTCGGGATGATAGTGTATCGAGAGTAGGCCGTTGATGTCATGTCTGTTGGTTGTCCTTTAACCAAGGAGCATGGAGATACTAGTATGACATCGGGTGTTATGTTTGACACTTCACTGATGTGAATCTCATGTGAGTTTCTCTTGCTACCAAAGAGGAATCTTGCATTAAAATGTGGACTTGAATTATTCCTTTAACTTGAGATCACTATGGCAGCTTGCAAGCAACTCACTGTGCTTTGGTGCCGGACTACCCGGATTTCTAATCCGGTGATGAAAGGTTGCTGGGTATAGTGAAGTACTTATGTAGCGATAGTAGGATCGAGAAAGGATTGACCTCTCCAAATGATTTGGATTGAATGCATTATATGCCTCAATTTAGTAAGACCTTGGCCAGGGCATTCCTTGTAATGAGTTGCAGGGATTCTTTGAGACATATTCAGATGGACTGCTTAGGGTTGGGTAGTTTAACCCTATGCCATCTATAGCATTAGGAGGTGCAGGGAATAAGTTCAATGCTTTTCCATGTTTGACAGGTTCTTGTTGCTCTGCAACCTTCAACCTATCTGAATGCTGTGTGTCATTGCTAGATGGCGACTTTGGCTAGTACTGGAAATGTTCCTGTGCTACCGTTTAGTATTTGAACCTATGGGGTCGCACACTTAGGGTTTGTTCTTGTTTTGTTAGCATGCGAACGATTGGAAATCGTTCCAGACTCGTTTGACAAGTTGTTGTCAAAATTTCTGTTCAAGCCGACCCTTCTTGAACGAGTCGACTCGAGTCATTTGACAAGGTGTTGTCAAACTTCTGATCAAGCCAACTCTCTTTGAACGAGTCGACTCGAGCCGAGCCGACTCAAATGATCGAGTTGACTTGAATGACGGACTGCTGAAATCCGAAAACCCTTCATTAAATGTTGTAATTGTTATGGGATTTAATGCTAAGAGTTTCGAGTTTTAATTGTTACTGTTACAGAATTCCAAAGGGCTTCTAACCTCCTTGGAATCTCAAGAGACCCAAAAATTGCTCCCTAATAATCTCTCATTAATCCCTCTTAATTGTTTTGAGGGCTGCTGCTATTATATAATTGCTGGGCTGCAGAAAGTGAATAGTTCACTCCATATATTCCATACCCAGAAATCTGGATCAAGGTTGAGACTTTGCCATATTCATTGGTTAGAGATCTTGATTGATACTTGAGAGATTGAAAGATTGGATCTTTGGGACAGAGTGAGTTTTGGGTAGGATTTCTGAGTACATACCTTCTATTGAAGGTTTAGGATAGAGAGAATTGGGAGAGTCCTCGTTCTATTCCAGCACTACTGCAGCAATCAGCACTTCAAGGAGTTGAAGGTGTCCAACTTGTCTTCAAGGAGTTGAAGAAGAAAGAGTCCACCCGACAGCTTCCGTAGAGGCTAGCACCTCAAAGGAAGAAGAAGGAATTGCGCTACATGATGTGAACCACCTATAGAGGTAGTACACGAGTACTACTTGTAGAGTCACATTTTTCTACAGGTTTGTGTTGTCCCTGCGATTGCGATTGAGAGGTGGGCATTCTTCCATCTTCCGATTCATCCCAGTGAACGTCATTGAGGTATGAACTTGTTTTATGTATGACATAATTATGTATATTGCATCATTGTATGATTCTAGAAATTGTTCTGTTTTATACAATGGATGCATGATTTCATATTTATATTACTCTAAATGCATCTAGATCCTGCTAAAGGGGTTATGTTAATTAGATTAACATCTTGATAAAATAATTTTTTGCTTTCCGCTGTTGCATGCTCTTAGAAAAGTTTTAAAACGCATGCATCGCCCCTAGGAATGGTTCCTTACATTGGTATCAGAGCAAGGTTTTCTGTTTGCATCTAGTTTAATGTTTCATATGAAATCAATTTAATTTCCTTTACGTAGTACTCGGATTAAGATGGATTCGCCATGGCCATCCAGTCATAGGAGAGAAGTATGGTTTAAAGACCATCTCTTCCCGTTCCAAGGGATTCTCCTATGGTGTGTAGGGGTGCCGATGCGTCATGATCTTATGAAGAAGAAAGTAAGGAATTTTATGAATTAAAATTGTTTTAATCTTTGATTTATAGATTATAATTATGTTTAGATGAGATCTAAAAGAAATTTGATCTAAAACCTTGAAAAGTTCTTGGGGAAATGTCTGAAGTTTGGAAAAACTATGTTCTGGAAGTGCTGGCTCTTTCATTAGAGCTGACTGGAAGAGCTGGCTCGTTCAGAAGAGCTGACTGGAAGAGCTAGCTCATTCAGAAGAGCTGACTGGAAGAGCTGGCTCGGTTCAATAGAGCTGACCCGACCAGAAATCTATGTTCTGGAAGAGTTGGCTCGAGCAGTTGAAGAGTCAGCTCGAGCAGCAGAATTGACAGTAGAGTTGACCCGACCAGAAATTTGTGTTCTGGAAGAGTCGGCTCGAGCAGCAAAGCTGACTGAAGAGTCGGCGCAAGCAGCAGAACTGACAGAAGAGCCGACCTGACCAGAAATGAGTGTTCTGGAAGAGCTGACTCGATCTACAAGAGTTGGCTCGACCAGAAAATTGAAAAATAGTGATTTTAAGCTTCAAACTTTTATGAAATTGTTTCATTTCACTTTGAAAATGTTTCAAATAGTGTGATGCACTTAATTATGAATTAAGATGTATAATTTTATGAACTAGGATATGATTCTAATCTTAAGTCATGATTCATAAATCATGGGTTATATAGGATGGGCCAGGAATAGATTCTTATTTGGGTTAGACCTATGTTTAGATGAATTGGATTAATTAGAGATAAGAAACTAATCAAAAGTTAAATTAGGTTTCATTTCTCTATAGTTTCTAATAGTTAGAAAGTGTGATCCAAACATCTAAAAGGATCTATTGTGGCTCAGTGATTAATCTGGTTCTTTAAGTCTAATCTGGTTGAGGAAGGTGAACCGAATTGGTGTCTAGGCAAGCTGCCTTATGGTCTATGATTTTGAGGGTACCTCTTTCCTGGCTAGCTCCTTTGTAGCTATTGTCTAAGGAAAGATGGTTAATGCCACAACTCATTCCTTGACCGTGCTTAGCTGGCCAATTTGGCTAACTGGAATTGACTTATGAGAAGCTCATTGAATTGGATTAATCCATGTCACCTAAGGTTAATCATATTTGTCTGATTTTAGGTGCCCATGCACCAAGATGTTCATGAACCTTCTACAAGTTAGTAGGAGGATTCTTGATCATGGTCCATGTATTCTTCATATATCACATTTTTAAATCCTCTAAAATTATTAGGTCCTTAAAAAGATGAAGTTATAGGGATAACTGAGTCTTAGCCTCCCATTAAGTTAGATAGTAATGTGTCCTTTAGTTGGGTGATCATCGACAGTACCAAAGTACGGGTGGTCATCAGGCTATTGGAATTGCCATTCATAATATGATGGCTCAGTGAAACTCTCTTAATGGTGGTCAGGTGAGCCGGCCAAAGTCGGGCTTGATCATTCATTAGCTAGAAGAACTGAATTCAGTCATGTTAATGATTGGACCTAACCAGGACCTTCTTTAGCAGGAAGCCCAAAGGCCGATTGAAGTGTTCCTGGGGCAAAATTTTAATACTAGAAATTGCTTGGAAGAAGCAATTGGTTTATTGAACCTACTTTTAGGTTCATGTGGGTGAGCCGGCCAAAGTCGGGCTCATGTGGCACCTTTAGGATTCTAGTACCCACTAAGGAATTAAGTGTAATTCCTCGGATTAGAGATAGAGGCTACTAATCTGAATAAAATATGTGGGAAAACCTTTATACTAAAGTCCATGTCTTTAGGATTAAAATTGAAATTCATATACTAATTGGTCTTATGATTTTCTTTTCAGAAAAATGTCTGCCAACTTGTCCCTCCGTTCATTACTTGATAATGAAAAACTTTTTGGCCCAAACTTTGATAATTGGTATCGAAGGCTCAAGATTGTCTTGGAGCATGAAAGGATCCTGTATGTTGTATCGGATCCAGCACCTAAGATCCCCGCAGCTAATGCTCCTATATCTATCAGGGACACTTATCAGAAGTGGGTTTCTGATAGAACTACTGTACGTTGTACTATGCTGGCGGCTATGAACGACGAGTTCAGTCACAAATTCGAGGAGGCTCAACCGAAGAAAATCTTGCAAAAGTTACGGGAATCCTTCAGCACGTATGACGATGTAGAGCGATATAGGACTTCCTATGCCATCTATAACGCCCATATGCGAGATGGGGCATCAGTAATTGATCATGTAAGAAGCAGGGTCACTGCAAGAGGAATTGTCCTCTATATATTGCATCCCTTGACCCAAACAGGCCGAAGAAGAGGAAGCAGCAAGATGTTGCTATTCAAGGTATTTATATGATAAATTCCTGTACCTATTCTTTTTGTGATACTACTAATTGGGTACTTGATACTGGGAGTCCTTACCATATTTGTAATAAATTGCGGGGACTTCAAATTAGTAGGAGGTTCGAGGATGGGGAGAGGTTTCTGAACATTGGGGATGGAAGTCGAGTTCCAGTTCTGGCGTTAGGAGATTTCTCTCTTATTTTTGAATCTTGTAAAGTCATTTTATATGACTGCCATTATTGTCCTACATTTCTTGTAAACATTATTTCTGTAGGCTTATTAGCCATTGAATGTTTTGAACTTTCAATAAAGAGAAATGTTTGCAACATTACTTTGAATGGTTCAGTTATAATGAGTGGAAATCTGGTAAATTGTATTTATATACTATCACAGCCTGTGAGTGTAATGTACATAGCTAACAAATGCCCTAGAATGGATAATGTCAGCGATGCCTATCTCTGGCATTGTAGGCTAGGTCATATAAACAAGAATAGGATAAACAGGTTAAGATAAGAAGGTCTTTTAGAAGTAAATGATTTTGAATCATTACCTACCTGTGAATCTTGTTTACTTAGGAAAATGACCAAATCATCTTTTTCTGGAAAAGGTGAAAGAGCCAAAAAAATTCTAAGTCTAGTACATAGAGATGTATATGGACCTATGAATGTCAGTGCTAGAGGTGGGTATAATTATTTCATTACTTTTACAGACAACCTATCTAGGTTTGGTTATGTCTATCTTATGAGATATAAGTCTGAGTCGTTTGAAATGTTCAAACAATATCGTAATGAAGTTGAAAAGCAAACTGGAAAAAGTATAAAAACTCTTCGATCTGATCGAGGAGGGGATATCTTTCTAGTGAGTTTCTGGCTTATCTTCAAGAGAACGAGATTCTCTCTCAATGGACACCTACGGGGACACCCAACTGAATGGTGTGTCCAAAAGGAGGAATAGGACTTTGTTGGACATGGTCCGGTCTATGATGGGGTTTGCTACTCTGCCTATCTCTTTCTAGGGTTATGCCTTGGAGTCTGCTTGTTATCTTCTTAATAGGTCTCCTTGTAAGTCTATGGACAGGACTCCATTTGAGATGTGGTCTGAACGGAAATCGGTACTCTCACACCTCAGGGTCTGGGGTGTCCAACGTATGTTAAATGTTTGCAGACTAATAAACTGGGACCTATGTCTAACCGGTGCCTATTCATTGGGTATCCAAAAGAATCTAAAGGATATTTCTTTTACCTGCCTGATGAACAAAGAGTGTTTGTTGGTCTTAGGACTATCTTTTTGGAAAAGGAGTTTTTTAGTGAAGGAACTATAGCCACTAAGATTGAACTTAGTGAAGTTTAACAGGTAGAAGAACCAACACATTTAGGGGACACCTCGGAATTGGATTTGACTAATTCAAATCCAGAGCCCATTGAGCACCCATTAAGGAGATCCGGTAGAGTACCGCGTCAACTGGACAGATACTACGGTTTCTTGGTCCAGGACGGGGATCCCATTGAACTTGATGAAAATAATGAGGATCTAGTCACCTATATGGATGCTTTACAAAGGTTCGACTCTGATAAGTGGCTATAAGCCATGAAATTCGAAATGGAGTCCATGGAGATCAATAATGTGTGGACATTAGTTAATCCGCCTGATGGGATAAAACCCATTGGGTGTAGATGGATTTTCAAAAGGAAATGGGGCATAGACGGGAAAGTAGAGACCTACAAAGCCCGTCTGGTTGCTAAGGGATATCATCAGTGTTACGGTATTGACTATGACGAGACGTTCTCCACTGTGGCAATGCTCAAATCTATTCAGATTATGCTTGCTTTAGCTGCTTACTTTGACTATGAAATCTGGCAAATGGATGTCCGAACAGCCTTCCTAAATGGTGAGCTAGATGAGGAGATGTATATGATACAACCAGAAGGGTTCACATCCATAGATGAGTCAAAGGTTTGCAAACTTCAAAGGTCCCATCTATGGACTGAAGCAGGCATCTCGGAGTTGGAACATACGATTTGATAAGTGTATCAAGTCATATGGCTTCGTTAAGAACGGAGAAGAACCATGTATTTATAAGTGGGCTAATGGTTCTGTTGTTGTATTCCTTGTATTGTATGTGGATGACATTCTCCTGATCGGGAATGACGTTCCAGCATTACAAGGAATAAAGGTCTGGCTTTCATCTCAATTCTCTATTAAAGACTTGGGTGAAGCCTCATTCATATTGGGTATGAAGATCTATAGAGATAGATCTAAGAGGATTCTGGGATTGTCCCAGTTAACGTACATTGATACCGTGCTGAAATGGTTCAGCATGAAAAATCCCAAGAAAGGCTATCTTCCGATAGGCCATGGAATTACTCTCTCCAAAAAGGATTGTGCATCAACTCTTGAGGAGAGAGAGCATATGAGTAGAGTCCCATATGCTTCGATAGTGGGATCTATTATGTATGCAATGACATGTACTAGACCAGATGTGGCATACTCACTAGGAGTAGTGAGCAGATACCAGTCTGCCCAGGTGAAGTGCATTGGAAGGTGGTAAAAACCATCCTAAAGTATTTGAGAAATACTAAAAACCAATGGCTTATCTATGGAGAGCCTGACTTTAAACTTGTTGGTTATACCGATTCAAGTTTTCAGTTAGATAGAGATGATAGCAAAAGTGTGCCAGGCTTTGTATTTACCCTAAATGGAGGAGCCATTTGCTGAAAAAGTTTTAAGCAACATATTATGGTGGACTCGAATTGCAAAGCAGAATATATTGCAGCATCTGATGCAGCGAAGGAAGCTGTGTGGCTATGAAAGTTCCTAGGTGAGCTGGGGTGGCACCCTCCCTAGATGGCCTTGTTCCAGTATTTTGTGACAGCACTGGAGCCATTGCTCAAGCCAAATAGCCTAAGTCCCATCAGCGCACCAAGCACATTCTGCACCACTACCATCTCGTGCATGAGATTGTGGCACGAGGAGACATCGACCTTCAGAAGATCGATGGAAAAGAAAATCTGGCCAACCCCTTCACTAAAGCAGTCAGAATTCAATAGTTTAAAGATTGTAATTGAAAAATGGGAATGCGATTATGTTCTGATTGGCTTTAGTCCAAGTGGGAGTTGTTGGGAATTGTGTCCCAAAGCCAATTATCTAGGCTGTAGACGGTTGTGCTACTTGTATTTGAATTTTGATATAAATAAAAGATATCTTTTGGCTATTCATCTCAGGTTCATTTTCCTTAATTTAAACTCTTTTGTGATGATGTCCTTTGAGCTACCTTGTATGTGATGTAGAGAGGATGCATCATGTAGTTCATAAATTAGTTCGCGACCAAAGGATATGCTATTTCGGGATGACAGTGTATCGAGAGTAGGTCGTTGATGTCATGTCTGTTGGTTGTCCTCTTAACCAAGGAGCATGGAGATGCTGGTATGATATCGGGTGTTGTGTTTGACACTTCACTGAATGTGACTCTCATGCGAGATTCTCTTACTACCGAAGAGGAATCTTGCATTAGATTGTGGACTTGAATTATTCCTTTGACTTGAGATCACCATGCCAGCTTGCAAGCAACTCACTGTGCTTTGGTGCCGGACTACCCGGATTTCTAATCCGGTGATGGAAGGTTGCTGGGTACAGTCAAGTACTTGTATAGCGATAGTAGGATCGAGAAAGGATTGACCTCTCCAAATGATTTGGATTGAATGCTTTATATGCCTCAATTTAGTAAGACCTTGGCCAGGGCATTCCTTGTAATGAGTTGCAAGGATTCTTTGAGACATATTCAGATGGACTGCTTAGGGTTGGGTAGTTTAACCCTATGCCATCCGGAGCATTAGGAGGTGCAGGGAATAAGTTCAATGCTATTCCATGTTCGACAGGTTCTTGTTGCTCTACAACCTTCAACCTATCCGGACGCTGGGTGTCATTGCTAGATGGCGACTTTGGCTAGTACTGGAAATGTTTCCATGCTACCGTTTAGTGTTTGAACCTATGGGGTCGCACACTGAGGGTTTCTTCTTATTTTGTTGGCATGCGAATGATTGGGAATCATTCCGGACTCGTTTGACAAGTTGTTGTCAAAATTTCTGTTCGAGCCGACCCTTCTTGAACGAGTCGACTCGAGTTGTTTGACAAGGTGTTGTCAAACTTCTGATCGAGCCGACTCTCCTTGAACGAGTCGACTCGAGCCGAGCCGACTCGAATGGTCGAGTCGACTTGAATGACGGACTGCTAAAATTCGAAAACCCTTCATTAAATGTTGTAATTGTTATATGATTTAATGCTGGGAGTTCCGAGTTTTAATTATTGCTGTTGCAGAATTCCAAGGGACTTCTAACCTCCCTGGAATCTCAAGAGACCCCAAAACTACTCTCTAATAATCTCTCATTAATCCCTCTTAATTGTTTTGAGGGCTGCTGCTATTATATAATTGCTGGGCTGCAGAAAGTGAATAGTTCACTCCATATATTCCATACCCAGAAATCTAGATCAAATTTGAGTCTCTTCCATATTCCTTGGTTAGAGATCTTGATTGATCCTTGAGAGATTGAAAGATTAGATCTTTGGGACAGAGTGAGTTTTGGATGGGATTTCTAAGTGTATACCTTCTATTGAAGGTTTGGGATAGAGAGAACTGGGAGAGTCCTCGTTCTGTTCTAGCACTACTGTAGCAATCAGCACTTCAAGGAGTTGAAGAAGAAAGAGCCCACCCGACAAAGCTTCCGTTGAGGCTAGCACCTCAAAGGAAGAAGAAGGAATTGCGCTACACGGTGTGAACCACCCGTAGAGGTAGTACACAAGTACTACTTGTAGAGTCACATTTTTCTATAGGTTTGCATTGTCCCTGCAATTGCGATTGAGAGATGGGCGTTCTTCCATCTTCCGATTCATCCCGGTGAACATCATCGAGGTATGAACTTGTTTTATGTATGACATAATTGTGTATATTGTATTATTGTATGATTTCTAGAAATTGTTCTGTTTTATACAATGGATGCATGATTTCATATTTATATTACTCTATATGCATATAGATCCTGCTAAAAGGGTTATGTTAATTATATTAACATCTTGATAAAATAATTTTATCGCTTTCTGCTGCTGCATGCTCTTAGAAAAGTTTTAAAACGCATGCATCATCCCTAAGAACGGTTCCTTACATGACTACCAACTATTTCAGCCAGTTTGGGGGCTTCAATTGCTTCCTGAAACTAGTGTCACGTTATTCTCCCAGGTTCATCACAGCGGCATGGGCTAATAGGTCGGCTAATGATTTTTCCGGATCAAAATATGATATAATATATCCAGCCAATAGTTCTCACTACAAAAAATAATAAAAAAATTAAAATTATAGATAAAAATAAAATAAGTATTATTTATTATATATTTTTTTAAAAATGCTGGATAATTATCAATTAATATGATATAGGAGATTATATTCTCCTGTCAGATTTGTCATCCCGGACCTTTTCCTCCCCCCTTTTTTCCATCGGTGCTTCCTCAGTCGGCTACCTAAAGCTCGTCACCGCACTCCCACATCACCATCTCTACACCTCCATCCCTACACCGCCGCCCCGACACCATCCCTATTGGATCTGCCTTCCCTGTAGCCTCATCACTGCACCACCATTCCATTCCTGCACTGCCATCCCCGTGCCCTAGTCCTTGGGACTTGTCCCCATGCCAGATCTGCCATCGTAGCACCAGATATGCCATCCATGAGCTCTGCACTCTTGTGCTTCTGGTGAGTATTAACAACGACAATAGCAACAGAATTATCGCTAAAATTATTTTTTTATTTAAAATGTATTAATTAATTTTAAATTAGATATTTATTTATCTAATTAATTAGGTATTAATTTAAGTAATTAGTTTAACTAATTATTTAAAATGCAAGAGGCCATGTCGTGCGTTCCATGGTACCAAGCAACATTCCAAATGCAAGGGTATGCACAGATACATGCCTCGCATGCACGAGACTCAGGTCTCAGCATGTATATCATAAGTAGTGGCCTCGATCACACGCCCCACGTGCTCTTGTCAAGGCCCATGTTGCATGCATCGCGTGCTCGGGCCGAAGAAAGGTACCGATAGCATTGCAAATACGGGAGTCGGAGTATGCCCCGCTTGCATGGGACTTGGGTTTCGACATGCATAGTGTAAGCGAGGGCTCATGTACGTCATGCACTTTGTGCACTCTTGCAGGGGGTGTATGACCCGTACGCTGCATGCTCAGGCTAAGAAAAGGTGCCGGGCAACATTATAAACACGAGGGCCATGATGTGTCCTGTGCACTCCAGCCTCGAGTCTGAGTTGGCATCGGAGGTAGCCAACCTGTGCACAAGGACCGAGTGAATATTCTACGATATCCCAAAATTAGCTATTAATTTAACTAATTAATTAGATATTTATTTTAATATCTTATATTGCATAGAATCATAGACATGCCTTTTGATTCATGTACACATTCTGCGGTATCCATACATTTATATTTTTATGTACGGATTAGAGAATTATGTATATTGCTCAATTGAATGTCCAGTACGAACAGTTTAGGAAATACAATTAATTTTATAGATCATTACAATAATCAAATGGTATATCGAGGGTTTGAGAGAAACTTTGGCTAGTATTTTTCTGTAGTTCTCCTCTAACATCTTAAGCTTTACGAGGAGAACTAAGAAAAAATGTTGCCAATTTTTTTTTAGTTTCTTTTATACATATTAGTTAATGATATGATGTATTTATTATATAAGTCATTTTATATGTTAAAATAATTAATTAATAATTATCTTGTATTTGTATATACAGAATTCTTAAATAGTATGTCATGAATCATAGTTCAATAAATCATAGAGTAGTTGATGGGATGATTCTATTGGATATAAGGAAGATGTAGAGTATTTCTGTGATTGTATTTTAGAAATATGACACTTTTATATAAAGACAGACTCATTGTTGTTATAAAATATATAGCAATAAAAAAAAAATTGAAGGAATATAATGATTATCCATTTATATAGCAATAGATTTATTTCAAACTTAAGTATTGGGTTGTTTGTGTGTATCACATGTATCAATATTATTCACGTAGAACGATAAAAATAAATACACTATCAAATTATACCAAATTTGACCGTACTCAGCGAAGATGACGACAGAACCTGACCGTTAGCCATTGAGCTGGCCCAACAGAAGTGGCAACCATCCATTTAGTCCATCTATTGTTGTCACGCCCCGAATCCATATCAAGGATCGGCTACGTGACCGGCCGCACAATCCTAGATATCTTTTAGTGATCATGCCAGGCCTAACTTCCAAATCTACAACCAAACAATAATAAGGAACAACTTTCCATAAAGATTAACAGAAAATAAAATACAGATAAAATATAAACTCAGGGATTAACACCTAAAACCTAGCTCCTCACTGACCGGTCCCAAAGCCCAAATGATCTTCGATATCTGAAACAAAAATATAGGAAAATAGGGGTGAGCTACACAGGCTCAGTAAGTTATCAACACCTTCAATATACATACACCAATATGCATCTAATAACAACAAGCATAATACATCATGCAACAAGACGTCCAGCAATATAATAATAATAACCCATGACCTGATGCAAATACGTACACTTAATGCGACCGACACAGACACGACACGACTATGGATGGCCAACCATTTACTTAACTCTCCTAGTCCCTCAGACTATGGCCACGATCGGCCCATGGCTCGCCCCGAAAGAGACTAGATCCTGTGTCACATACTGCTCAACAGTCATGTGCCAGTAATAGCCCTGCTGGAGGCCCAAAAGGAAAACTAGCTCTGAGTATCATACGAGAAACATGCATCCTCTGCATGTGCCCGCCACGCATGGCTAAAATAAGACATCTAGCTCCTGTGTCACATACCGCTCAACGGTCATGTGCCAGCAATAGCCCTGCTGGAGGCCCAAAAGGAGACTAGGTTCTCGTATGATCATAGTCAGACTAGAGAGCACTCACAACCAACTGCACCACTCAACACCAGTACAATGCATCCACATCAACACGATGCACGCAATCCAAAGCAATCCCATAATATACACGCACCAACACAGAGCATGATGCACGCAATCCAATGCAATCCCACAATGTACCCATACCAATATAATGTACTTACGCCAACACAGCACCCACACCAGCATGATGCACGCAATCCAATGCAATCAAATGCAGATATATTACATATATCTACTAAGTTATAATATATATATATATTGGCATACATATCAGAGGTCAAGATAACTTACAGAGGAGTATTCACCAACTAGAACAGTCCAACACTAATCCGGGTCTTCCAAAGTCAACGATGATCCTGAATCACAAATTAAAATAAAACTAATTTTCTTGGAACAACCTTGTCCAACAGATCTTTTCTCCTTCTTCCCCTTTATTTAATATTATTAATATAATCATTATTATTATTATTATTTATTTATTTTTTCCAATGGGGTTTTTACTGGACCGGCCCAACCAAGAAATAGACCTAGCCCAACAGGGCATGGCTCAACCAAGTCTGGCCCAACGAGGCCCGGCCCAGCCAAGCCCAGCCCGCCCAGCCCGGCCCAGCCAAGCCCGGCCCAGCCAAACCCGGCCCAATCAAGCTTGGCCCAGCCAAGCTCTGATCAAACCGAGCCCAGCCAAAAGCCCACTCCGGCCACAGCACCCCCTCCCCGATTCCACGGAAGAACCAGGGAGGATCGGCGGCGATCCTCCCGTCCGACCAACCCGGAGTACTCGCCGGAGGGAGAAGAGGGCCCGACGACCCCTACGGTGGTCGTCCGACCGTCAGCCGGTGAGCATCGAGCCGGAGACTGCCGCCTGCAACAGAGCCTCCCGGTCGATCAAAATCCCTCTCTCCCTCTCTCTCTCCTCCCCCCAAGCAAGCGAAGGGATGGCGGCGATCCCTGTGATCGGCCGCCCAGGACGGTTGCCGGAGAGGAAGAATCCGGTGGTGACTTTTTCGTCGTCGGTCACAGTACACGGCTTCAATGGAGAGGAAGAATCAACCGGATTCTTCCTTCCTCCCAGCCAATCAACCATACACTACCCCTTCCCGAGGAAGAAGACTTACCGGCGAGACTGGCTCCGACCGCAGCGACCACCGGTGGAGTGTGCTCCGGCGAGGGCAGGGACACACGAAGAAGCCGTCGGCGCTCCACTCACAAGGAGGTATTCCCGGATCAACAGAGGCTCCCAATGCCCCTAAAACCCGAGGAAAAACCCTTATCCCCCCCACTTCCGGCGGCGTCGACGAGCCTCTCCGGATTTCTCGCCGGGAAATCCAAACTCCCGAATCAGAAGAAATTTGAACTGAAGTCGGCGGCCCTTGCCGACTTCAGTCCAAAATCAGCCCAATAAGAACTGGGCCTCACATTCTCCCCACCTAAAAAAAAAATTTCGTCCTCGGAATTTAAGTCTTCTAACCCCGAAGATGCACAATCCAAAACTTATATGATTCAATACTCACAAGTACCATTCTACCCAAATTCAATAATTCCTATAAGAGCATCTCTTCTTCCATCATACATACTTTAAATTAATTCTAGTGTCTTTAGTCTACCACACTTTCGCTGCGCACTCTGATATAAATTTTCAAATCATCAAATATCTTTCAATACCCTAATTCTACCCCACTCTCACTAACTATGACATCTTTAACCTGGCTCTGATACCACTCTGTCACACCCCGAATCCAGATCAAGGATCGGCTACGTGACTGGCCGCACAATCCTAGATATCTTTTAGAGATCATGCCAGGCCTAACTTCCAAATCTACAACCAAACAATAATAAGGAACAACTTTCCATAAAGATTAACAGAAAATAAAATACATATAAAATATAAACTCAGGGATTAACACCTAAAACCTAGCTCCTCACGACCGGTCCCAAAGCCCAAATGATCTTCGATATCTGAAACAAAAATATAGGAAAATAGGGGTGAGCTACACAGGCTCAGTAAGTTATCAACACCTTCAATATACATACACCAATATGCATCTAATAACAACAAGCATAATACATCATGCAACAAGACGTCCAGCAATATAATAATAATAACCCACGACCTGATGCAAATACGTACACTTAATGCGACCGACACAGACACGACACGACTATGGATGGCCAACCATTTACTTAACTCTCCTAGTCCCTCAGACTATGGCCACGATCGGCCCATGGATCGCTCCGAAAGAGACTAGATCCTGTGTCACATACTGCTCAACAGTCATGTGCCAGCAATAGCCCTGCTGGAGGCCCAAAAGGAAAACTAGCTCTGAGTATCATACGAGAAACATGCATCCTCTGCATGTGCCCGCCACGCATGGCTAAAATAAGACATCTAGCTCCTGTGTCACATACCGCTCAATGGTCATGTACCAGCAATAGCCCTGCTGGAGGCCTAAAAGGAGACTAGGTTCTCGTATGATCATAGTCAGACTAGAGAGCACTCACAACCAACTGCACCACTCAACACCAGTACAATGCATCCACATCAACACGATGCACGCAATCCAAAGCAATCCCATAATATACACGCACCAACACAATGTACTCACGCCAACACAGAGCATGATGCACGCAATCCAATGCAATCCCACAATGTACCCACACCAATAAAATGTACTTACGCCAACACAGCACCCATACCAGCATGATGCACGCAATCCAATGCAATCAAATGCAGATATATTATATATATCTACTAAGTTATAAATATATATATATATTGGCATACATATCAGAGGTCAAGATAACTTACAGAGGAGTATTCACCAACTAGAACAGTCCAACACTAATCCGGGTCTTCCAAAGTCAACGATGATCCTGAATCACAAATTAAAATAAAACTAAATTTTCTTGGAACAACCTTGTCCAACAGATCTTTTCTCCTTCTTCCCCTTTATTTAATATTATTAATATAATCATTATTATTATTATTTATTTATTTATTTTTCCCAATGGAGTTTTTACTGGATCGGCCCAACCAAGAAATAGACCTAGCCCAACAGGGCATGGCTCAACCAAGTCTAGCCCAACGAGGCCCGGCCCAGCCAAGCCCAGCCCCGCCCAGCCCGGCCCAGCCAAGCCCGGCCCAGCCAAACCCGGCCCAATCAAGCTTGGCCCAGCCAAGCTCTGATCAAACCGAGCCCAGCCAAAAGCCCACTCCGGCCACAGCACCCCCTCCCCGATTCCACGGAAGAACCAGGGAGGATCGGCGGCGATCCTCCCGTCCGACCAACCCGGAGTACTCGCCGGAGGGAGAAGAGGGTCCGACGACCCCTACGGCGGTCGTCCGACCGTCAGCCGTGAGCATCGAGCCGGAGACTGCCGCCTGCAACAGAGCCTCCCGGTCGATCAAAATCCCTCTCTCCCTCTCTCTCTTCTCCCCCCAAGCAAGCGAAGGGACGGCGGCGATCCCTGTGATCGACCGCCCAGGACGGTTGCCGGAGAGGAAGAATCCGACGGTGACTTTTTCATCGTCGGTCACAGTACACGGCTTCAACGGAGAGGAAGAATCAACCGGATTCTTCCTTCCTCCCAGCCAATCAACCATACACTACCCCTTCCCGAGGAAGAAGACTTACCGGCGAGACTGGCTCCGACCGCAGCGACCACCGGTGGAGTGTGCTCCGGCGAGGGCAGGGACACACGAAGAAGCCGTCGGCGCTCCACTCACAGGGAGGTATTCCCGGATCAACAGAGGCTCCCAATGCCCCTAAAACCCGAGGAAAAACCCTTATCCCCCCCACTTCCGGCGGCGTCGACGAGCCTCTCCGGATTTCCCGCCGGGAAATCCAAACTCCCGAACCAGAAGAAATTTGAACTGAAGTCGGCGGCCCTTGCCGACTTCAGTCCAAAATCAGCCCAATAAGAACTGGGCCTCACAGTTGTTCTCATCTTCAACCGACCTGCACTCTAGTGTGAGGAAGCATCAGTTCTTCAACGGTTAAACCTTCACATAAACCAAGTCTCTCGTCCCTCCTCTCTACATATGTTTATCCATCCTCACCCATTTGTCACATCTAGAAATGCTAAAACTATGGTCCGACTTATTAACCTTATTATATTTGATCTATTTCAAATAGATTTAGATTAAGCTTAAACATATTCAAGTTATAAATGGATCAATCCGTTTAACTCAGTTATTAAATAGATCGAATTCAAGTTTAAAACTTTTAACCTGCCTAATCCATTTATATTTTTTAAAATTAAATTTGCAGAAAGTTGAATTCATTATATCATTATGCTTGGGATTCATCCCATTAAATATACACTTGAGGATGTACATAAGGTAAATGCCTACCAAAATATCCTAATTAGGATTAGCCAAACATGGTTACATATTGATGTGGCAAGACCGTTGACATGGAGAAACCGGCAGGCGCCACGTCAAGAGACGACACCACGATGACTCTCCGGCTCGGATCCCACTATCGAGCTGAGCTGAGCTAGCCCAGGACAGCAAGTTGAGCTCAGTCCTCCGCCAGGTCGAGCTCGTGAGCTCGGTGCCTAGGTCGGAGCCATCTTCCGCCCTCCAGAGTGAGACCCTCGGAGGTTAGTGCCCTGTGGTCGAGATCGAGCCTAGAGCTCACCCGCCGATGTGGAGCCTCTCCGAGCGCGCGCCCTCTGGACCGGGTCCGTCTTCCGCCTTCCAGAGAGAGACCCTTGGAGTTTAGTGCCCTGCGGTCGAGGTCGAACCAAGAGCTCACCCGCCGATGTGGAGCCTCTCCGAGTGCGCGCCCTCTGGACTGGGTCCGTCTTCCGCCCTTCAGAGCGAGACCCTCGGAGGTTAGTGCCTTGAGGTCGAGGTTGAACCAAGAGCTCACTCGTCGATGTGGAGCCTCTCCGAGTGCACGCCCTCTGGATTGGGTCCGTCTTTCGCCTTCCAGAGCGAGACCCTCGGAGGTTAGTGCCCTACGGTGGAGGTCGAGCCAAGAGCTCACCCGCAGATGTGGAGCCTCTCCAAGCACCCACCCTCTGGACCGGGTCCGTCTTCCATCCTCCAGAGCGAGACCCTCGAAGGTTAGTGCCCTGCGGTCGAGGTCGAGCCAAGAGCTCACCCACCGATGTGGAGCCTCTCCGAGCGCATGCCCTCTGGACCGGGTCCATCTTCCGCCCTCCAAAGCGAGACCCTCGAAGGTTAGTGCCCTGCGGTCGAAGTCGAGCCAAGATCTCACCCGTCGATGTAGAACCTCTCCGAGCGCGCGCCCTCTGGACCAGGTCCGTCTTCCGCCCTCCAGAACGAGACCCTCGGAGGTTAGTGCCGTGCGGTCGAGGTCGAGCCAAGAGCTCACCCGCCGATGTGGAGCCTCTCCGAGCGCGCACCCTCTGGACTGGGCCCGCACTTCGCCCTCCTCCACCTGGGCACCCCCGCAAGCTCGGAGCGCCTAGACTGGAGCGAGCCTTGCCATCCCAGCTCGGCCCCAGCCCGGACAAGGTCCTCACCAGCCGAGGACACCGGCAAGCCGCCCGAGGACCATACCGGAGTGCCTCTCAGACCGTACTGTCCGCCTGAAACTGCCAGTTGCACTAAAAAGACAGGCAATGCGTTGATCGAGATGCTACATTCCTCACTAATCACTCAGATCACCCAGGAAAGAAGGCCAATCGGGAGATTCGAACCCCGCGGGTGGCGGCCTGCCAGTCGAGGCACCCCCAAATTTCTCGGAGTGAGGCAACCAAGAAGAGTGTTAGAGCGCCTGACATCGCGCCCTATCATGAATCAAAAAAGGCTCCCTAGGACATCGTCGCATGCGCTTGACAGCCCGGCGAGGATCCCGAGACAAGCACCGAATGGTAACCAAAGTTCACGACCAACCTGGAGGTAATACAACAACTCGAACACACCAGACAACACAGAGGGAAGAAAAAAAAGAAAAAAGGCCACCCCCATAAGCAAAGGGGGTATGGCACCACCACGACCGCCATCGCCACCACAAGTACAAGCGCAAGCCCATCCAAGAGAGGGTGAAGCGCCACTACCGCCACTGATGGAGGGAACCGAGGGGCACAAGGAGAGGCGGAGGAACAAAGCATCCCTCTGTCCCCGCTATCACTCTCCCCCTGCGATGTTCACACCTCCACGCACATCTTTTACTCCTCCTAGTACGGAGTCCATCAAGAGGGGCCCGACCAGGAGGATCTGTTCCCCTCGATCGTCACTGACTTGATCATCAAAGTGCCCCCGTCGAAAATCCCGGCCCGGGTCTCTAACCGTTATCTCACAGGTCCAGGAGCGGAGGACCGCCGGGCAGCAAGGCATCCACACCCAGTAAGGAGATCTGGGAACCAAGAATGGCAAGCGACAGGAGGAGTGCACTCCGGCGCCGATAGCAGTTACGGGCCATGACGGTCTTGGCGGCAATAGATTGGCACACCAGGAAGGGGGGCGGGCGAAGACGGGCATGACTAAGCCCTTCACCACTCTCCAAGTCAACACGCTGCAGAAGAACGGTGATGACATAAGTTGGAAAGGTCAACAGATAAGCGATCTTTTCCAGGCCTCTCCAGTATGTCACTTCCCTGTCTCCTTCGGCAGGGAATTTGCTGACGGAACCATCAGGCACACGGTGAAGGCACGCCTGGAGAAGCATGAGCACCGGCTGGTGGGATCTCCCCACCAGTCTATCAGCACGCGAGGCTCAGCTGTCGAGCCTTCGGACTGCAACGTCCACCACCAGTGGAGCCCTTCACCGGCCATAGTGCGGCGGAGTGTCATCGCCTTCACCGAGATCACGGCTGCGATGCTGAAAGGCGTCGCGACCGTGAGCAGGAGATCGAGAAACTCATCAAGGAGCCCCAGCTCCAAAGGGCTGCGCAGGGGGCAGGCCTCAGGCGGGGCCCCTAGCACTCGCCATTCCCCGTCGGCTCCAACCACTGACAGTTACATCATCGCGAAATCAGCGGGTGTGATCGCCTGGAGAATCGTGCATGCACCTAAGAAGACTCGGGGGGAAGGAACCCCGAGGGTGATCTCCCTGCCATGCGGGGAGGAGGAAGCTGGATAAAGCTGTCACGGTCGTCAGCACGACGATTGCGAACCACCATGGGAAGGCCCTCACGAGGTGGCCTAAGTCCTATCACGAGAGGTCCATTACCTTGAACAACTCGACGGCGTCAAGCTCCCCTAGGGAGGAGGGTCTACAGCCCACGAAGACGCCCCCGGTGAGGTAAGTTCCCTCACCAACAATTATGGTAACGATTTTTCTCCTTGCATGGGTATCCGCATGTTTTGCAGGAAAGGTCAGCAGCGTCCCTGAGCCCAGCTCCAGGACGTTGAAGAGTCTTCGAGCCACGTAGCTCTCCAACTCCAAGCATTCCCGAGCCCAGCTCCAGGACGCTAGAGGGACTTCGAGCCACGTAGCTCTCCAACTCCAAGTATCCCCGGGCCCAGCTCCAGGACGCTAGAGAAACCTCGAGCCATGCAGCACTCAGCAATCATTATCCTCGAGCACAGCTCCAAGACACCTTCCCAAGACCGGAGCTCAGACTTCTGGCCAAGGAACCACTGAGCCAAGCAGCTCTCTATCTCAAACACCTCCGAGCCTAGCTTCGAGATGCCAAGGGATCACGAGGCCACGCAGCTCCCGTCAACGCCTCGAGCCTAGCTTCAGGTGCTAAGGACCTGAGCCAAGATCTCAGGTAACCCCCTGGACCCAAGCCTAGCTCCATGTCAAGGATGGCCTTGAGCCTAGCTCCAAGGAAATCAAGACCAATAACTCCTCTTCCCTGATCTCCCCACTCGAAAAGAAGATGAGAGGGGAAGGAAAGAAAGGGAACAAAGGGAGGAAGCCTGGCAGCCCCCTTCTCTAATCTCCCCACTCGAAAAGAAGACGAGAGGGGAAGGAAAGAAAGAGAACAAAGTGGGGGTCCAGCCAGCATCCTCTCCTCTGATCTCCCCACTCTAAAAAGAGAGAGAGAGAGAGAGAGAGAGAGAAGAAAGAAAGAATAAAAATGAAAGATGGACGAAAAGGAAAAGAAAGAAGAAGAGTGGGGAAGGAAAGAAAGAGGGAACAAGAAGAAAATACAGCATCATCGAAGCTACCACTTTTAGCAGCTCTCAACAATCTTCATCCCCGAGCCCAGCTCCAAGACGCCTTCTCATGACCGGAGCTCAGATCTTCGGCCAAGAGAACTTCGAGCCAAGAATCTCTCAGCAATTATCATCTCCGAGCCCAGCTCCAGGATGCCTTGTCAAGACTGGAGCTCAGATCTCTAGCCAAGAGAACTTCGAGCCAAGCAGCTCTCAGCAATCCTCGTCCCCGAGCCCAGCTCCGGGACGCCTTCTCAAGACTGGAGCTCAGATCTCCGGCCAAGAGAACTTCGAGCCAAGCAGCTCTCAGCAATCTTCGTCCCCGAGCCCAGCTCCAGGATGCCTTCTAAAGACTGGAGCTCAGATCTCCGGCCAAGAGAACTTCGAGCCAAGCAACTCTCAGCAATCTTCGTCCCCGAGCCCAGCTCTAGGATGCCTTCTCAAGACCGGAGCTCAGATCTCCAGCCAAGAGAACTTCGAGCCAAGTAGCTCTCAGTAATCCTCATCCCTGAGCCCAGCTCCGGGATGCCTTCTCAAGACCAGAGCTCAGATCTCTGGCCAAGAGAGTCTCGAGCCGCGCAACTCTCAGCCAATGACACCTTTGAGCCTAGTGGCCCTCAAGTGTCCTAAGTTAACCTCAAGCAAGGTGAAGCCCTTCTCTCTGATATCCCCATGCAAAAAGAAAAAAGGAGACAAAAAGAAAGAAAGAGAAGGGAAGAAAGCATCTGATAAAGCAATCCAAGCTCCATTGATTAAACACAAATTACAAGTATCTTTTGGGCTCCCGACATGCCGGGAGACCCTGACTAAATACAAGGAACAAAAAGCACAAAACAAAGCAAGGAAGAAAAGAGGTCACTCCACGCCGACCGGCTTTTCTGCTAGGTCCTGAGGCCGAGAGCTCTCTCCCTTAGAAGTCTCCGGCTGAGCCGCCCTGATCTCGGGAGGACCACCCTCGGCTGGTGTCAAAGGCTCCGAACCCGCGACTTCCTCGACGACCTCTTCATCGGCCTCCTCCCCTGAAGCTGAAGGTTACTTGAGGCAGCTGCGGTTCTTGTTAGGAATGAGCAACTCGACCCGGCCATGCAGGTACATAAAACCCTTGTAGAAGGAGTCCGATGCCATCTATTGGATCTCGGCGACGAACTCCTCCAAAGCCTTGAATTTGGCCATGGCATCCTCAACACCTTTCGTGGCCTCAGCAGCCACCCTCTTCATTTCGGTGGCCTCCAGCCTCGCTGCATCCGCTGTGTTGGCTGCTGTTTTTGTTGCCTTCTCAGCCGTGACAAGTTTCTCCTTCACAGCAACCAACTTCACCTGGGCAGCCTGGGCGATCTCCTTGTGCCGGTCGACCTCGGCACTATACCAATTTAGCTTTTTCTCGACAACGGAGAGGTCATCGATCACCTTTTTCGAGTGGCTCCGCTCTGAATCGTGGGCCGTCAAGAGTCCCTTCGCTTGTCCCTCAGAATCGGCAAGCTGTTTCTCAAGGTCCTTGACCTTTAGCTCAAGGGCCTCGTGTGCCCCGACCTTCTCCTTCAGGTCGGCCTTCAAAGATTCGATCTTGGTGGCCTGTTGCCGCTCGAGACGCTCCCCGCTCTGGAAGTGGCCCCTGATGTAGAGGGCCTCGGCACCAATCTGCACAGCAAAAAAGAACGGGAGATTAAAAAAAAAAAGAATGAACGAGGATGAAGTGAAGAACAAATGAAAGAAGCAAAGGAGCTCACCAAATACAGCTGAGAGAAGAAAATTTTGAAGACATTGGCCACGTGCATCCTGGCCATCTCTTGCCGGTCGCATGCTTGGATGGAGAAGTCCATCAAGCACTCGACGAGCTCGGGGCTCCGGAGGACCGAGCTCTCTGGCCCCATCCTGAAGGGGAGATAGCGTCGCGCCTCCTCCTTCCGGCTCTCCCCGTGAGTGGGCGGCCTTGCACCGCTGACTGAAGGACCCCAGGAGGCAGGCTGGGCTGGTGCCGGTGCAGGTGGCACATCTATCATGGCCCCGGAGTGGCCCGGGTCTCCTCACCCCTGGTGTCGGCGACGAATGGACCCGGAGGATGGCAGGGTGCAGCGGCAGCGGCGGCAGCCCTCGCCCGGACTACCACCTCGGGCTCTACGGCAGGAGCCTGCTGGGCGGACCTCGGAGCCGTGGGCACTGCCCTCTCCATCGGCGCAGGAGCAGCACGGGGCTCCTCTGAGCTTGGGCCAGTAGCTGTAGTCGAGCTCAGACCGATCACCACCATGGGGGCGGCCGCAGAAGCACTCTCACCTCGGGCCCGCCTGGGAGCGAGCTCCCCGGCCAACCCGGTCGGCCGTCTCTTCTTGGTAATGGCCAAAAGGTCACTCTCGAAGAAGATCATACCTGCATGCAAGTTACGCAGTGGTCAGAACCTGGGAGAAACTACACTAGAAGTGCATGGAGAAAGAAAAAGAGAAGGGTTCAGGTCGAACTCACCCGACCCATTTGCTGGGTCGACCTCGGAGTCAACGAGGTTCTGCTCAGACAACAGGACCTCGAGAGAAGGAATCTGCATGGTGCGGAGCTACTCGTAATCATCTCGGTCAGCCGTATCAATCGCAGAATTTTGGTTGGGGGACTTGTCCGGATCGCTCCAGACCCAGTCAACCCCCTCGACCTCAACAAAGAAAAACTTACTCTTCCATCCCTTGACGGAAGAGGGGAGCTCAAACTTAATGCCCTTCAGGCGGGAAGACAAAGACCACCACCCATCCTCGGTTGGGTGGCGCTTCAGGGCAAAGAAAGCCCTGAACAGAGAGAATCGGGCTACGAACCCATGAAGGTGACAAAGCACAATGAAGGAGAAAATGACCCTAATAGCGTTGGCACCAGCTACGCCGGCACCAAACAGTAATCATCTAAGACTAATAGAAAGAAAGGGTGGAAGGGAAAGCGGAGACCTCTGGAGAAGGTCCCCTCATAGAAGGTAAGACGGCCCGGGCCACTCGAAGTGACCCACTCCCCTAGACGAGGGATCATGAGCCGGACAGAAGGTGGGATGCCATAGACATCTCGGACAGTCCTGAGTTCCTCGACGGTGATCGTGGAGGCGACCCCACTAGGACCTGCAGGCCGGACGGACTCGGAGACAGGAGCAGAAGAAAGGGGAAGAGAAGGACCAGATCCCGGTTCCCTAATGAGAACCGGGCTAGGAGGGCACCTCATACTGAGCTCGAAGCGAGCTACACCTCCCTCCCCGTCAGAAGAAGGGGAAGAAGATGCCGGCCCCCGTACGGAGGGACCGACCTCACCCTGATCAGTGGAGGGACGGAAGCCCGGACCAAAACGGGACATCCTCAAAGACAAAGGAGAAGAAAAACTCAAAGTTAAAGATCGAAGAGGAGACTACAGACCCCGGGAAGGAACTTTATCTTAGTGGGGAAAGAAAGAAGAAGAAGCTGACCTATTGCCTTAGAAAAACTCGGGGCGACTGGAAGGAAGAAGAAGCTTGGGCACGGCAGCAGCAGGCACGGAGAATTCAAAAGGAATAGATGGTTTGAGTAAAGCCTTCCTTTCATTTCGAAATGACCCAAGGGATTCATACCGATTCAACCGCTCCTCCAACGGATCTGCGCCACGTGCCTCCCATCGGTGAGAGTGGCGTCTCGGCCGCTCTGCATTCTGCGCCAGCATTAACTGCTCCTCGGAAGTTGGCCACGTGGCATCCCCGTATTGGCCCGCAGGGGCGGTCCCCGAAGTGCCAGCAATCATGGCCATCATCGTGCCAGATCTTTGCCTTTCCATGTCAGCACCGTAATTACTCCCTTCGACCCGAGCACCGCGCACTAATGGGCCTCGGGAATGGGGGGCAAATGATGTGGCAAGACCGCTGACGTGGAGAAACCGGCAGGTGCCACATCAAAAGACGATGCCACGACGACTCTCCAGCTTGGATTCCACTACCGAGCTGAGCTGAGCTACCCAGGATAGCAAGTCGAGCTCAGTCCTCCGCCAGGTCGACCTCGTGAGCTCGGTGCCTAGGTCGGAGCCATCTTCTACCCTCCAGAGCGAGACCCTCGGAGGTTAGTGCCCTGCGGTCGAGGTCGAGCCAAGAGCTCACCCGCCGATGTGGAGCCTCTCCGAGCGCGCGCCCTCTGGACCAGTTCCATCTTCCGCCCTCCATAGCGAGACCCTCGGAGGTTAGTGCCCTACGGTCGAGGTTGAGCCAAGAGCTCACCCGCCGATGTGGAGCCTCTCCGAGTGCAGGCCCTCTGGACCGGGTATGTCTTCTGCCCTCGAGAGCGAGACCCTCGGAGGTTAGTGCCCTGCAGTCGAGGTCGAGCTAAGGGCTCACCCGTCGATGTGGAGGATCTCCGAGCGCGCGCCCTCTGAACCAGGTCTGTCTTCCATCTTCCAGAGCGAGACCCTCGGAGGTTAGTGCCCTGCGGTCAAGATCGAGGCAAGAGCTCACCCGCCGATATGGAGCCTCTCCAAGCATGCGCCCTCTGGACCGGGTTCGTCTTCCGCCCTCTAAAGCAAGACCTTCGGAGGTTAGTGTCCTGCGATTGAGGTCGAGCCAAGAGCTCACCCACCGATGTGGAGCCTTTCCGAGCGTGCGCCCTCTGGACCGGGTCCGTCTTCCACCCTCCAGAGCGAGACCCTCGGAGGTTAGTGCCCTGCAGTCAGAGTAGAGCCAAGAGCTCACCCACCGATATGGAGCCTCTTCGAGCGCGCGCCCTCTGGACCGGGTCCATCTTCTACCCTCCAGAGCGAGATCCTCGAAGGTTAGTGCCCTGCGATCGAGGTCGAGCCAAGAGCTCACCCGCTGATGTGGAGCCTCTCCGAGCGTGCGCCCTCTTGACCATGCACGCACTTCTCCCTCCTCCACTTGGGTGCCCCCGCAAGCTCAGAGCGCCTAGGCTGGAGCGAGCCTTGCCATCCCAGCTCGGCCCCAGCCCGGACGAGGTCCTCACCAACTGAGGACACCGGCGAGCCGCTCGAGGACCGTACTGGAGCACCTCTCAGACCGTACTGACTGCCTGAAACTGCCAGTTGCACCAAAAAGGCAGGCAGTGCATTGATCGAGATGCTACATTCCTCACCAACCACTCAGATCACCCAGTAATGCAGCACGAAAGCTCTGATACCAAAATTGATGCAGCACGAAAGCTCTGATACCAAAATGATGCAGAACAAAGAACAAAGAAGCGTATGCGGAAGTAAAATTAAGATTAATTCTTTTTTTTTTTTTATATATATTTCAGAAATTGGCTTCGACTCAAAGTAAAGCTAAACTACGTTGAAGGAAACTAGGTAAGGATTGAAAGCACAGTTTAGAAGAAACTAAATTATCAGAGTAGTTCAAAAGTAACGGATCGCTGGGGGTTGAGAAACTCCCAGACCTAGGGTTTCGCTCTGAACTTTCAACAGAACAGAAATAGAGAGGAGAGATGGTTTACTAACCAGACAGTGATCTTCTTAGGATTTTGGTGGAAGAACTCTCCCGAGCAGATTGTGGGATCCTCGGAGTCGGCTATCTTCGTAATGGATCCTCTAATACTGGTCTCGTGGTTTGGTCGACTTCTTCTGGACTCAAGATCTGGGAAAGAAGAGGAACAAATGATGGAATTCAGAAACTCAAGAAAAGGTTTTACCAGGTTGAAGAACTTGAAAGCCGAAGTTGCTGAAATCGAATTCTCCTGGAGGCCGATCTGACTTCCTCTTAGAATTGTTGTAGATCTGCAGTATCTGGACTGGAGCTGGATGCTGGTGGTCGGCCTGGACTTGGAGATGGTGGCCGAGAGAAGGGAAATAGACTAGGGCTTGGTGGAAAGAGAAGGGTGAAGGCGGCTAGGGTTTGGGAGTGGAGTGGCTAACCTAGGGTTTGGGGTTTTGGAGATCTCTCACCTCCTCAAGGTTCCAGGGGAACCCGGATTTACTCCCTCACGGAGCTCAACACCTGGAAGCAAGTGCGGAAAAGAGAAAACACAAGTTTGCTCATAAAAAAATTTCTTTCATTCATCTGATTGATGTAAAATTACAAGAGGGGTTTAATTTATAAGGCATTACAAGGGAGGAGGGTTTCACATCTTCCCATGTGGGACTAAAGGAGGGGATCTCCAAATTAGGGCAAATCCCTTATATATGGTCGGCCAAAATACCAAAAAAATAGGATTTGGGTTATAAATGGCAGGTAGATGGCGCCACCTTGCTTGGATCTTCAAGAAAAATTTTCTTCCCTTCCATGGATCAACTCTTTTGGACTCCTCCTTTTCTTCCTCCCTAAGTCAAGGTCCTTCCCATCTTTGTTTTGGTTGTCTTTGGCAGGTAGTGGGCGCCCCCTTGAAATTCTCTTCCAAGAGAATTTCTTCCCTTCTTTGCTTTGGGTTTCTTGGGAAAGTCTTGGCCGCCCCCCTTGATTTGTGGTCTTTTGGTGAACTTCTCTTTATCTGGCGCATGAGAGAAGGAAGTTGCCATCTGTGGAGTGGGGACCAAAGGCTGCTGGATGTGGATATGGCGCCCCTTGGACTGGGAGTGTGGCTGGGAGTGTGGTGTCCACTTGCCTGGTCTTGGGAGAAAATGTAACATCCCAGGTTGAAACCCTAGTCCACTACTGAGTCAACATGACTCAACAAAATAAAATGCAAGTAATGTAGACTCAAGCTAAATTGAGTTGATCTAGTCAACTCTTATTACAAACCAAAAACCCTAATTCTTCGGGCAAGGTTAATCAGAGATCCAGATGGAGCTCTGAAGTCTTCTTCTGAGTCTGGTGCCCGCACCACCCAGGAAAGAAGGCCAATCGGGAGATTCGAATCCCATGGGCGGTGGCCCGCCAGTCGAGGCACCCCCAAATTTTTTGGAGTGAGGCAACCAAGAAGAGTGTCAGAGCGCCTGACATCGTGCCCTATCATGAATTAGGAAAGGCTCCCTGGGACACCGTCGCTTGCGCTTGACAGCTCGGCGGGGATCCCGAGACAAACACCGAATGGTAACCAAAGTTCACGACCAACCTGGAGGTAGTACAACAACTCGAACACATCAGACAACACAAAGGGAAGAAAAAAAAAGAAAAAAGGCCACCCCCATAAGCAAAGGGGGTATGGCACCACCACGACCGCCATCGCCACCATAAGCATAAGCGCAAGCCCGTCCAAGAGAGGGCGAAGCGCCATTACCACCACTGATGGAAGGAACCGAGGGGCACAAGGAGAGGCGGAGGAACAGAGCATCCCTCTATCCCCGCTATCACTCTCCCCCTACGACGTTCACACCTCCATGCACATCTTTTACTCCTCTTAGTTCGGAGTCCATCAAGAGAGGCTCGACCAGGAGGATCTGTTCTCCTGGATCGTCAGTGACTTGATCATTGGAGCGCCCCTGCCGGAAACCCCGGTCTGGGTCTCTAACCATTATCTTGCAGGTCCAGGAGTGGAGGACCGCCGGGCAGCAAGGCATCCTCACCCAGCAAGGAGATCCAGGAACCAAGAATGGTGGGTGACAGGAAGAGCGCACTCCAGTGCTGACAGCAGCTATGGGCCACGATGGTCTTGGTGGCAACACATATCAATATACATCCCAAATAAGAGTAACTAAATATGGAAGGATATCTCTTAGGAGGGAAATATGTTTAACACCCCCCATCAAACTTAAGGTGCTTCTTGCAAATGAAGTTTGGAGAGAAGGTAACGGTGGCGCTCCTTGCCATGAAACTTTGTGAGTAAATCAATAATTTGATTGGTGGAGGAGATATAATGTAGATCAATAGTCCGCTGCTGATAGTGGTTGCGAGTAAAGTGACAGTCAATTTCAATATATTTGGTATGCTTATGAAAGACAGCATTGCAGGTGATTTGGATAGCATTATGACTATCACAATAAATGGGCGTTGGAGCAGATAGTTGAATGCCCATATCATTAAGTAGCCAGCGAAGCCAGACAATCTCAGCAATAGTTTGAGCAAGGGCATGGTATTCAGCTTCGGTGCTGGAGCGAGATACAACTGACTGCTTTTTACTTTTCCATGTAATCAATGAGTTTTCCAAAAATATATAATAGCCAGTGAAAGAGCGTCGATCAGTGATATCCTCAGCCCAATCTGAATCAGAGTATGCATGAAGATTTAGATGAGAAGAAGAAAGAAGAAGCCCATGATATACGTGCCTTTGATATATCGAAGGATCCGAAGCATTGAAGCATAGTGAGTAGATCGAGGCGCAGACATAAACTGACTGACAACATGAACTGTATGAGAAATATCTGGCCGAGTGATAGTGAGGTTGTTGAGACTACCTACAAGTTGTCAATACGTAGTGAGATTAGTGAGAATCTTTCCATCAGTAGGGTGAAGCTTCAGATTTATCTCAAGAGGGATATTAATAGTTTTATTGTCAGAAATGCCAGCACGAATGAGTAGATCAAAGGCATATTTAGCTTGAGAAAGGAAAAGACCATCAGATTGATGGTTGACTTCAATGCCAAGAAAGAAGCGTAATAAGCCAAGATATTTCATTTCGAAGTACTTGTGCAAATATTGCTTGGTATCATAAATGCCTTGTTGGTCATCTCCAGTGATAACCATATCATCAACATAAAGAAGAAGTAAAACTATCCCATGAGAGGAGCGGCGATAGAAGAAATCCATAACCAAGAAGAGTGGTTTGGAATTTTTCAAACCAAGCACGAGGTGCCTGTTTGAGACCATAAAGAGCACGTCGAAGTTTACAGACTTGATGAGGCTGGTTAGGTAAGCCAGGAGGCGGCATCATGTATACTTCTTCAGATAGATCTCCATGAAGAAAAGCATTCTTGATATCAAGTTGATGTAAGGACCATCTTTTGGCAGCAGCTATAGCAACTAGAGTTCAGATTGAAGTTATACGGGCAACAGGAGTGAAGGTCTCTTCATAGTCGATGCCATATTCCTGTGTAAATCTTTTGGCAACAAGATGAGCCTTATAGCACTCGATTGAACCATCAACCTTAGTTTTAATCTTGTATATCCATTTGCAACCCACAATTGATTTCCCAGGCGGCAGATCGACCAGGTCCCATGTATGGGTCTTCTATAGAGCCTCAAGTTCTTCTGACATAGCATTCTGCTAGGAAGGATTAGATGATGCCTCTTGATATGACTTAGGTTCATTTAAGGGCAAAATGGTGGACAAGTAACAATGATAGTCTGTCAACCGGGATGGTGGATTGTGGTTGCGAGCAGGATACCGTCTCTCAGTGGTTGCCGGATTACTCGCAGGGGGATTGGTTGCGGGGATGACAGCAGGCCGGTCTGGTTGGTCATGTGGTCCATGTTCCTCATGAAGTGGTGAAAAAGTATCTAGCAGAGGTTCTTGACATGGAAATAGAGATGCTTTGTGGGATAAGGAGAAAAAAGGAATATTTTTCCAGAATGTGACATGTCGAGAAATGCACAGTTTGCGTGTGGTAGGATCATAACACCGATATCCTTTTTGTTGGAGGCCATAACCTAAGAACATACAGATTGCATTTTTCTTAGAAAGTTTGTCACACTCACATTTGGGAAGAAGAACAAAGTAAGTATAGCCAAAAACACGAAGATGGTCATAGGAAGGGGGAGAATGATAAAGGTGTTCAAAGGGTGAAAGATTGGAAATGACACTGGAGGGAAGGCGATTGATGATATATATGGCAGTATTCATGGCTTCTCCCCAAAAGGCTTTTGGAACAAAAGAGGAAAAAAGCAAGGTACAGGCGGTTTCAACAATATGAGGATGTTTGCGTTCAGATACACCATTTTGTTGAGGGGTCTCAACACAAGATAATTGCAAAAGAGTGCCTTGGGATTTAAGGTATTCGTTAAAAGCTTTTGAGAGATATTCGCCACCAGAATCAGAACGAAAAATTTTGATAGGTTTAGAAAATTGGGTTCTAATCATGGTGGCAAATTTAGTATAGACCTTTAGAACATCAAAACGAACAGGCAAAAGATAGAGCCATGTAAAATGTGTGAAATTAACAATAAAAATAACATAATATTTAGAACCACCTATAGAAGAGACAGGGGCAGGACCCCAAACATCAGAATGAATAAGATCAAAAGGAGCAGTAGCAGTAGAGTGCCTTAATGAGAAAGGTAAAGTTGCTTGTTCAGATAACTTACAATGAATACAGGATGATTTTTTTGCTTCAAAGACAGAGCCTAACAAGCCTTTATTAAATAAGTGGGATAACTTGGAAAAGGAAGGATGACCTAAACGATTGTGCCAAGAGGATTTATTGAGAGAAATAGCAGCAACAGAGTGAATACCAAGGGTAGGAGGAACATAGAGCCTATCCAGAACAAAAAGATGACCAACCTTATGGCCGGTCCCAACTTCCTTCCCCGTCGAGCAATCCTGCGCAACACAGCCAGAAGAAGAAAAGATAACGATAAGGCCTTGTTACATAATTGGCCAATGAAAATAAGGTTCAGAGAGAGTTATGGAGCAAGGAGAATATTAGAAAGGCATAGTGTGTCAGAATGAATGGTTCCATTATGGCTAGTAGTAATGAGAGAACCATTTGCAGTTTGAACATGGGGTGGATAATGAAGAGGGAAAACATGCTGAAAAATATCGGAGTAGAATGTCATATGGTTTGAGGCACCAGAATCAAAAAACCACTTACCTGGCAAAGAAGATGTGTCAGAAGAAGAGGTTACAGGATTACCAACAGCGAGAGTCTGATATATCATCGCCTAGATATCATCGTGAGTAAGAGAGGTGACCGCCTGTGCGGGAGGGGCTGGCATGACAGTAGCAGCAATAGAGGAAGGGCAATCTCCAGAACTTCAAGTCTTAGCTCGCATGTGGTTGGAATTTGGATGGGGACAATGTGAAACAACATGTCCAACCTTCTTACAGTATATGCACTGCATGGAAGACGTATCCGGAATGCTAGAATCAGAGCCTGGACAATTCCGAGCAAGATGGCCAAATTTCTTGCATGAGTGGCACTGAAGTTGAGATAATCCCTTCGATTTGACCTGTGTAGATAAAAGCATAGGGGTATCAGAATTGGAAGAAACGATATGCTTGCAAGTTTCTTCAGCAATCAATTCAGAAAGAGCAGTGTCAACAGAAGGAAGATGAGAGCTGTATAGAATCGATGCTCGAACAAGCTCAAACTCATCATGAAGAGCCATTAAGAACCGGACAAGACGAAATTCTTCTCGAAACTGATAATAAAGTTCTGCATCATGGGTCCAATTAGGCTCCATTAGAGCAAGTTGATCCCAAATCAGAGACATCTGAGAATGAGAATCAACTACAGATTGCACTGGTTGTTGCTTGAGATTGCGAAATCCAGTTCAAATTTGTACTTCAGGGTAAAATTTGTCTGATTTTACCGCTTGGCAAGAAAGTCCTAGATTGCCTGTGCAGTGTCAAACTTGTTGAAGTGCAGGCTGATAGATGGACTTATAGAATTCGAAATCTAAGTCATGATCTTGTTGTTGTTGATCTCCCATTGATTAAAAGCATCCCCAGATTCAACTGGACATGGAAGTGCACCCGTGACATATTTCCATAGTCCTCGATCTTTCAAAAAGATGCCCATCATATAGGATCATTGACTGTAATTAGCCCCATTTAATATGATAATAATAGGTTGCGCGAGATTAGCTGCCATTGACAGGAAGGAAGAGAGCAGACTCAATGGTCACGAAACAGGTGGCACGACTGCAGAGCCCGGTGAAGAAGATCAATGGCACCATCAGCAGAGGAGCAGTCGTCGGAGTTAGATCCAGCCGTTGAAGAGATGCACGGAGGAGGGAGGGCTCGTCGATGTCGGAGGAGAAGCTGCAAAGGCTGGTAGATCCGGCTGGCAGATCTGATAGATCTGCTACAAAGCTCCCGCGAAGAGGAGTGCCACAAAGGAGCAGAGCAGGGCGGCGACAGAAGACATTGATAGGAGAGCAGATAGGGGCAGGCACGGTGGAAGACGTCGGCGGGGGGCGACCGACGGCTAGAGCTGGAGATCGATCAGCGATCGAAGGGCGAACGTGCGGTGGCGAGCAGCGATCTGGAGATTGACCCACGCCGGAGCATGGGCGGAAGCACAGGGCGACGCGATGGCCGGATCTAGGGATTGATTTGAGATGGAGACCGATGGGCGGCACCGGTCGATTGCTGGGATAGATCCGGCGGGAGGGAGTGGCTGGGGCTCCGATCCGGAGGGAGGGGGTTGAAGGTGCAGCAGATGACGTAGCAAGTGTGGCTGATGAGGGCCTTGAAGGGGGCGGCCCCACCATCGGTGGTGAGGTCCCAGAGGCGAAGAGTGCGGTCATCGGAGGTGGAGTAGAGGAAGTGGCCGTCGACAGAGAAGGAGAGGTCGGAGACTCCTGCAGCGTGGCCGGAAAGCTCGACGCGGAGGGAGAGGTCAGCGGCGGACTAGACACGGAGGGTCTTGTCGACTGAGGCCGAGGCAAGGTTCACGGGCGGCAAGGTTCCGGTCGGAGGCGGGGGTCGAGAGAGGAGGTCCGGCGGGAGGCAGCGTCCGAGAGAGGAGGGAGATCCAGTGATGGGCGGTGACAGTGGGAAGGGGAGGCGTGGCGGTGAAGAGGGCAGCATGGAGAGATTAGGTCATCCTTGGAGAAAAAGGAAAGGGGCCGGAATAAGTTTGGAATAATGTTGGAATAGGTTTGGGATAGACAAGAATAAGATGGAATAGCAACCCGCTCTGATATCATGTAGAAAGTTGAATTCATTATATCATTATGCTTGGGATTCATCCCATTAAATATACACTTGAGGATGTACATAAGGTAAATGCCTACCAAAATATCCTAATTAGGATTAGCCAAATATGGTTACATATCAATATACATCCCAAATAAGAGCAACTAAACATGGAAGGATATCTCTTAGGAGGAAAATATGTTTAACAAAATTAATATATAATAATTTATTTAAAATTTAAAATATATTCGATTTGTTATCTATTTAAAATTTGAAAATGCCTGGTATATGTCATGTCGTCCTAACCTCGTGTAGAGGGCGAGCGACCGTGCAGCAAAGGGCAAATGACCTTTTTTTTGTTTCCCATTCCAGCCTCTCCGTTCTATGTAAAAAGGATCATCCATGGCTCCTCCCCCATTGCCACCCTTCTCCTTTCTTTTTTCTACTTAACATGCTCTGCAAGCGATACAAGGAGCTTTGCATCTTCCTCAATGTCGGCGTTCTTCTGCCAGAGAAGGCCCTCGCCATCTATTGCCAAGCTCCCGGCTGCCCCTTCATCTTCTGTGGTGCGATCCATGCTGCTCGCCCCTTCACCATCCTCTCCCTCCCTTGGCCTGACCCCATTGATGCTGCCGTTATGGGGCCCCTCCTTTCCTTCACCCTACCACCTGCAGCATCCCTCCTCTCCTCCGCTTGCAACTCCTCCATGCCCTTCTACCGCCCGCGGTTCTTCACTCCTCGCCCCCTTCGTGGTGCGGGCACCAGACTCAGAAGAAGACTTCAGAGCTCCATTTGGATCTCTGATTGACATTGCCCGAGAAATTAGGGTTTGTAATAAAGGTTGACCTGGTCAACCAGTTTATTTATTTTATTTATTTCTTGAGTCACCATTTAAATTTTGTTGAGTCATGTTGACTCGGTGCAAGTCCCAATGTGGTTTCAATTTGGTCCAAAATGGTGCCACATTTCTCTTCCAATCAACTCAAGGTTCAAGCAAGTGGAGGCCACACTCCAAGCCACACGCCCAGCCACACTCCGAGCACACGCCAGAGTCCAGGAGGCGCCATAGAGGCATCCCAGTGTCATGGTCCCCACATCCAAAGAAGAAAAAATCAAATTGGAGGCTAAATTAAAGGAGGCGCCCACACCTGCCTAATTTACCTAAGCAAAGAAGGAAGAAAACTTCTCTTGGAGAAGAAATCAAAGAAGGACATCCAACCTACTCCTAATTGAAGTTCAAATCAAAATCAAAGAGCTTAACTTGGAGTGGAAGAAAAGAAGAAATACCATAAGAAGAAGAGGACTCCAAATCCAAATCCAACTCCAAAGGAGGTGCCATAAAAGTTCCAAAACAATTCCTTTATGGCCGTTCCAATTTTTTTGGACTCTTGGTCGGCCAAGGGAGAGGATTTTCTACCTAATCTAGGGGTTGCTAGAGTTTAGTCCCACATGGGAATTTGTACAAGCTAGGAGAAAATTTTAGGTCTATATAATAGACCTCTCTTTGTAACTTTAAATCAATCAATGAAAAAAATTATTTTTGCTATTCTCTTGTGTTGAGCAACCTAGGTTTCTCTTCTTCCGCACTATTCTAAGTGTTGAGCTCCGTGAGGGGGTAATCCGGGTTCCATTGGAGCCTTGAGGAGGTGAGAGATCTCCATCTTTAGCCAAAACCCTAGGTTAGCCACTTGAAATTCCAAAACCCTAGCCACCTTTCATTATTTTCCATCCACCAAACCCTAGATCCATCCATCTCCCACGGCCTCTCTCTCTCTACAAGTCCAGGCCGTCCACCTTCATCCAGATCCAGTCTGGCTACTTCAGATCCAGAGCAAGTTCCAAGGAAAATCACATCAGCATCCAGGAGAATCCAGTTTTCAGCAATTTCGATCTTCAAGTTCATCAACCTGGTAAATCTTTTCCTTGACTCTCTGATTCCATCAATTATTTTTCTTCTCTTCCAGATCTTGAGTTCAGGAGAAGCCAACCCGCCAAAGGACCAGTATTGGAGGATCCATTACGAAGATATCCAACTCCGAGGATCCAACAATCTGCTCGGGAGAGTTCTTCCACCAAAATCTGTGAAGATCATTGTCTGGTTAGATAAACCTTCCCTTCTCTTTATTTCTGTTTTGTTAAAAGCTCGGAGTGAAACCCTAGGTCTGGGAGTTTCTCAACCCCCAGCGATCCGTTGCTTCTAAACTACTCTGATAATTTAGTTTCCTTAAAATTGTGCTTTCAATTATCATATTAGTATCTTTCAATGTTAGGTTAACTTTTCTTTGATTTGAAGCCAACTTCTACAAACCTATAAAAACAACAAAAAATTAGTTAATCTTAATTTACTTCCGCATCGCATCCCTTTATTTGTTCTGCATCATTTTTGGTATCAGAGCCCAGTCTAGGGTTTCTGATTTGCTTGCTTGCTTGTTTTGATTGTTCTCTTTTTATTTTGTCTGCTCGAAGTAGACTCCCCAGGACGTCCGGTCCTAGGAACTAAGCGAGGCGCAAGCCTCCTCCTCCCATTCCACGGGATGTTCCTAGGGCGTGTAGGGGATCCATTGGGTTATAACTTCGTAGCAGGGATTATAAACGGGGAAGACAATCTAGTTGCAGCCCGTAATTGCCCTGTTATCTGAATTATTTCTCCCTGTATGAAACTTCAAATTGCATGATTTTTGCTTCGTTGAAACCAGTATTATTGAACCTATTTTCCATAATTTTTCTGCGATTTATTGATTTCGGTAAAAATTCTGAGAATTAAAATACAGCAACTCTGTTTTTTGTGTTCTGCAATTCAATTCTTTTTGGAGTGATCATCTCATAATTTACTTAAGGGCAATTGAGCATCTAAGATAAGGGGAGGAGTTGATTACCTCTCCTTAGCCCAAAACCACCATCCAATCATTCGAACCTAGACCTAATTTAAAATCAGTTAGACCTAATTTGCCCTAGTGGGCTAGGGACACCAATTGGTCGGGTCTAGGCTAGTGTTGAGTCAGTTTGCTGAGTTATTCTGTGTGTGCTTAGCACTCAGTGTCTAGAACGGTGGTTCAGGGACTACGTCCCGAAGGGCTTGTGTGCTGGTCCGCCTACCTGGCCAATCACTGATTGGTGTCTAGGATTGGCGATCAAGGACCTAACACTCCCCTTACACCTGCCTGGCTGAGTCCTGAGTTACTACAGGCTAGCATGCCACTCTGATTGGGCATCTAGTTTGGACTCTAGGTCTAGTGATCCAGTAGTCGATTTAGTCTAGTCTCATTTTGTGTGCTTGCTTGAATCATCATGTCTACCAGAAACGGAGTGCCATATCAACCTGGTCAAACCCAACCTGATTTAGAGGCCATGATCAGAACTCTTACTGAAAGTATGGCTAAAATGAATCAGGATATGACAAACACTGTGGCCCAGTTTAGCACACAAATTCATGAGGATCTTACCCAACTTAGGGACCGAGTCCAAGTACTTGAAGAACCTAGACATCGGAATTAGACTCCTGACCCCGATTTTAATGTGCCTCAGCCTCATCCACATCAGGAGCCTAGAAGGCCTTTATATAGAGATCCTGAACCTAATCATAGGAGGCCTGACCCAGAGCCTGAAGATAGAGATGATAGGTTCATCAAGAACATCAAATTAGATGCACCCACTTTTGATGGTAGTCTGAACCCTAAGGTGTATTCTGATTGGGAGGGTGAGATGGATCAATACTTTGAGTGGTATGCTATGTCTGAGGAGAGGAAATACAAGTTTGCCAAGATGAAATTAGTGCGTCAAGCTAGGTTATACTGGGGGAACATTGAGCTAACCACTAGGAGACGGAATGTTGAGCCCATAACCACTTGGCAGGGTATGAAAGAAAAATTGAGAGATAAATACCTACCCATTTCATACCAGCAAAACCTGTTAGACCAATGGAAAAACCTGAAACAAGGAAATCGATCTGTCTCAGACTACATAACTACTTTTGATGAATACCTAATGAGATGTGATGTGAGTGAAGCCCACGAAGTCACTTTGTCTAGATTTAGGGCTGGACTGAGGAAGATATCAAGAGAGAATTATTTCTGAGAGAGGTTACTGATCTAGACCAAGCCTACCAGATTGCACTGAACACTAAGAAATTTCAGAGAGGACCTATACCTTCTAGGGTTTGTGCCCCAATCCCAAGGAATGGACCTAGCCAAGTTATCCCTAGTAAACCTTTTCAGGGTACTTCTACCCCTAGGCCCATGGACAAAGGTAAGGCACCTGACACCCAGAGAACCCCTAGTTCAAATATCACCTGTTTTAAGTGTCAGAAACCAGGTCACATTTCCAGTCAGTGTACTGCCATAGCCTGTTTCAAGTGTCATAAGGTAGGTCATGTTGCTAGCCAGTGCCCACGGAGATCCCTTTACATAGAAGAGGGAGAGAATGATAATTCCGAGCCCAGTGAGGAATTTGAAGAAGAAGTTTATGAGGCCGGAATGAATTTGGTTGAGGAGTATGAAGGAGAGGAAGAACCCAATGAATCTGACCAATTAGGAGTTGTAAGATGCATCCTATCCCAGAATCTAGTTCAAGAGGATTGGCGTAGGACTAACATCCTACAAACTTTTCTTAAATTAGGGGATAAGGTATGTAAGATCATCATAGATAGTGGGAGCTGTGTAAATGCCATCTCTACTAGCACTGTCAAGATGTTAGGCTTAATCCCAGTTCCCCATCCCAACCCCTATAAGGTTTCTTGGGTAGATTCTACCTCTATACCCATCCAATCTAGATGTCAAGTCCAAATCCAAATGCAATCTTATCACGAAAAGATTTGGTGCGATGTTTTACCCATGGGGGTGAGCAGTATAATTCTCGGAAGACCTTGGTTGTATGATCATGATGCCACCCTCTTAGGAAAATCCAATACCTGTGTCTTTAGTTTCAATGGGAAGAAGATTACGATCCATTCCGTTCCCCCTAAGGACAGGGTAACTAAAGGAGCCGGTAAGGTTAAGGAGATGAAAACTGGAGTGAACCTAATCAGTGCTAAGGATCTAGAACAAGAAATTCATAGTGGTTCACCCATCTGGATGTTGACTGCTAAGGAACTTAGAACTTCGGAACCCTCAGAGCCTCCTCAAGAAGTTAAACCTGTGTTAAAAGAATTTGAGGATGTCTTTCCCGAGGATTTGCCAGACCACCTTCCACCTCTTAGGGATATCCAGCATGCCATAGATCTAATCCCAGGAGCGACTTTGCCCAACTTGCCCCATTACAGGATGAATCCATCTGAGCATGAAGAACTGCAAAAGCAGGTTGGAGAATTATTGAGGAAGGGGTTTATTAAAGAAAGTCTTAGCCCTTGTGCAGTCCCAGCCTTACTGACCCCAAAGAAAGATGGCACGTGGAGGATGTGTGTTGACAGTCATGCCATCAATAAAATTACAATCAAATATAGGTTTCCCATCCCTAGACTAGATGACATGCTTGATATGATGGCTGGTGCAATGGTTTTTTCTAAGATTGATCTCAAAAGCGGCTATCATCAGGTTAGGATTAGACCCGGGGATGAATGGAAAACTGCTTTCAAAACTAAGGATGGTCTTTATGAATGGGTTGTTATGCCTTTTGGGTTGTCCAATGCCCCTAGTACTTTCATGAGAATTATGACCCAGGTACTTAGAGCTTTCATAGGAAAATTTGTGGTGGTCTATTTTGATGACATCCTGATCTATAGTAAGACCCCAACAGATCACCTAGACCACCTTAGAGCAGTCTGCCAAGTTTTGAGGAATGAGAGACTCTACGGTAATCTTAAGAAGTGTGAATTCATGACTAGTAGAGTTATCTTTCTTGGTTTTGTAGTAACCCCTGACGGCGTGGCGGCCGATCCTGAGAAGATTAAGTCCATAGTAGACTGGGCAGAGCCAACCAATGTGCATGAAGTTAGAAGTTTCCATGGCTTGGCTACCTTCTATAGGCGATTCATCAAGGGGTTTAGTACTTTAGCTGCTCCAATCACTGATTGTATTAGGAAGGGAGAATTTCATTGGACTAAGTCAGCCCATAAAGCCTTCCTAGATCTTAAGGATAAAATGATCCAGGCACCCATTCTGAGATTACCCGATTTTTCTAAAGTATTTGAGGTTGCCTGTGATGCTTCAGGTGTAGGAATAGGTGGAGTCCTAAGCCAAGAGAATCATCCCATAGCATTCTTTAATGAAAAACTTAATGATGCTAAGCTTAGGTATTCTACCTATGATAAGGAATTTTATGCGGTGGTGCAAGCTTTGCGTTACTGGAGACATTATTTGCTACCGCAGGAATTTGTACTATTTTCGGACCATGAGGCTCTTAGATTTCTGAACTCCCAAAAGAAGCTTAACCCTAGGCATGCTAAGTGGGTAGAATATATCCAGTCCTATACTTTTGTCCTGAAACATAAGGCTGGAGTTGAGAATAAGGTAGCTGATGCCCTTAGTCGCCGATCTCTGTTATTAACTTCTGTTAGAACTGAGGTCATAGGGTTTGAGCAAATCAAAGAGGAATATGAGTCTTGTCCGGATTTCACAACTGTGTATCAGGATCTAGTTCAAGGACCATCTAGTAATCACCAGGATTATACCCTTGTAGATGGTTTTTTGTTCTTCAAAAATAGGCTTTGCATCCCTAGAACTTCTCTTAGGGAATTTTTGATTTGGGAAATCCATGCTGGAGGTTTAGCTGGCCATTTTGGAAAAGACAAGACCATTCTAGCTATTGAAGACCACTTTTTCTGGCCTAGCTTAAAAAGGGATGTAGCTAATATTGTAGCTAGATGTCGAACCTGCGCTGTTGCCAAACAGCGAAAACAAAACACTGGCCTTTATACCCCACTCCCTGTCCCAGATCGTCCTTGGCAAGATGTGAGTATGGATTTTGTGTTAGGTTTACCTAAGACCCAGAGGAGACATGATTCTATCTGTGTCGTAGTCGACCGATTCTCTAAAATGGCCCACTTCTTGCCTTGTTCCCAAACTTTTGATGCGTCTAAGGTAGCCACACTTTTCTTCAATGAGATAGTTAGACTCCATGGCCTACCTAAGACAATCGTTTCAGATAGGGATGTCCGGTTCACCAGTTACTTTTGGAAGACCCTTTGGCATAAGTTAGGGACAAAACTTAAGTTTTCAACTGCCTATCATCCCCAAACTGATGGCCAAACTGAAGTAGTGAACCGTGGCCTAGGAAATCTGCTGAGATGTCTTGTTGGTGAAAATACCAGAAATTGGGATTTATACCTACCAAGGGCAGAATTTGCGTACAACGACTCGGTCAATAGGTCTACGGGTAAGAGTCCATTTGAAATTGTACATGGGTACAAACCTCACACACCTCTTGACCTAGTCCCTTTACCTGTCCACACTCGAGTCTCCGAATCTGCTGAGAATTTTGCACAGCATATAAAAGACTTGCATAAAGAAATTCATGCCAAAATAAATTTAAGTAATGAAACTTATAAGAAGTTGGCTGATACTCAAAGACGAGTCAAATCTTTTGTTGAGGGAGACTATGTGATGATTAGGTTAAGGCCTGAACGGTTTCCTCCTGGAACCGTTAGAAAGTTACATGCTAGGGGAGCTGGACCATTTAGAGTGATAAAGAGAGTAGGATCCAATGCCTATGTGCTCAAGTTGCCTCCAGAACTAGGCATTAGCTCTACTTTCAACATTACAGACTTAGTAGAGTACAGGGAGCCAGCTGTGATTCCTAGTGAGCCTTTTGAGCCTAACCCTATCATTGAGAGTGATCCCGACCCTGTGTGTCCACCAACAAACTGGCCTGTGAGGAAAGAGCAGATTGAAAAGATCCTGGATGATCAGGTTATCTCTACTCGTAATCGAGGATACCAAAGGTACCTGGTCCGCTGGCAAGGAAGGCCAGATTCTGATGACTCTTGGATCTCCCGAGAAGAATTACAAGAATTGGACCCAGACCTCTTGGAGAGATACCAGAGCCAACTTGAGCCTTACTCGACAGGGTCGAGTTCCTCCCACCCTGGGAGAATTGGTGCGGGCACCAGACTCAGAAGAAGACTTCAGAGCTCCATTTGGATCTCTGATTGACATTGCCCGAGAAATTAGGGTTTGTAATAAAGGTTGACCTGGTCAACCAGTTTATTTATTTTATTTATTTCTTGAGTCACCATTTAAATTTTGTTGAGTCATGTTGACTCGGTGCAAGTCCCAATGTGGTTTCAATTTGGTCCAAAATGGTGCCACATTTCTCTTCCAATCAACTCAAGGTTCAAGCAAGTGGAGGCCACACTCCAAGCCACACGCCCAGCCACACTCCGAGCACACGCCAGAGTCCAGGAGGCGCCATAGAGGCATCCCAGTGTCATGGTCCCCACATCCAAATAAGAAAAAATCAAATTGGAGGCTAAATTAAAGGAGGCGCCCACACCTGCCTAATTTACCTAAGCAAAGAAGGAAGAAAACTTCTCTTGGAGAAGAAATCAAAGAAGGACATCCAACCTACTCCTAATTGAAGTTCAAATCAAAATCAAAGAGCTTAACTTGGAGTGGAAGAAAAGAAGAAATACCATAAGAAGAAGAGGACTCCAAATCCAAATCCAACTCCAAAGGAGGTGCCATAAAAGTTCCAAAACAATTCCTTTATGGCCGTCCCAATTTTTTTTGGACTCTTGGTCGGCCAAGGGAGAGGATTTTCTACCTAATCTAGGGGTTGGAAGAGTTTAGTCCCACATGAGAATTTGTACAAGCTAGGAGAAAATTTTAGGTCTATATAATAGACCTCTCTTTGTAACTTTAAATCAATCAATGAAGAAAAATTATTTTTGCTATTCTCTTGTGTTGAGCAACCTAGGTTTCTCTTCTTCCGCACTATTCTAAGTGTTGAGCTCCGTGAGGGGGTAATCCGGGTTCCATTGGAGCCTTGAGGAGGTGAGAGATCTCCATCTTTAGCCAAAACCCTAGGTTAGCCACTTGAAATTCCAAAACCCTAGCCACCTTTCATTATTTTCCATCCACCAAACCCTAGATCCATCCATCTCCCACGGCCTCTCTCTCTACAAGTCCAGGCCGTCCACCTTCATCCAGATCCAGTCCGGCTACTTCAGATCCAGAGCAAGTTCCAAGGAAAATCACATCAGCATCCAGGAGAATCCAGTTTTCAGCAATTTCGATCTTCAAGTTCATCAACCTGGTAAATCTTTTCCTTGACTCTCTGATTCCATCAATTGTTTTTCTTCTCTTCCAGATCTTGAGTTCAGGAGAAGCCAACCCGCCAAAGGACCAGTATTGGAGGATCCATTACGAAGATATCCAACTCCGAGGATCCAACAATCTGCTCGGGAGAGTTCTTCCACCAAAATCTGTGAAGATCATTGTCTGGTTAGATAAACCTTCCCTTCTCTTTATTTCTGTTTTGTTGAAAGCTCGGAGTGAAACCCTAGGTCTGGGAGTTTCTCAACCCCCAGCGATCCGTTGCTTCTAAACTACTCTGATAATTTAGTTTCCTTAAAATTGTGCTTTCAATTATCATATTAGTATCTTTCAATGTTAGGTTAACTTTTCTTTGATTTGAAGCCAACTTCTACAAACCTATAAAAACAACAAAAAAATTAGTTAATCTTAATTTACTTCCGCATCGCATCCCTTTATTTGTTCTGCATCACTTCGGTTGTCGCCCACAACTCCTTTGGCCCCCTATTGCCCATGGCGCCCCCCTCTCCTCTGCATGCAACTCCTCCACACCCCTCCGTTGCTCGCAGTTCTCCGCTTGTCGCCCTCGGGGTGCTGCCCATAACTCCTCCGGCCTCTAGCTACCCATGGTGCCCTCCCCCCACCCACCTTTGTTGTCGCTGCTCTCCGCTCTCCCCCTATGTCTGCTTGTAGCTCGTTGGCCCCCCTCTCATCGCTGCCCGCAGCTGCTATGGCCCCTCTGCCTCCCATTGCCGCTGGCCCATCAACCTTCCCTCCATGGTTGCTTGCAGTGCACGATCGCAGTGTCATATTTTTCTTTAATTGGGTTGGATAACTGACTCGACCCATATCTCCCTGCTTTTTTTTTAAGCCGGATTTAAAGTGGGTCTTAGATGGGTTAAGTTTTTTTAATTATGTTATAAATGGATCATAGATAGATTGGGTCAGGTAACCTATTTAACAAACATGTTGGATTCGGGTTCTAAAATATGACCTATTTAAAAACATGTCTTGTTTGGATTATCTTTTTTGATCTGATCTGTATATGACTCAACATGTTTATACCCAACCCAACCTGATTGCCATCCCTTGTCGCATTCCAATCTAATTTTACGAGCCAAGTATATGATTGACAACCGCACACCCACAAAATTTTATCTCTATAAATATGCAAGACTTCTTTTTAAAAATGTGATTTGCATATTAAAGATTTCAAACAAAATAACATTAAGTCTAACATAATAATTCCACTAATTTAGACAGTTTATTTAAACAAAAAATATAAATTTATTTATTTAACCAAGATTTTTTTTGAAATTACGTAGATACTAATTTTTCTCTCTGCTTCGCCCTTGAATCTAATCCAACTACTCTTTGGCATATGAGAAAAATATCAACGAAAGATGAATGAGTTAAAGTCCAAGAAATTACCTTCAATCTCTAGTAGACTCAAGTACAATATATATATATATATACCGGAAATGCTAATTTTTATGATATAGATTCTTTAAACTGTCAATAAAATTTCTTGTCATAATACAAAAAAATTATATGAAAATATATATACTAACATAATTTTTTAAATACTTGATGCATTTGATCAAAAAATTAAAATTAAAATTAAAATAATTATTCAATCTAATCAAGGAACATATATATAATGAAATATACATAATCTATCCACTCACATATAGTCCTTTATAATTATGGCCATGATTAACTTCATCACATGGTCCAAAAAGATCAGCTCCTGAAAATAAAATATATCTCCAAATAGCGTATGCCAGTGATCTGCTTTGACTAGCTAGGCTTGAATGGAGACTAACTCTAAGTCACATGAAAAGATAAACATATCCACCATAGGGAATTCAAGGGAGCTGCAAAAACCCTAGCATCGAAAAGTGGCTAGTGGTGGACGACAAAGTAAAGGAATCTAAAATAGGGGACATTTTGTTCCATGATTACTATAGTGACTCACTGGTGGCAACGAGGGTGATTGTAATGACCATAAACCAGTAAAGGAAGGCGAAGCATAAGAACACTTGAAGAAAATCTTGGTCAAAAGCTCAAAATCAATTTTACTCTGGAAGGGAATTTTTGCTGGTGAATGTTTAGAGGGGGGTGGAAGGGTGATGCATGAAAATTTTCTAGGATTTTTGTGAGATGTGGGCTTTTTGGGCCGAAGTCGGCAGGCCCAGCTGGCTTCGACCCGGATTGTAGAAAAAAAAGGGGGGGGGGGAGGCAGAGTCGAACATGGGAGCTTGTTCTTCTCCTTATCCAGCCGGGAAAGTTGCTAGAGGAGTCAGAGGAAGCCGATGAGGAGGACTTCGTCGGCGTCGTATTTGGGATGGACTGGAACTCCAACCAACGTGGTCTCCCTTCCCTAAGCGACAAGGAGACTGTCGATGGGTTTCCTTTAAATCTCCTACACCGCCACCCCATCGTGCCCCTCCACGCTGTCATCCTCCTCTCCAGCAAGCATCCGAAAGTCCGTCAAGGCCGATGAGTTTTCTTTTATTGTTTACGAGGGTTTAATCTAGATTTTTTTTAGTTTGGTTTGGTTGGTTTGTCTTGGGGCTGTGGACTGTCGGTGGCCACGCCGCCATCCACCTCCGGTCCAGTGAGCACATCCCGGTAACCACCTCCCATGGCCGCCACTAGCAACCAGGGGGAGGTGGTTCGGCCGAGCCGAGGAAGAGCTCAGGGAGGAGTTCGGGAGAAGAGAAGAAAGAAGAAATAGAAGAGAAAAAAAAAGGAAAGGAAAAAATTTAAAAAAGGGAAAGGAAGAAAAAGAAATAAAAAAATGAGAAGAGAGAAAAGATGAAGAGAGAGAAAGAGGAGATAGAAGAGGAGAAAGAAAGAGGAAAAAATAAAATAATAATAATATTATTATTATATTATTATAAAAGAGATGATCAGAAAACTTTCTTCTTCGAAATTTGTAAAGTTAGGATTTTGGATTTGAATAAAATTATTTATTATTGTAGAGGATCAGCCTTCTTATCGAGAAAGTATTGAGCGAGCTTTGGATACGGACTAGTATCGGATATACTAGGATTAGCTTCTGGAAGGTATGGATTCTAGACTTGATCATCCGTGCATATGAGCATTGGCATGCATGATTTATTTTTGCATGGTATAGTTTAATTTTGCATGATGGACAGTATGATTATGGTGATTATTAGTTATGTTTCCGTATACCATGTTTTTATCAAGTAAAATTATTTTTGATGGTTTGGACCATGTTGCCGGTCATTGAAAAATTTGTGATTCATGGTTTGTCATCATGATATGAATTGATAAAGTGATAGCCAAGAGAATGAGGTAATTGGACTAGCCATGCCACGTGGTGTGGTTACTGAGATTGCCAGTCACAGGCTGAAGTGTGACAATGAGATTACCAGTCACAGGCTGAAGTATGATAATAAGATTGCCCGTCACAGGTTGAAGTATGACAATAAGCTTGCCAATCACAGGGACACTGAAATTGTCAGTCATGGGTTGAAGTATGACCGTGGTTAGTCCAGAACCCCAAGGAAGATGGATAACTAATGGAAACACTAAAAGAAAATATAGTTTTTTCAAAGGTTTTGTTATACATGATATTTGAGTTGTTTGATTGCATGATATGATATACTAGTATGTTCTTGCTATTTTCATAATTATATTATTACTGGTGTGATTGTATGGATACCTTACTAGGCTGTAGAGCTCACTTCTTATCTTTTGATTTTTTCAGAGACTCGGGATACATAGTAATGATCGAGCTAGGCGTGACACTGAACATCAATATTGTTTAGATAGTATAGTTAGTTTTGGTTATTTTTCAGTTACTAATACTTATTGTGAATCAGTGGACCATTTAGTGGTTTGATTTTTTTAAAAAATAGATTATTTAATTATTATTAAATTATTTTAAAATATATTGATATAATTGCTGTGATTTTAAATGAAGTGACTCCTGTATGTCTAGACCTGGCATGATTTCTAGGATAAAACCAAGGATCGTGCAACTGGTCATGTAGCCGATTCCGGTATAGAATTCGGGGCGTAACGGTTTTCGTTTGAGATAGGCATGCAGTAGAACTTCTCTTCTTCATAAAAAAAGTGAAGAGACCCCTCTCCCTTGCATGCACATCACCTATGAGATTTTTTTGGATTGGTATAGCCCAGCTTAAAACTAGGTTCTCACATTATCGGTTAATACTTAGAGCTAAAACCGGATCGGATATAAATCAAATATCAATATATCCGTATCCATTTTATTTTGACCAGCGGATATCAATATAGATATGGACATTAAATGAATGTAAAAAATTATATCTATATTTATTTTAAATAGATATGGATATTAAAAATATAGATATAAATACAGATATAGTTAATTCAAGTTGATATTAATAGAATCAAAGATATTATTAAGTTGATAATAAATAAAATTAGTAGTTTATTAATATAATTATATATTTTTTTAAAAAAATAATGAATGCTATATAAAATTAAATTAAATTTTAAATAAAATTAAATATTAAGATACGGATGAGATAGTTATTTTTCCATATCTATACCTATATTTATATTTTTTTAAAAAATATAAATATAAATATAAAATTTAATTAAATATTTAAATTTAAATTTATTTTTTAATAAATTTAAATATAAAAATAAATTTAGTTGAATATTATCTGATTCATTTTCATCGTATCCTTGACGCTCCATCGCATTTTTGTACGAAATAAACGCTTCACTATCGGTATAAGCAAGGCGTTTTCTCGTCAAGAAAATAAATACGTAAGGCGTCGTCACATCGTTATTGGTTTGGCAAAAACGCGGTGGTATGGGACAATAAGTTGACCGGTGATTTGTCGTTCGGATGTGACCGAAAAGTATCGTCATCGTACCTTTCAACAGCTCCCTGTATCTTTGCTGAAAGTATATAGAATCAGAAATCACGCATATAATAATACAGAATAAGAGAAACATGATCCATGCGAGGATGCTTAACTCGACACTATATTATTAATCTCTCCTTTTCCTTTCTCTGAACCACTTTGTCATAATTTTCTACCCGCATGTCATCATGTAGGCTTCTTCAAAATTTTACCTGGTCAATAGAAAACCATGGCACGCAATTCTTACATGAGATGGTTGCTCTTCTTCTTTTTAACAAAGTCGCATGACTAAATCAATCCTTATCAAAGACCCATTCCAGATCATTCCCTATATATATCAACTCCTCCCCAGACACCTTGTTCAATATCTCTCGGTTATTCTTCTGCTACCTAGAAAGAGAGAATAGATGGCTGCCCATTTCCTTTTCCTTGCTCTCCTTGCTCTGGCTTCATCTCATGCCATTGCTTCTGATCCCGGTCAACTCCAAGATTTTTGCGTTGCTGATGTTAACTCGGATGGTACTCCTGCTCATCAACGATTAATTTTCTGAGTTATGAAATAACGTATAGTTTTATACATTGTCCAGGTACTGATCGATCGTTCTTATGATTGTTACAGTGTTTGTGAATGGATTTGTCTGCAAGGATCCGAAGCAGGCTAAAGCCGAAGATTTCTTCTTCTCTGGACTTGACAAGGCTGGTGACACGGGAAACAAAGCCGGGTCTAATGTGACTCTACTCTCCGTGAACCAAATTCCTGGGATCAACACCCTTGGCATCACGCTAGCTCGCCTAGACTTTGCACCCTATGGTCTCATCCCTCCCCACACCCATCCACGGGCTACCGAGATCCTTACCGTGTTGGAAGGCACGCTCTACGTCGGCTTCGTGACATCTAATAATCCCAACAACCAGCTCTTCACGAAGGTCCTTCACAAGGGCGATGTGTTCGTATTTCCTCAAGGTCTCGTCCACTTCCAATTCAACGTTGGGAAGACCAATGCCGTCGCCATTTCTGGTCTGAGCAGCCAGAACCCTGGTGTGATCCTCGTACCCAATGCAATCTTTGGAACGAAGCCACCCATCTCCGATTATGTTCTTGCCAAGGCCTTTCAGTTGGATAAGAAGACTGTAGATTGGCTCCAGTCCCAATTCTAGACGGACAACAGCAACTAAGCAACTGCATGCGAACTACTTGGATTGACATTATTTGTATTGTATGTTTTGAATAAGCAAACATTTTTTTTTTTTGTTCGAGCTAAGGAATTAATGATTTTTTAAATTTGTATTGTTTGGTTTGGATAAGAAAACATTGTCCTTTTGTTTGCTTATATTTGTTTGAGCTAAATATATTTTTACAACATTATACAGGCAAAGCTAGAGAATTACTTTTATCTGTTAATATTTGTGTTGCTTCCGGTTTAGTTATGAGCATGGACTTCCATATATTGAATCCTGCAAGTATGTTATGAATGGGCTGGGACTGCTCATTTTAGTTGTCTCATCAACTTTATGCTTCAACATGCACTCATAACTAACAAAGCAAGCACTCTATTCTTTAGGAATCATGATCACTCCTAGCTTATACGGTCACAGCACGAGGACAAAATATTTATTACAAATGGCTGGCTTCTTTCGGATTTTTTTGTGATTAGATACATGGTTAATCTATTCTCAAAGAAATATCGTTGTTTTGAAGCTGTAAATGCTGCTTGTCCATTCACTAATTTTGTTGTTCTATATTTAAAATTTTTTAAATTTTTTCTTAGACTATCGATAATTTTGATGCTGCTTAAATCGTTGATCAGTTGTGTTGGCGTGGAGTCATTGAATCGGCCGGTCGGAGCTGCTGCACCGCAGGACCGCTTCCTGGTTCACCTGCAAGATAGGTCTTTTGCCGGAGTTGTTCCGGCGAGGGACACTCCGATGCCTAAGTCAGTGATGGATCCCAGCCATAGAATGGGAAAGGATGTTGAGAGTATGAGAGAAAAGCTCTTAGAGCATGTGTGAATGTATGTGAGCGTTTGCGCCCCCCCTTCTCATTATTCTTACCACCATTTAAAAGGAGGCCTCCGGCCTGCGGCCCGCTCTTTTTCCGGTGATTATGGGGAGTCAATTTTTTTCATGATTGGCGATCGTGAGTTGTCATTGAGCGGTTTCGGCCAGATCGGAGGCGTGACAGCTAGAGTTGCGCGCCATGATCGTGGCATGGAGAGTTGCGATTGTAACCGTTGGCTACAGTTGCCTATCTGGGCCAGATCGTGGTCCCATCTTCGGATTTTCCCTTTGCATGGGCTAAAGACTTGGTGTTTGCCCCAGGACCGGAGATCATGTCTACGGCTGGGACCGAAGAGCGTGTCTTCGGAAGACTTGGCTGTTACCATCGCCAAAGCTATCGAAGCCCTCACCGTTGCTACTACTATCACTGTCAAGGTCATCTTCCTCTTGCTTAAGTGCTCATCCTGGCCATGGACTGCATCATCATCCTCCTTGTTGGAGATTGTCTACGTCAATGCTGCTTCACCGGTGCCTTCGCCACTTCCGGCATCTTTGCTACTATCGGTGTTTTCACCGCTGCCCTCGACATTACCGAAGTCCTCCCATGCACCGTTGTCGAATGCTTCCACCATGAGTGGAGTAGTAAGACTGACAAATATGTTCATCAAAATCGTTTTGCAAGAAGTCCAAACGAGCCATTACTATATATCAAAAGAAAAAAAGGTACACAAGATTTCTTGATTATTTATTTATATGTTGATGACCTTACTTATAACGACATTAATACTATCATGGTAGAAGAATTTAAAAAGACCATTGATAAAGAAGTATGAAATGACTAATCTTGGACTCATTAAGTATTTTTTTTTGTATTCAAGTTAGGTAATCAAAAGGAAGGATATGTATATCACAAGAAAATATATTGAAGACTTGTTGAAAAAGTTTTATATACTTAATTGCAAGCCTGCAACAATTCCAATGTCTAAGAATAAAAAATTTCAGCTACATGATGGTACTCAAAAGATTGGTGCTACATCTTATAGAAGTCTGGTTGGTTCACTTATTTATCTAATAAATATAAGGCCAGATATTATTTTTCTTGTTAGTCTCTTATCCAAGTTTATGAGTCAACCAAGTAAGCTTTATTGTGCAGCGGCTAAGAGGATTTTTTATTACTTACAAGGTACTAAAAAGCTTGGTTTGTATATAAAAAAGAAAATTATAACAAGTTTGTTAGATATTCAGACAATGATTGGGCAGGCTTTCTTGGGGACTGAAAATGTACTTTAGGTCATGTATATTTTGTTTAGTAACAAAAGTCATATCCTGATCTTCAAAGAAGCAAAAGATCGTGACACTTTCATCTACCGAGGTTGAGTATATTTCAATAACTGATGTAGCATATGAAGTAGTTTGGCTTAAGAGAATTCTCTCTTATTTGCAACATAGTGACCAAAGCCTAACAATTATGATAATATGTCTATCATTGCTATGACAAAGAATCCAGTATTTTATAATATGACAAAACACATCAACATCCATTATCATTTCATCCAGGACTTGGTCAAGAAAGGAGATATTCAGGTGGAGTTTGTCAATACCAATGAGCAACTGGCTGATGTCTTCACCAACCATTTATAATTAAAAAATTTTAGCAAGCAAGAGATATTATGAAAATTATAAATTAAGGTATTAAAAGTTAATTTGTCATTAAAGTTGTCACCAATAGTAGCACATTTAAGAGTCGCATAACTCTAATATTTAATATATTGTGGTGAGCAAGGAGTTAACTCTAGTATATTGTATATTAATCATGGAAATCAAAGAATCATCTTAAGAAAACTAAGAGTCATTTGAAGATTAAAGGATTATTTTTGTATTCACGAAGGATAGTCTAAAAGTCACCTTTGTACCTATAAACAGGTGAACTAGAATCTTAGACAAGATAAGCTATTGAAAATCTCTTGTATTCCTCCACTTTTCTTTCATATTTTTTATTAAAATGTTTTATTTCTTGCATTTTTTTTTTATAATTCTTCTTGCACCAAACAACATTGTCTCTCTATTTTCATATATTTGTTTTCAAAATAAGCTTGCTACATATTATTCCACTAAAGAAAATTACTTTATCATTTAATATTTGTGGTTTTACGTTGTCAGATGGTAATCATGATGGACTTTCCTCCAATCCTTCCGAGTGTGCTATAAAAGTGTAGATGCTATTAATTTTAGTTGTTTCTTAAGCTTCAGAAACTTCATCACTTAATGAACCCAAGAATATTCCCTGTTGTATCTGTTAGTGTAACAACCAACAGAAAAAAAGGGAGGGGCTCACTGAAACAGGAAATTTCATTCTCATGCTTGTTCGACTGAGATGATCATCAGAGAAATTAAAGATCGATATCGAGATGAAGTAGAAGATGGCCGGAGACATGATGGATTTGGACAAGACTCTCGGTCGGTCGAGCTAGTTCCCCATATGATGAAGAATCTACTCTTAAAACCTATCGAGCTAGTTCCCCATATGATGAAGAATCCACTCTTAAAACCTTCTTTAAAACACCCTCCCATCTCCCTATCGAAGCAAAGATCGAGTTCCTATTGACATATTCCCCAATTCTGGTAGCCGATTGTGGTTCTGCCATCACCAGTAAGCCTTTCCTCGGTCAAATTTCTTAAAATAATAAGAGGAAACGCTGTTTTCTTTAGACCTTCTGGCCTTCTCATGGGGGATGGATGCTGGTGGCCGCACCATCCGACTCTCCTTCGTTCGGCTATGTCTCGATGAACTGTCACCCTTCCTCCTCTTCCTCTCCCTCAGTTCACTAAAGATTTGGTCGGGCTGAGCTAAGAAGAAAAGAAGAAGGAATAGGGAAGGAAAAGAAGAAGAGAAGGAAAAAAAAAGAAAAGGAAAAAGACAGAAGAAAAAGAAAAGAAGGAAAAGAAAAAAAAAAAAGAAAAAGAAAGAGAAAAAAGAAAAAGAAAAGACGATAAAGAAAATAAAAGAAAAAAGAAAAAGATGAGAGAGAAAGATAGGAGAGAGAGGAAGAGGAGAGAGAAAGAGAGGAGAGAGAAAATGAGAGAGAATGAGAGGAGAGAGAAAATGAGAGAGAGGAGAGAAAATGAGAGAGAATGAGAGGAGAGAGAAAAGATAGAGAGAAAGGAAAGAGAGATAAGAGGAGAGAGAGGAGAGAGATAAGAGGAGGAGAGAGAAAAGAAGGAATAAAATAAATAAATAAATAAAAAGTTAGATATAAAAGTATCTCTCCTAGGTATTAGAAAATTATAAAGTTGGGACTAGGGATCAATGGATGAACCGTTGATGAAATCTGGTAAAAAAGAGATATCTAAAAGTATCTTTCCTAGGGATTAGAAAATTATAAAGTTGAGACTTGGGACACTAAGTGGACCATTGATGAAATCCAGATAGAAGGTTTTGAATTTATAATTACTATATAATAAAATTAATCATTAATATTAAGATTATTATTATAGGACATTTTTCGGACAGGAGAATGTCGAATGAATTTCCTAGCACCTAGGTCAAGATCCAAATGTAGATTAGTATCTAACGTGTTAAGTCTATCACTGGTAGAAGTAAGAATTTCTAAATATCAATCAACTATTTATATAAAACCTATTTTTACATCGATGATTTTATTCTATGTGATTTGATATTGGCATGTTATATACTTATTTATTAATTATACGTGGTATTTGATAGTCAACTGTTATATATTTATTTGTTAAGTATATGTGGTTTTATATGAATTACGTATTGCTGGTTTTGGTTAGATAATTCCGGTATTCACGTACATTCCATTGGATGAAAAGGTGTATTTTGGTATAAAATTGTTAACAAGCATGAATTAATTTTAAGATTGCATGATGGGTGATGGTGCACCGAACTAGCCATGCATTGATGCCCTACTATAGGCTGAAAATGTAGTAACCTTGATGCCATTCCACAGGCTAGAAATGTTGAACTATTGATGCCCCGCCATAATAATATTTTGCATCGCATGATATATGTTATTATATATAATTATAGTATTTTGTGATATTATATATTAATTTTTAATTATTTTATTATGATGGTGTAAGTGTATGAAAATTTTTACTGGGTTATAAGGCTCACTCTCCACTTCTCTTTTCTTTCAAAGTCATAGGACACGTAGCATGGATCGAGTCGAGCGTAGAATTTGAGTTTCAGCATTTTTAGTTAGTTTTCTTCCTGATACCAATGTAACGATCAAATTGATTATTTAGTTCTTATGAATTTATTTTGATGGTACTTGATTATTTAAATTTAATTTCTGGAGATGATGAGATTCTTATGTACTTTAAATCTAGTACAATCTCTAGGATGATATCTAGGATTTGTATAGATGGTCGCATGGCCAACCCCGATGCTGGGTTCAAGGTGTGACAGTTAGCTTGATGCATGCTGGAAGAAGGAATCGATATTTAGTATTGTTGATGCTGAATCCTCACCGACCAGATAGAGTGGTTCGTCCGCCGGTTCGCTGTCAACTGGAACCTGCAAAATAGATCCCCTGATAGAAAATATTCCAGCAGGGGACAATCTGATGCCAAAGTTAGCAAGAACTCTGGCAGCAAAATGGAGAGCTCGATAGCGGAGAGGGTAAGGAAAGAATTCGAATGATCTAGAGTTAGCTTAGCTTACCTCGAGTGCCCTCTCTTACCAGTATTTATAGGCATAAGTGTAACTACTTACGGTTATAGGAGTTGGCTAACAAAACCTCCTCATAACCGTAAGTAGTGGTGGTTGGAAAATTAGTTATTCTGTGGTTATCCAATCTGATGATATCGACCATGTGGGCGGTAATAACAACCAGAACAAACTTCAATTGTTTGTGGTTGGAAAAACCCACATGTTCAATATGCTTGGTCTTTTAGAGAAGATCCGAAGTGAACCTAACATTCCTTTCAGTGGAGCTTCTTTGGGAAGACCCGAGAGAATGTTAGCTATATACTTCGGGCAAATTTCTTTGGAATTGACAAGGAAAAACAATACTTACAGTAAACCTGAGTGAAGGATAATATAATTGGAAGGCTTACTCTTCGGACCAGGTTGAAGATACGAAGCCAAAGGAATAAAATTGATAAGCTTAGTCTTCAGACCGAAATGAAGATATGAAGCCGAAGGAACATAATCAATAGGCTTAGTCTTCGGACTAGGCGGAAGACACGAAGTCGAAGGAATAAAATCGATATGCTGTCTTCGGATCATGCTAAAGATACGAAGCCGAAGGAACATAATCAATAGGCTTAGTCTTCGGACTAGGCGGAAGATACGAAGCCGAATGAGTAAAATTGATATGTTGTCTTCGGATCATACTAAAGATACAAAGCCGAAGGAACATAATTAATAGGATTTGTCTTCAGACCAAGCGGAAGATACGAAGCTGAAGGAATACAATATATCCTTTTTGTGGATCAGAAATTTCATCAAATCAAGGAGATATTTTCCTTAGCATACTGATTTGACTGAAACCAAAAATTGAAATTGGTTCGAAGAATGAACCAGAAATCATTTTAAAATTAAACCAGAATATCATAACAGCTGCCCCCCACTCCCAAGTTCGAAATAATTTTATTTCAAAAAATGGTAGTATCAGTATTTGTCGCTTAGCAAAAACTGATAAGCAATAATGGCATACTTCTGACAACTGTCATTTATAATAACTACCTGGTGGAGTGGGGATTGTGCTAAAGACACGTGTCATCACCCTATTGCTGCCTCGAAAAGATGTTTCAAATCTAGCAAATCATTTTAAGGAATTTTTGTTAAAGGGTTTAAGTTTTATCGAGGCAGTACACCTGGCGACAATCTATGGCTTGATCACAGTGTTGAGAATCTATTGTTGGGAATTATGTCCCAAAGCCAATCGCCTGGGTTGTAGGCGGTTGTGCTCAGTATTGTACTCATTTTATGAATTAATAAAATAATATTTTTGGCAGCTCATCATATATTAATTTCCCTGAAATGAACTCTTTCCATGTGATGAAGTCCTTAGGACTACACTGACTTCGATACAGAGAGGATGTATCGAGTGGTCCTTAAACCCATTTCACAATCAAAGGATATATTGTACTGGACGGAAATATATCAAGTATAGGTTGTTGCAGTTCACATCGTTTGGTTGTCCTCTTGACAAAATGAGTGTGGTGACACTGATGTGATCTACAAGTGGGATATGTGATATCTTATTGAACGTGATTCCGTGTAGTCCTTTTCTGCCAAAGGAATACTCACGATTGGATATGGGTATATGCGTCCCTCTGACCTGAGGTCATCACGGTAGCTTGCAAGCAACTCCCTGTGCTTTGGTGCCGGACTACCCGGATTTTTAATCCGGTGACGGAAGGTTTCTGGGTACAGGCAAGTACTTATGGAGCAGTGATGGACCAAGATGGAATTGACCTGTCCGAACAGTTTGGATTGAATGTCTCGCAGTATCTCAATTTAGCAAATCCTCGACCGGGGTAGTCCTAGTGAAGAGTCACTGGGCTTGCGAGGTTGAGACACGTTCTCGACTGACTCAGTCTGGGTTGGCAGCCCAATCTTAGTCGTCCTGAGCATTAGAGGTCAAAAGGATGAATTATACGGTAACCATATGCCAGAGGTTCGATAGTTTGCTCCCGCATCTTCGGCCTATCCGGACATCGGGACCCATTGCTAGATGGTTTCCTGTGCTGGTACTAGAAATTGTTCTAGTGCTACCATTTAGGTTCAAACCTATGAGGTCACACGCCACAGAGGATAACTCTCTGATCTGGATACCGATTACGATTGGGAATCATCTCGGTTTTATGGTCATAGTATTTTTTGAGCACTCTTTTCCCCGTCTTGCCCTTGTCTGTGTCAACCGAAAATTGTTCCAGGTTGACCAGCACTACGTCAGGATTTTTTTGAATCAGTTTTGAACTGATTCGGAGTTCGTTTCGGCCTCCAATTGGTTGTGAACCAATTTTATTCCTTGAACCAGGTTCAACCGTTTGGTTTAATGGGATTGAACCAAAATGTGTTGGTTTAAATGGTTTGAACCATTTTTGCCATGGACTGGTTTTGGTTCCTTTTTTTTTATTCTCCCGTGGCCGTTTCACACGGTGTTTTGTGGAAGGCCAAACGAATGGAGAAATTTTCCAAACGTTTGGAAAGGCCAAACGATGAAACTCCCAAGCTGGCGTTTTCCTCTTCTCCCTCCTCTGTTGATTAATAGCTTTAATCATGGATTAAGGCTAATTTATTTGGTTTACTTGCTGCTGCCTCTCTTGGCCTTCCGTCGCTCCAACTCCCTCTCCCACCCAGCTAGCTTATAAAAGCCCAAACCAGCGTCCTGTTTTGAGTTAAGGTTTAAAATCAAGAGAGAAAATTTTCTCTTCACCGTGAGAGAGGCTTAAAGAGAGAGTGCTTTGGGCATTCTTTGAGAGGCTTAAGCAGAGATCTTTGGGGCTGGGTTTAGGAGTTTTGTGAGAGAGAAACAAGGCCTTAATCCCATTGTTTCAAGTGCTCTAGTTCTGCCATGTTGCAGAATTCCTGTGATCGTGAAGCCCTCTTCCGGCGGCTAGCACCGTGCGTGGAGGCTGATCCGAGAGTCCCGGGCATGTCTCCCCTCTAGAGGGAGTACCACTCTACTCCTAGGAGCAAACCACGCGAGTCGGGATCGCCCCAGCTGCTCCGAAACGAAGGCCAAAGTCTGCTAACCAGTTCTGCTGCAGAAATCTGGTAGCAGACTTTGGTGATTTATTTTTTTTTTGGCTTAGATTTGATTGTAGAAATTGGTGGCAAATCGAAGAAGACTTGTCCAAGAAGCTGCTGCTCAAATTTGGAAGCAAACGGAGGTCCGGAAGGCGATGTTCCGACGATGTTTTGCAAGCCAAAAACAGGGTCCCAAGGAGGAAGATGACTGGAATAACTTTATTCCAGCTATTCCAGTCTATTCCAGGTTTATTCCAGAGTTATTCCAGGCAGAATAAAGGTATGGAAAATTTATTTTTTAATCATGCATGGATATATTAAATTGTTTAATATTTTATAAATATTTTATATATTTATGCATGCCTAAATGCAACTAGACTTAGATTAGTTCCTGGCGTAGCAGATACCCGCTGCGCGAATTTTAAAAATTGTTTTAAAATCCAATCTGCTCCTGCAGATGTTTGCATGCCTAGTATAGGATCTTGTCAAACCACCTGCATCTGTTTACTTTCAATGGTATCAGAGCCAGGTTGAATTTGTAATATAATCTAGTATGCAAGATTATAGATTAAAATTTGTTTAATCTTAATATGTATCCAGATTTCTTTTTGGAACCTAGTTGAGACCTTCACCATGACCTTGTGTCTTTGACATGATGCGGATCGTCTGTGTTGGCCTCTTCAGAAGGATCCTTAAAGAATATTAAAAAATTAAAAATTGTTTTAATTTGAAGATACATGTTTTAGGCATGTTTTATAAAATATTTGTAAAATATTATGATGCATGATTTGGTATGTAAAAATGTTTTACATTGAGACTTAATTAAAAAATATTTTAATTAAGTGTTTGGCTTATTAAAAATTTTTTAGGTTTATGAAATCTAATACAATTTGCATAATCCATTTTTGGGTTAATTGGATTAGCTGACTAGTTGGGTCCAAAATTGGGTTAGACCTAAGTTTAGTTGAACCATATAATAAGAAGATTAAACAAAAGTTGTTTAAGGTCCTTCTTTAGAACTATCTAATAGTTAGAATAGTTGATCTGTTCATCTAAAATGGATCCAATTAGTGGCTCAGTGGACGTCCGAGTCTTTAGGCTAGTCTGATCGACTCTGGTAAATCGACTGGTGTCGAGGTAGGTTTGGCATTGTGATCATGGCTGTATGAGGCTACCTCTTTCCTGGCCAACTTAATTGGTGTCTAGGAAAGATGGTTAATGGCGGATACTCACCCATGATCTCACCTACCTGGCTAGTCGAGTCGACCAGAACTGATTGAAAAAGCTCAATGACTCGAGTTAACCCATGTCACCCAGCTTGATAGGTCTGACTGATCTATAGGTGCCCATGGATCATTTGTTGATTTATTTCAACCCTCCTGGAATCTGTTGATTCAGTGGGAGGATGATCCATGTCCTTGTCTCTTTTCTTCTGTCACAACTAAAAAAAAAATCCTCTAAAATTATTAGGTCCTTAAAAAGACTAAGTCAAGGAGTTGATAGTGTCTTTGCCTTCCATTAAGTTGGATAGAAATGTGTCCACTAGCTTGGTGTGCATCGGCAGTTCCATAGAACGGGTGTACATCCGGCGACTGGAATTTCTATTTGATCGATGATGGTTCAGTGCAACCTCCTTAATGGGACCAGGTGGGCCGGCCATAGTCGGGCTTGGTCTTTAGTTAACTGGAAGCATTGGATTTGTCATTTTAATGGTTGGACCTAACCAGAGACCCGCAATAGGAGGCCCCTAGGCCGATTGGGGTGCTCTCTGGGACAAAATAAAATACTGAAAATTGTTTAGGGAAACAATTGGTTTACGAACCTACCTTTAGGCTCGTATGGGTGAGCCGGCCATAGTCGGGCTCATGCGAGGCCTATTGGATTTCAGTACCCACTTAAAAAAGTGTTTTCACGGATTGGAGTTAGAGGCTACCAATCTGAAAAATTAGTGGGAGAAACCTTTAGACTAAAGTCCAAGTCTTTTGGTTAAGTTATTAATTCATAAACTAATTTGGTCTTATTTTCTTTTCAGATGTCTTCAAATTTATCGCTCCGGTCACTTCTCGATAACGAGAAGTTAAAGGGTCACAACTTCGATAGTTGGTATTGAAGGTTGAGAATTGTTCTAGAGCATGAACGGATCCTTTATGTGATAACGGATCTGGCACCTGAAATCCCTCCCGCAAATGCACGGAGTGCGGTCAGAGACGCTTATCTGAAGTGGGTCTCTGATCGAACTACTGTCCGTTGCATTATGTTAGCGGCGATGAACGACGAGTTCAGTCACAAATTCGAGGAGGCCCAACCTGATGAAATCCTTCAAAAGTTGAAGGAATCCTTCGGCACCCCGGATGATATAGAACGGTACAAAGTGTCTTGTGCCATCGACAACTCCAAGATGCCGAATGGCGGTTCAGTCACTGATCATGTATTGTACATGATCGAGCTGATTGAAAAACTGGACAAACTCGGATGCCCCTTGCACGAGCAGCTCGGCAAGGATGCGATCCTGAATTCTCTTCCCTCCTCCTATCTTGATTTTCTCGATCATTATAGAATGAACAAGCCTGCAGTCAACTACCACAGTCTTTTGGGGTTACTGCAGACTTTCGAGAAAGACTACCAACTGAATAAGGGAATGGTGAATTTAGTGGGAGGAAGTGGAGGTCGTCGTCCCTTTAAGAAAGGGAAAAAGAAAATAAATAAAAAGGAAAAGAATGTGCGGAATATTCCTGGCCCTAGTCAGACCAGGAAGTATAAGGCTGATCAGTCTTCTGCAGAATGTTTCTACTGCAAGAAGAAGGGACACTGGAAGAGGAATTGTCCTCTTTATATTGCGTCCCTTGATCCGAACAGGCCGAGGAAGCAGAAGTCTGCTGAACAAGGTATTTATATGATAAAACCTTGTAATTACTCAATTGTTGATACTGCTAACTGGGTATTGGATACTGGTAGTCCAATTCATGTTTGTAATTCATTACAGGGACTTCAAGTTAGCAGAAGATTTGAAGATGGAGAACAATTTCTGAGCGTCGGGAATGGAAATCGTGTTCCAGTACTGGCGATCGGAGTCTTGCGTCTTGTCTTTGAGTCTTGTACTGTCGAACTAGTCGATTGTCACTATTGTCCTAGTTTCATTATGAGCATAATCTCTGTAGGCCTTTTGGCCAATTGTGGTTTTGAACTTTCAATAAAAGGAGATTTTTACAATGTTATTTTGAATAACTCTGTTATAATGAAAGCTAGATTAAATAATAGCATATACGTACTATCAAGGCCTGTTAGTGTAATGTACACTTCTAGCAAACGTCCAAGGTTAGATAATATCAATAATTTGTATCTTTGGCACTATAGGCTAGGTCATATTAACCAAAATAGGATAAACAAGATGCAAGGAGATGGACTTCTCGAGGTCAGTGATTCTGAATCACTGCCCACTTGTGAATCCTGTTTACTTGGTAAAATGACCAAGTCACCTTTTACTGGAAAGGGTGAACGAGCTACAGAACTTCTAAGTCTAATACATATTGATGTATGTGGACCGATGTCAGTTAGTGCCAGAGAAGGATACAAATATTTCATTACTTTTACAGACGACTTTTCAAGATTCGGTTATGTCTTTTTAATGAGACATAAGTCTGAATCGTTTGAAATGTTCAAACGATACCGTAATGAAGTAGAAAAGCAAACTGGAAAAAGTATTAAAACCCTTCGATCTGATCGAGGTGGTGAATACTTATCTGGTAAATTTTTGGTATATCTTGAGGAGAATGGAATTCTCTCTTAGTGGACTCCTCCAGGAACACCACAGTGGAATGGTGTGTCCGAAAGGAGAAATCGAACCTTGTTGGACATGGTTCGATCCATGATGGGCTTTGCAACTCTGCCGCTATCCTTTTAGGGATATGTGCTTCAGATAGCCTGTTACTTATTAAATAATGTTCCAAGTAAGTCTATTGTCTCCACTCCGTATGAGATGTGGAATGGGCGTAAACCCTCAATCTCACACCTTCGGGTCTGGGGTTGTCCGGCTTACGTAAAGCATTTAGACTCAGACAAACTTGGTCCTAAGTCTGACATGTGTTTATTCATTGGTTATCCTAAGGAAACCAAAGGGTATTTCTTCTACTTGGAGAATGAACAAAAGGTGTTTGTTGCTCTTAGAGCTATCTTTTTGGAAAAGGAGTTCCTTGGAGAAGGAACTATAGCTTCTAAGATTGAACTTGATGAAGTTCAGCCAATAGAAGAACCTACACACTCTAAGGACATCGTAGAATCGGCTGTGATTGAATCACACCCAGAACCCATTAGGAGATCCGGTAGAATACCGCGTCACCTGGACAGATACTACGGTTTCTTGGTCCGGGACGGCGATCCCATTGAGCTCGATGAGAACAATGAGGATCCGATCACCTATATGGATGCACTTCAGAGATCTGACTCTGAGGCATGGCTTGGAGCCATGCGATCCGAAATGGAGTCCATGGAAATCAACAATGTTTGGACATTGGTTGATCCGCTTGAAGGAATAAAACCCATCGGGTGTAAATGGATCTTTAAGAGGAAAAGGGGCGCAGATGGGAAGGTAGAGACCTATAAAGCCCGTCTGGTTGCCAAGGGGTGTCGTCAGCGATATGGTATCGATTATGACGAGACTTTCTCCCCTGTGGCAATGCTCAAGTCCATTCGGATCATGCTTTCTTTGGCAGCATATTTTGATTACGAGATCTGGCAGATGGATGTCCGAACCGCTTTCCTGAATGGGGAGCTGGAAGAAGAGGTGTATATGATACAGCCTGAAGGGTTCACATCCACAGATGAATCAAAAGTATGCAAGTTGCAGAGGTCCATCTATGGACTCAAGCAAGCATCTCGAAGTTGGAACTTACGGTTTGATAGGTGTATCAAATCGTATGGCTTCGTTAAGAACGGAGAAGAACCGTGCATCTATAAATGGGTTAATGGTTCTGTGATCGTATTCCTAGTACTGTATGTTGACGACATTCTCCTAATCGGGAATGATGTCGCAGCATTATAAGGAATAAAGGTCTGGTTATCATCTCAGTTCTCCATGAAGGACTTGGGTGAAGCTTCTTACATACCAGGTATGAAAATCTATAGAGATAGATCTAAGAAGCTTTTGGGACTGTCCCAGTCTACGTACATTGACACTGTGTTGAAACAGTTCAGCATGGAAAATTCCAAGAAAGGCTATCTTCCGATAGGTTCTGGAATTACTCTTTCCAAGAAGGATTGTACAACAACTCCTGAGGAAAGAGAGCGCTTGAGTAGAGTACCTTATGCTTCTGCAGTATGCTCTATCATGTATGCTATGATTTGTACTAGATCAGACGTGGCATACTCACTAGGAGTAGTGAGCAGATACCAGTCTGACCCAGGTGAGGCGCATTGGAAGGTGATTAAGTCTATCCTTAAGTATTTAAGAAATACTAAAGATAAATGGCTGATTTATGGAGAACCTGACTTGAAACTTGTGGGGTACTCTGACTCCAGTTTCCAGTCAGATAGAGATGATAGCAAGAGTGTGTCAGGGTTTGTATTTACCCTGAATGGAGGAGTGATCTGCTGGAAAAGTTCTAAGCAGGCAACTGTTGCAGACTCGGCATGCGAAGCAGAATACATTGCAGCATCAGATGCGGCAAAGGAAGCTGTCTGGTTGTGGAAGTTCCTTGGAGAGCTAGGGGTGGCACCTTCCCTAGATGATCCTGTTCTGGTATACTGTGACAGCACTGGAGCCATTGCTCAAGCTAAGGAGCTGAAAGCTCATCACCGCACCAAACACATTTTGCAGCGCTACCACATCGTATGAGAGATCGTGGAACGAGGCGACATCAATCTTCTGAAGATCGATGGAAAAGAAAATTTGGCCGACCCCTTCACTAAAGCCCTCGGAATAAAATAGTTCGACTATTGTAAATGGGAAATGGGTATTAGATACTCTTCTGATTGGCTTTAGTACAAGTGGGAGTTGTTGGGAATTATGTCCCAAAGCCAATCGCTTGGGTTGTAGGCGGTTGTGCTCAGTATTGTATTCATTTTATGAATTAATAAAATAATATTTTTGGTAGCTCATCACATATTAATTTCCTTGAAATGAACTCTTTCCATGTGATGAAGTCCTTAGGACTACACTGACTTCGATACAGAGAGGATGTATCGAGTGGTCCTTAAACCCAGTTCACAACCAAAGGATATATTGTACTGGACGGAAATATATCAAGTATAGGTTGTTGCAGTTCAAATCGTTTGGTTGTCCTCTTGACAAAATGAGTGTGGTGACACTGATATGATCTACAAGTGGGATATGTGATATCTTATTGAACGTGACTCCGTGCAGCCCTTTTCTGCCAAAGGGATACTCACGATTGGATATGGGTATATGTGTCCCTCTGACCTGAGGTCATCACGGTAGCTTGCAAGCAACTCCCTGTGCTTTGGTGCCAGACTACCCGGATTTTTAATCCGGTGACGAAAGGTTTCTGGGTACAGGCAAGTACTTATGGAGCAGTGATGGACCAAGATGGAATTGACCTGTCCGAACTGTTTGGATTGAATGTCTCGCAGTATCTCAATTTAGCAAATCCTCGGCCGAGGTAGTCCTAGTGAAGAGTCACTGGGCTTGCGAGGTTGAGACACGTTCTCGACTGACTCAGTCTGGGTTGGCAGTCCAATCTCAGTCGTCTTGAGCATTAGAGGTCAAAAGGATGAATTATACGGTAACCATATGCCAGAGGTTCGATAGTTTGCTCCCGCATCTTCGGCCTATCCGGACGTCGGGACCCATTGCTAGATGGTTTCCTGTGCTGGTACTAGAAATTGTTCTAGTGTTACCGTTTAGGTTCGAACCTATGAGGTCACACGCCACAGAGGATAACTCTCTGATCCGGATACCGATTACGATTGGGAATCGTCTTGGTTTTATGGTCACAGTATTTTTTTAGCACTCTTTTCCCAGTCTTGCCCTTGTCTGTGTCAACCGAAAATTATTCCAGGTTGACCAGCACTGTGCCAGGATTTTCCTGAATCAGTTTTGAACTGATTCGGAGTTCGTTTCGGCCTCCAATTGGTTGTGAACCAATTTTATTCCTTGAACCAGGTTCAACCGTTTGGTTTAATGGGATTGAACCAAAATGTGTTGGTTTAAATGGTTTGAACCATTTTTGCCATGGACCGGTTTTGGTTCCTTTTTTTTATTCTCCCGTGGCCATTTCACACGGTGTTTTGTGGAAGGCCAAACGAATGGAGAAATTTTCCAAACGTTTGGAAAGGCCAAACGATGAAACTCCCAAGCTGGCATTTTCCTCTTCTCCCTCCTCTGTTGATTAATAGCTTTAATCCTGGATTAAGGCTAATTTATTTGGTTTACTTGCTGCTACCTCTCTTGGCCTTCCGTCGCTCCAACTCCCTCTCCCTCCCAGCTAGCTTATAAAAGCCCAAACCAGCATCCTGTTTTGAGTTGAGGTTTAAAATCAAGAGAGAAGATTTTCTCTTCACCGTGAGAGAGGCTTAAAGAGAGAGTGCTTTGGGCATTCTTTGAGAGGCTTAATCAAAGATCTTTGGGGCTGGGTTTAGGAGTTTTGTGAGAGAGAAACAAGGCCTTAATCCCATTGTTTCAAGTGCTCTAGTTCTGCCATGTTGCAGAATTCCTGTGACCGTGAAGCCCTCTTCCGGTGGCTAACACCATGCGTGGAGGCGGATCCGAGAGTCCCGGGCATGTCTCCCCTCTAGAGGGAGTACCACTCTACTCCTAGGAGCAAACCACACGAGCCGGGATCGTCCCAGCTGCTCCGAAACGAAGGCCAAAGTCTGCTAACCAGTTCTGCTGCAGAAATCTGGCAGCAGACTTTGGTGATTTATTTAATTTTTTTTGGCTTAGATTTGATTGCAGAAATCGGTGGCAAATCGAAGAAGACTTGTCCAAGAAGCCACTGCTCAAATTTGGAAGTAAACGGAGGTCCGGAAGGCGGTGTTCCGATGACGTTTTGCAAGCCAAAAACAGGGTCCCAAGGCGGAAGACGACTGGAATAACTTTATTCCAGCAATTCCCGTCTATTACAAGTTTATTCCAGAGTTATTCCAGGTGGAATAAAGGTATGAAAAATTTATTTTTTAATCATGCATGGATAGATTAAATTGTTTAATATTTTATAAATATTTTATATGTTTATGCATGCCTAAATGCAACTAGACTTAGATTAGTTCCTAGCGGAGCAGATACCCGCTGCGTGAATTTTAAAAATTATTTTAAAATCCAATCTGCTCCCGCAGATGTTTGCATGCCTAATGTAGGATCTTGTCAAACCACCTGCATCTGTTTACTTTCATCTATCCTGGCCATCCATGGATTTTCATGTGGATTACAATCGTTGCCTCATTAATGGACATCTCATAGAGAGTCGTACCCATGATCGATGCCGCCGATACGAGGCACAATCAAGGAGATCTCTGAATCAACGAGAAATCCCACCACTTTGCCCCTATAAAAGGGGTAAGAACTTTGTAAGAAGAACTTCTTCGCCTCCGCATTTCTTCTTCCTTTTGCTCCACGCAGCTATTCTTTAACCAGCCATTTTCATTTTCTTTGGAGGTAGAGATCCTTCCTTTTTTCTTCTTCTTCTTTCTTTGCAATGTCAGAGTCCGTAAGTAATCCTTCTACTAGTAGGGGTTTACCAGGAAATGAAACCAATAGGAGGAAAGGTTCAGGTAGGAAGAGGAGTATGGAGAGATCTCATGATACAGTTGCCAGCTCATTATTGCTTACTAGGTTAGAAAGCCTTCGACACCACTTTCACATCCTGCGAACCTTTAAAACAATCCTTCCGAAACCTGATGAAAGGGTAGTTAACCCTCCTGCTAGGTCAATCGCCATATACGAAGACCATCTCAAGGCTGGTCTTCGGCTTCCACTTCATCCCTTTTTTACAAAAAATTTCAACCTTTACCATATAATTCCAGCTCAGCTGACTCCAAACAGCTTAGGAATATTTGTGGATTCCTAGTTTTTTGTAAGCTCCGAAATGTAGAACCGAGGACTTCCCTGTTAACTTCCCTGTTTGTATTGAAAATGGACTTCCATGGTAAAGGATGGTGGGTTATAGGTCCTCGGCCTGCCCGAAGACTGATAAAAGGAACACCTAGTGCCATACACGGATGGAAACCCTGTTTTTTCTTTGTATATTACACAAACTAGGGATTCAATACCGAATGGAAGGCTCTGCGTTTGGATGTAAACCCTGGAAAGAGAGTTCTGAGAGCTGACCAGCAAGATTTTGAGACTTTATCGGAGTCAGAAATCCCATTGTTCAAGGAGTTGCTCAGGGAGGATAACCTCCACCATGCTCATATCAGTGAAGTTTCTTCACTAGGTATAAGGATAGTCGGCTTCAGACTCTCTTTTTTTTTTTCCTAAAAAAATTCTTCCTTTAATTCGCAGTTGATCCAATGAGACTGAAGCTTGAGAAACTTCGACAGGATTCAAGGAAGAGGCTGGTACCAGTTCCACCAGAGTCCGATGTTCGAAAGAAAATAAGAGCTGAAGAGGCTTCAAGCACGGCTCCGACGAGGGCTGCATCGGATATAGACGAAGTGCCCCCGCGTCTTTGCCAAGGAGTCCATCTCCAACCGAACCTCCGGAGAATCCATCTCTGAGAGATACTTCTGCAAGAAGCCCCTGTCCGATGCCTCCTGATCAGCGTAGTGCACCCCCTAATAGGGACTCACTTCTTGTGTCTCTACTGGAAAAGGGAAAGGGGAAAGCACGATATCGCTCTGAGGATGACCCCAGGAGGAGTGCCCCTTCGGACGAAGGTTGCCATGTGAACTTCACCATCTTCTCTGATAGGCATGGCCTAGAAAATCCTGAACTGGCCAGGGAACTGCTGAAGCGTATGCTTCTCCCAAAGGATTGCGATAATACTAAATCCCTATGCATCGAGGATGTTTTTGACTCAGCATTTTCATCCACGTTGAAGGTAAGCATCGGATTTTTCTTTCTCTTCAAAATGTAGATCTGTCTTTACTAACTTCATTATGTTTGTCAATACAGATGATCCATGATATCTTTATCATGGAAGAAGGAATTTTTGAATTTTGGGACAGTTACAAGAGGATGAAAGTTAAAGTGAAAGCGGCTAAGTCTGAGAAGACGATATCCAAAGAACTAAGGTAGGCTATGGAGGAAAAGCTTGCTCAGAGTGATGCTCTTGTTCAGAGTTTGAAGACTGATGCGGAAAGAGTTCAATCAAGGAACTCTAAACAAGAGGCGAAACATAGGAAGAAGAAAAAGAAGATATGGTCTCTTGAATCTTCAGTCAAGGAAGCCCAGCTGAAGATTGAAGAAGCTGTTAAGAAGGCTGAAGAGGCAATTGAAAAGGCCAAATCATCAGCTGAAGAGATACGGTCTTTAAAAGATCAACTGAAGAGGGCGATAGAAGTTTATAAGGAGTCTTTGGCATTCGAAGATGAAATGACCAAGCAGGGACCTACAGTTATAAAGCAGGCTTCAATGATGGGGTGAAAGAGGTGCAAAATCTTCACCCAAGCCTAGATATTTTAGAGGTCCAACTATTTGTTCTAGAAGAATCGGAGGAGCCTAAACCACAAGGTCCTTCCGAAGTGCCTGCTTCAATTGAAGAAGCAATTGAACCGATCGACCTCACTCAAGCCGAAGATACTCCAATAGAAGGTGATATGTAACTTTTCTTCCTTTTCTTTTAAGAAAATGTACGTGATTTTCATGAATAGATAGTTTTATTGAGAAAAGTTTCAATTGAAAACTTACCTTAAGCAAGATTATGCATGTGGAGAAATTAAGAAGGTGCATGCAAAGTGTAAGGTCTTCGGACTTTAAATAATAATCTTTTGACGATGATACCAAGTTTTTGGACATGAAAGTTTAGTAAGTCTTCAGATTTAAAATGATAGACTTTGAAATGATAATACCAAATCTTTGGATTTAACATAATACCAAGTCCTTGTATTTGAAAAACGCATTAAGTCTTCGGAATTAACATAGCTCTTGAAGAATTGAGATAAAAAAATTCCGTCTTCAAATAACAATATCAAGTCTTTGGACTTGAAAAATATACTAAATCTTTGAACTTAGGATAATTCTGAACAGGCGAGACTGAAGAAGTAATATCAAGTCTCCAGATAACAATACCAAGTCTTTAGACTTGGAAAATAAACTAAGTCTTCGGACTTAGGATAATTCTGAATAATTGAAGCAAGAAATAACCGTCTATAGATAATATCAAGTCTCCAGACTTGAAAAATAGACTAAGTCTTCGGACTTAGGATAATTCTAAATAGCTGAAGCGAGAAATAACTATCTGCAAATAATATCAAGTCTTCAGACTTAAAAAATAGACAAGTCTTCGATCTTAGGATAAGATAGACAGCATGGGCCTCCCATGTCTTCATGAGAAATAAAATAGATTGATTAAACCTTGGTATTTTTTAGGATAGATCATATGGATCATCTTCATGCTGTTTAGTTAAAGATTAAGATAGGCTGATCAGGCCCACCTCGGTATTTCGTAGAGTAGATCATGGAGATCATTCTCATGCCTTTCAGAAATAGAATTAAGACAGGCTGATCATGCCCACCTTAGTACTTCGTAAGGTAGATCATGGAGATCATCCTTATATCTTTTTGATTAAGATAGGCTGGTTAGGCCCAACTCGGCATTTTGTAAGGTAGATCACGAAGATCATCCTTATGCCTTCAAAGAAAAAAGATTAAGACAGGCTGATCAGACCCACCTTGGCATTTAGTAAGGTAGATCACGTAGATCATCCTTATACCTTTTTAGAAATAGAATTAAGACAAAATAATTAAATCTATCTCGATAACCTTGAATTAAAATCTTTATTGATAATATTTGCGGAGGTTTTGTACATTCCAAGATCGAGGTAGTAAAATATCTTTTAAGGTTTCCAGCCGATAGGTTCCGGGATGAATGACTTCTTTAACCCGATATGGACCTTCCCATGCAAGAGAAAGTTTGTCCTGTTCGGTTAGTTTGGATACTTCAGACTTTCGCAGAACTAGATTCTCAGGATGAAAGATCTGTTCCTTTACAAGAGAATTATAGTATTTTATAATTTTTTGCTGATATGTAGCGATTTTCAGTTGTGCCTGAAGTCGAGTTCCTTGTAGCAAATCCATGTCAACTCTTTGGCATTCTGAATTTTCGGGTTCTTTGTACTGATCAATCCATAGAGATTGTAAAGAGTGTTCCACAGGAAGAACTGCTTCAATGCCGTAAGATAGTTGAAACGGGGATTCATTAGTAGCTGTCCTGGGAGTGGTTCGGTATGCCCAAAAAACTGAATTCAATTCATCGGCCCACAATCCCTTAGCATCATTTAATCTAGTTTTGAGATCATGAAGAATGGTTCTGTTTGTCACTTCAGCCTCTCCATTACATTGAGGATGCCCCACAGAAGTAAGCTTGTGAAGAATATGATACTGAGTACAAAAGCTTTTGAACTTCGGATTATCAAATTGCTTCCCGTTGTCAGTTATTATGGAATAAGGAATTCCAAAACGGAAGATGATAAAGTTCCTCATGAAGTTTTCAACTTTTGCTTTGGTGATCCGTGCCAGTGCTTTGGCTTCGACTCATTTAATAAAATAATCAATTGCCACTATGAGAAATTTCTGCTGCCCAGAAGCTAGAGGAAACGGACCAAGAATGTCCATTCCCCATTGTACAAAAGGCCAGGGAGCTGTCAATCGAGTCAACTGATTCGCAGGCCATCTCTGTATATTGGAGTACCGTTGACAGTGATCACATCTTCGGCCAAATTCTGCGGAATCCTTCTGAATAGTTGGCCAATAATAATTTTAATAGATTATCTTGTAAGATCTGCCCCCCAAGTGATCTCCATATATACCTTCATGCACTTTTCTGAGTGCATAATCAACATCGGAAGGTCCCAAACACTTTAATTAGGGCTGTGTGAAAGATCTTTTATATAATGCTCCATCTATGATTACATATTGAGAGGCTATCCATCTAAGCCATTTAGACTCCAACTTGTCTTCGGGTAAGGTGCCTTCCTTCAGAAATTTAAGAATAGGATCCATCCATGAGGGTTCACGCTCAACTGGACATACCTCAACTGTGGATTCTAATATGCTGGGATTTTCAAGATACTCCACATATATCTTTCCAAGAGAATCTGGTGCAGTAGTTGCAAGTCGTGAAAGAGTATCAGCCTGAGAATTTTTCGTTCTTGGTATATGAACAATCTCAAAATGCTCCAACCCGGATATCATGCTTCAGACTTTTTCCAAATACTGAATCATGTTGGGATTCTGGGCTTCGAAACCACCTTTTACTTGATTCACCACCAATTGTGAATCAGAAAAAAAATTTAATCCTCTTAATTTCCAACCTTTGGGAAATTCTAAGTCCAACAATAAGTGCTTCATACTCTGCTTGGTTATTTGAAGTTTGGAAAGAAAATCGAAGAGCATATTCAATAACTTGCCCATTCGGACCAGCCAAAATGAGACCTGCTCTGCAACCGTCGGTGTTTGAGGCACCATCTACATGGAGCATCCATATGAATTCTGGACCATCTTCGGCAATCTCTTCCTCTTCGGCTCTTGGTTGATCCTCTTCGGATCCCTAAGTACATTCTACTATAAAATCAGTCAAAATTTGTGCCTTCATTGTTTATCGAGGTTGGAAATCAATATCGAATTTTCTCAACTTAACAGCCCGTTTAGCTATCCTTCCAGAAGTGTCGGGATAGCGAAGAATGGCCTTTAGGGGCTGATCTGTCAGAACCATAATATAATGGGCTTGGAAATAGGACTGCAAATGCTTTGCTGTGACCACTAAGGAGAAAATAAGTTTTTGCACTCTGGGGTATCGAACTTCTGTCTCGTGTAACACTTTACTAGTATAGTAGATCGGCTTCTGTAAGTGATTGGCATCTCTTCGTACTAACACCGAACGAATTACTTCATCTGAGGCAGATAAATATAAGTAAAGAGTCTCTCCTTCACAAGGCTTAGAGAGTAAGGAAGGATTTTCCAAGTATTCTTTCAATTTGTCAAAAGCAACTTTGCAGTTTTTTGTCCATTCAAAATTTTGGGTTTGGTGAAGAACCTTGAAAAAGGGTAGACATCTTTTTGCAAACCGGAAAATGAATCGGCTCAAAGAAGTAACTCTTTCCATTAACCTCTGTACTTTCTTTTTGTAAGTGGAATGTCTCATTATCCGAAGTGCTTGAGTCTTTTCTGGGTTAACTTTGATCCCCCATTTAGTGACTAAGTATCCTAAGAACTTTCCATAAGTTACACCAAAAATGTACTTGGTTGGATTCAATCTCATCTGATGGTGTCTAAGAGCATCAAAAGATTCCTTCAAATCTACAATATGATCAGACTTATGAAGACTTTTCACAATGATATCATCAACATAAGCTTTCATATTCCTTCCAATCTGATTTTTGAAAACCTTATTGATTAATCTTTGAAAAGTTGCCCTAGCATTTTTTAATCCAAATGGCATGACTTTATAACGGTAGAGTCCTTTTTCTGTAATGAAAGCAATTTTTTCTTCATCTCCAGGATCCATTCAGATTTGGTTATACCTGAAAAAGCATCCATAAAACTTAATAGCTGATGACCGACAATGGCGTCAACTAATTGGTCAATCTTCGATAAAGAAAAACTGTCCTTTGGGCATGCCTTGTTACGATGTGTATAGTCTATACAAATCCTCCACTTACCGTTAGATTTCTTTACTATAACTATATTAGCCAGCCAATTCGGATATTGAACTTCTCTTATAAAGTTAGCTTCAAGAAATTTATTAACCTCTTCGTTAATAACCTTCTGCCTTTCTGGAGCAAAATTTCTCTTCTTCTGCCAAACAGGCTTGTAGCTGGGAGATACCTCAAGGCAATGTATAATTACCTCGGGTGGAATTTCGAGCATGTCCAAAACTGTCCAAGCAAAAATATCAGCATTATCTCGAAGAAATGTAATTAACCTTGACTTTGACTCTTTATCTAATAAGCTACCAATTTGTATAATCTTTGTTGGGTTGTCTTCGGACAATGGCACAAAAAGAGTTTTCTCTACTGGTTCTCCACAGTCTTCGGCTTCATCCCTTGGATCTAATTGATCATGTGTTAAGGGTTTATGTGACTATTTATTTTGGATCATTAGGCACTGGCGAGCGATCCTTTGATCCCCCCTCACCTCTCCAATGCCTAACCTGGTAGGAAACCGAACCAAAAGGTGATATGTGGATACTATAGCCCTGAACTTATTTAATGCCGGATGTCCCAGGATTGCATTATAAGCCGAAGACATTTTAGCCACAATGAAATTGATGGGAAGAGTTCTTTGAAATGGTTCGGACCCAAAAGTCACAGGCAAGACCTTTTCTCCTTCGACTCCAACCTAATTTCCTTCGAAACTAGTTATAGGAATGGAAGACCTTTATAATTCACATCCAGACAATCCCATCCAAAGAAAAGCATCGTATAGCAAAATATTAACAAAACTTCCATTATCAATCAAAATTCTTTTTACATCATATTTAGTAATTACAGCTGAGACCACGACAGGGTCATCATGCGAAAGTTGAACTCCTTGGATATCTTCATCGAAAAAAGTGATAGAGTTTTTTCCCTTGAACCTTTTAGGGATATTCTTTTCAGCTTCATTATCCCATGCAACTAACCGATGAAGCATGCCAACATTCCCATCAGTTGGTCTTTAGCGAGGTAGATCAGCTTCATCAGATATCCTCCGAAGAGTTGTTGCTTCAGCTTGAGGTTCTGAGCGGTTGATGTAATTTTCCAGATATCCCCTCTTTATCAGATCTTCAATGGCATCTCAAAGCTGAAAACACTCTTCGGTATTATGGCCTTGGTCCCGGTGGAATCAGCAGTATTTGCTCTTGTCCCTTGCTTTTGCTGAAGTCTTCAGAGGACGTGGCCTTTGTAAGTAATTTTCTTTCTTAATTTTCAGTAGAATTTTTTCCCTTGGTAATTGAGGGGTGTGTAGGTGTCAAATCAATTATTCTGCTGCTTAGAATTAGGACTACGTCTAGGAATCAAAGCATTATTAGAAGATGTGGGCACATTTGGTTTCTTGGAATTTTTCTTCTTAAAAGGGTGTCTCCCTTCAGCAAGTCTTCAGCTTGCTGCTTGCTCTTAGCGGCAGCATACTTCTGAGCCCTTGCCAGTAATTCGGTATAGCTCATTGAAAATCTTTTGTCCAGGAAAAAAGCAAACCTGGATGACATGAGACCTTTCATTAATGCAGACATGGCCACATGCTCATTAAGATTTGGGATCTCCAAAGTGGCCGCATTAAAGCGGATCACAAACTCTTGCAAACTTTCTCCTTCATTCTGTTGAAGGAGGAACAAGCTATCAGTATTGCATGGCATCTTTTGGCACGTTCTGAAGTGTGAAACAAACTATCGCTCCAATTCAGCAAAAAAATGGATGGTTTTCGATGGTAAGCTCGAATACCACATTCGAGCATATCTTCTCCAAGTAGCAGGAAAAGCAAGACAATATAAAGCATTAGTTGCCCCTTGCACCATCATGTGAGCCTTGTAACTCCCTAGATGGTCAAGAAGGTCTGTAGTCCCATCATAAGCTTCCAGCTGTGGAATCTTGAAGTGCCGAGGGATAACTTCATCCATGATCTGATTGGAGAAAGGAGGCTGGGAGTTGAAAGCTATGACTTCATCATTTCTTCTCAGATCTGAAATTCTAGCTATCTCTGCTTGCATAGACTTGAATTTTTCTTCCAATTCATAATTTATTTTTCTCTGTCTAGCTTTTTCAGGTGCAGAATCTCTGGAAGAGATAGAGGGAGAATGCATGATCCAATTCTTTCGATTATGATCCCCTGTTTGACAACCTGAAGGAGAGGCATAACGATCATGAGATGACCGGATCCGTGAAGAACTTGGAGTGAGTTCTCAATATCGATCCTCTTTTCTTTCAGTTTGATGGTTGGGCTGCGAGATAGGTGGTGGACACAGCCTTTGAACAGCAGCTTCTTGCAGAATTTGAACTAACGCCGTCAAGGCGTCTACCCTGCTCAAGAGGACTTCAAACTGCTGTTGCCCTACCATTAGCATTGGAGGTTGCATTCCGTGATCTGCTGGAAGATCGTCTGCTTGAGGAGCATGTTGCTCCCTGCTTGTGGATGCATTATGAACTTTCCCTTTCACCATTTTTGCTTGAATGAAGCTCTTCTTTAATTAAAGGAAACAGATCTTCCCCTACCTGGTGCGCCAATCTATTGATGTTGAATCCTCACCGACCAGATGGAGTGGTTCGTCTATCGGTTCACCGTCGACTGGAACCTGCAAAACAGATCTCCTAATCGAAAATCTTCCGGCGAGGGACACTCCGATGCCAAAGTTAGCAAGAACTCAGGCAGCAGAATGGAGAGCTCGAAAACAGCGAGGGAAAAGAAAGAATTCGAATGATCTGGAGTTAGCTTAGCTTACCTCGAGTGCCCCCTCTTACCAGTATTTATAGGCATAAGTGTAACTACTTACGGTTATGGGAGTTGGCTAATAAAATCTCCTCATAACCGTATGTAATGGTGGTCGGAAAATTAGTTATTCTGTGGTTATCCAATCTGATGATATCGATCATGTGAGTGCTTACAACAACTAGAACAAACTTCAATTGTTTATGGTTGGAAAAACCCACATGTTCAATATGCTTGCTCTTTTAGAGAAGATCCGAAGTGAACCTGACATTCCCTTCAGTGGAGCTTCTTTGGGAAGACCCGAGAGAATGTTAGCTATATACTTCGGGCAAATTTCTTTAGAATTGACAAGGAAAAACAATACTTACAGTAAACCTGAGTGAAGGATAATATAATTGGAAGGCTTACTCTTCGGGCCAGGCTCAAGATACGAAGCCAAAGGAATAAAATTGATAAACTTAGTCTTCGGACTGAAATAAAGATACGAAGCCGAAGGAACATAATCAATAGGCTTAGTCTTCGGATCATGCTAAAGATACGAAGTCGAAGAAACATAATTAATAAGCTTTGTCTTCGGACTAGGCGGAAGATACGAAGCCGAAGGAATACAATCGATATGCTGTCTTCGGATCATGCTAAAGATACGAAGCCGAAGGAACATAATCAATAGGCTTAGTCTTCAAACTAGGCGGAAGATACGTAGCCAAAGGAATAAAATCGATATGCTATCTTTGGATCATGCTAAAGATACGAAGCCGAAGGAACATAATTAGTAGGCTTTGTCTTCGGACCAAGCGGAAGATACGAAGCTGAAGGAATACAATATATCATTTTTGTGGATCAGAAATTTTATCAAATCAAGGAGATATTTTTCTTAGCATACTGATTTGACTGAAACTAAAAATTGAAATTGGTTCGAAGAATGAACCAGTAATTATTTTAAAATTGAATCGGAATATCATAACAAGTATTTTCCTTGAATATGCAATGGCTAACCCTTTATTTAATTATCATGAATCATGATGATCTCCACTATTCATGGCTTTTGATGCTTCTCTTTTTCTTCCTATATTTCGTTTCATTTTGGATGTCAGTTTTTCTTTGTCGCATTTGTTTGCTGGGGTGTTGTAGCTTTTGCTAACTTCTTTTAGAATTAATTTGCTTAATTCCGAATTCAAGTATTTATAAATTTATGTAATTCATTTTCAAAACTTTGTTTGATGCAGTGCATGGGCATTTATAAAATGAAATTATCGGTTTAACCATTTTCGAAAGGTTGCTCCAGAAGGACTGACATTTTGTAGCATGTCACTTGAGTTGTTCGTATGTCAATTTCTTGCTTCCACGAGACTATAATAATTTTTTTTATTTTAAATATTTTTATATTAAAAAGATAAGAGAATAAATCTTGATGTAGTTATTCTTGCAGGTCTCTACCTTGCTAAGTAATGTTTGATGCGAGACGCTCAGATTCATGCAGCATCTTCCTATCTAATTATGAGTACATCAACCTGATATCACTAAAATGCTGGTTGATAAAACGGTACCAATCGGGCTACCATCATAGTGGCTTCTTTTTCTTTAACTATATACAATTTCATACTTCGGTATTCTCCACGTGAATTCATTGAATTTAAGATAATTTCTTTAATTCCATATAATTTCGTTAACCACACGGCCCGATAGCATTTCTTATGCATATCCACGATGTCCAAAGATAATTAATGCTGACATCCAATTATGACCGCAATTAGATGTAAGCATTATCTAACAACTCGGTTTTGGTTGCAACAAGACAACACCCGGCATTAAAAAATAAAAGGAGAAAGCACCACCTGCGTGGCTTTGTTAGATGGTTTAGTAATGTTATAATCGCTTGCTTGACCTTTTCTTGAACCATTTTTTAATACAGTTGCATCTGTTACATATCATCAAGACTTGATCAAAGTTTTACCGGGAAAATATCGATACATGAGGAACCATTTGTAAACCATGCCATGAAGTTTTCTTGTACTCTTCCTCTTTCCAATAAAGTTGCATGACTAATTCAAGCCTTATCATCGTGTTCGCTATTTTAGCCTGTTTGGTGGCTTCAACTGCTTCCCAAGAAATCGTCTAATCTTGCATAAGAAAGTATCTTACTTTTTTAGGCTCAAAAATCTGCTCCACGAGAAAATAATGACTTTCCTAAATCACTTAATAAGCTGACTGTTGATTTTAAACATTTCGTAAATCGCATAATACGTGTTTGGTTTGCAGCGGTTAGGATTTAAAATTAGAATGAAAATGAGTGACTTGCATTCTAGTTTTTAAACTCGAGAGAGTTTTATTGAAAATGGAATGTTTGAATTTTTCAAAACCTAATCTAAACTGTCATAGTATTTAAATTTTATTTTAATTTTAATCACAAATCAAATTTAGGAGGGAACCATGACCACTCCAATTTATCCTAATTTTGATAGGGAACTAAATGCACCCCACGCATGTTCGTCGAAAAGAAGACCGGTACGGATATTAGAAATTATATATAACAATATATAGAATAAGAGAAACCAACCCACGCGTTATGAGGGAAACTTCCTCAAACTTTTGCTCGGACAATAACAAATACATCGGGGCAAGCATTTGAAAACTGTGGCATGCAATTAACCTAACATTGTTTACTTTTTCTTCTTTTTAGGGAACTCAGCATGACTAAATCAGGCCTTACTTACCTAATCTCCCTCTATTTATATCAACTCCTGCATAACAACTTGTTCCACATCCCTTGGCTATTCTCCTGAGAGTTAGGAGAGAATAGATATGGCTTCCCATTTCCTCCTCCTCGCTCTCCTTGCTCTGGCTTCATCTCATGCCATTGCTTCTGATCCTAGCCAACTCCAAGACTTCTGCGTCGCTGATCTTAACTCAGATGGTACTCCTTCTCAGCAACAATTACATTTATGAGTTGCGATTCGTAATTATGCATTCATAATATATATTGTCCAAGTACTTAACGTTTTTTCGAATTGTTGCAGTGTTCGTGAATGGGTTCGTATGCAAGAACCCGAAGATGGTCAAAGCCGAAGATTTCTTCTTCTCTGGACTTGACAAGCCCGGTGACACATCAAACAAGCTCGGGTCTAACGTGACTCTAGTCAATGTGAACAAACTTGCTGGCCTAAACACCCTTGGCATCTCGCTAGCTCGCCTGGACTTTGCACCCTATGGTCTCAACCCTCCTCACACCCATCCAAGGGGAACCGAGATCCTTGTAGTGTTGGAAGGCACGCTCTACGTCGGCTTCGTCACATCTAATAACCCCAACAACCAGCTCTTCACTAAGATCCTTCAAGCGGGTGATGTGTTTGTATTTCCACAGGGTCTCATCCACTTCCAATTCAACAAAGGGGAGACCAGTGCCGTTGCCTTTGCTGGTCTGAGCAGCCAGAACCCTGGTGTGATCACCATAGCCAATGCGGTCTTTGGAGCGAAGCCTCCCATCTCCGATGATGTTCTTGCCAAGGCCTTTCAACTGGACAAAAAGACCGTGGATTGGCTCCAGGCTCAATTCTGGACGGACAACAACAACTAAAATACTGATTTCTTCGTACTTCATGGTTTGAATAAGCAAACATCGTCTCTCTGTTTCCATGTACTTGTTCGATCACCATGGATTTGTTTGCAAAATTATACTAATAAAAAAAAAAAATACTTTTATCAGTTAATATCCATCATGCTTCTAGTATGGGGGTCAGGATGGACTGTTCATTTTAATTGTTTCAACTTCAAAAGCTTCGACATTCACTTCTTCGAACCTCAAAATTACCAACAAAGCACGCACTCTGTTCTTTAGGAATGATGATCACTCCTTACGGTCACTGCAGAGGACCAAATATTATAGATGGATCTTTTCGGATGTCGTTATGTGACGCATACTTGGAATATGAATCTGTTTTGCAAGTACCATCATCTAAAGATGTAAACCCTGGTTGTCCTTTCATTTTTAGTTATTATGTATTATAGATGTCCTGAAATTTCACTTAATACTGACAGTTTTGACTTTGCTTAACTTTCATGCTTTCCCTTTTTTTTATAATGCAGTGTAATTGATTTTAATTAATTACTTGTTCTGTTCCATTGTTCCGAGTCTCCAGTAATCATTTAGTAGCAGGTGTATCTCTGCCTCTTCCAAACGTTGTTGAAACTTTTAGTATACATCGCTGAAAAACAAGTACAGTGCTATCATGCACATTGGCAAAAAGAAGCCACTACGGAGTTTTTTTTTAAAATAATATAAAAAAAAAACTTAATTATAAAAATAGGTAATCCGTAAAATATTTACGGATCTAGGTGGCACGTGGCAAAAAATTCGGGGAAAAAAAAAAAATATGACACGTGGCCGGTAGGGCGGATGCGTGGCCGAATTCGTCTTTGGAAAAGACGAATTCTAAAATGAATTCGTCTTTTCCAAAGACGAATTCACCTAGGCCGAAATTGACGGTCTAAAATCGGCTTTTGAAAAGACGAATTTGAATTCGTCTTTTCAAAAGCCGATTTTAGGTCGAGCGGTAGACGAATTCGTCTTTTCAAACGACGAATTCGCCTGAGAATTCGTCGTTTGAAAAGACGAATTCGTCCACCGCTCCACCTAAAATCGGCTTTTGAAAAGACGAATCCAAATTCGTCTTTTCAAAAGCCGATTTTAAGCCTCTGCCGTCACCCCGCTTTGACACGTGTCGATCGGGAGGCTTACCGATCGACACGTGGCTTTGGTTTTTAGCGGTGGTAAGACGAATTCGTCTTTCCAAACGACGAATTCGCCTGAGAATTCGTCGTTTGGAAAGACGAATTCTCACAGCAACCGACTACAAAGCCTTCCCTTTTTTTTTTTTTTCGGCTGTTCTTCCTCCACCGTTTTTTTTTTTTTCCTTTCCGGTGGTCCCTCCCCTCTCCGATTTATTATTTATTTTTTTTATTTTATCTTCTTGTGGGGTCAGAAATATTGAAGATCACTCTTCCTCATCCTTTCCGGTAAGTTTTTTTTTTATTTTTATTTATTTTTTTAGTATTTAAATTTTATTTTGATTAATATTTATTTTTTTTGTGTAGATCTGAATATTGGCTTTTTGTTGGATGATCTAGATCTTGTTCTTCCATATTTTATTATCCGGATTCAAGGTAAATATCTTTTTTAAATTTATAAATATTTGATTGTATAAATATTTGATTGTTCTTCCTACTATTAACAGTGTCAGGATATTGTCTCTTGCATGTTTTCTATTAAGATAGTGATTGTTAGGATAACAATTTTTGTTGAAACAGTCTGCCATGACCTTCTGCCATAATATAGCTTCTTATAAATTATATATAGTTGCATGACTACAACTTACAACTTGGGTGGACCCAGCCTAGTCCTTAACATTGGTGATCTCCTATGGGTTTGGCTTCCTTTTAGAAGTAAAGGGAGGTTTGTTTTTCTGTTTTAACCTTTGTTGGGAGAATATGACTTGCCCCTTTTCACATGTGGATTGGGCAATGCCTAGGTAGTCACCTCCCTCCATTTGGAGGAGTCTCCTCATTTAGGCTCAAATCCACTAGTTTGTTTTCCTTTGTATCTAGATTAGATAACTCCACTTTGTGGATTCTTAAGCATTTCCTAATAATAATGCATATAAAATATATAAAATAAAGAAAGAGTCACTTATGAAACTAATTATAACAAAACAAAATAAGGAGAAGACAGATTTTGAAATTTAAACTGTTTTGGAGTTTCCTCTCAAATATTTGGCTTCTTTGTTGGTGGGAGTTTTGGGTTTGTCTAATATTGGATGGGATAAGAGAACGGAGTGGAGGCCTCTTCTATACAAGGAGGGTCTCTCTCCTCCAAAAAAGCCAACTTTTGTTGAGGCCTCTCTTGGAAGGGAAAAGGAACTTGGTTTCATTTGCTTTGGACCAATGGACATTTTGTTTTGGTCCATAGTTGTTGGTCCCATTATTTTTTTCCTTATCTTTTGTTCCTAGAAAAGAATACACAAAATAGAGCTGCATCTCTTTATCCTAATGGATGTGTAATTGACTAATTATCTTCTATCAATATAGATGTATTTAAGGCTAGATAACAATGCCACATACCCTCTTCTCTCTATCTCTCACATACATGTCATCGGAACCCTTCACTATTTTTAGGTCATATTCCTTCTTCCCTATTTCAAGTTGAAAGCTTTAGTGCCAAAGATCCTTGGCGAGATCTTGAAAATTTTAGGCATTGAATCCAAGAGATAGGATTTTCATAAGTTTATCTATATCTAAAGTGGAAAAATACTATCCTAACAAAAATGTATAAATTAGTATGCCTTGTGTCACTGACTCACGGTCCAAAAGCTTAAACTATTTGGAGGACCGGTCTAGGTTGATAAATCTATATGGCACTCCTTTTATTAGTCAGTATAGGAATATGGCAATCACCCCATCCAATATCATGATGCCCTCATCATAGTTGGCTCTCCTCGAGGATTGGCAGAAGCGTTTGCTAATGTACTAGCCATAGAAATCCTTACATTATGAAAGAAAGTTGCACAAATAAAAGAATCAATAGAAGATTTAGCTACTTCCAGAAGCACAAAGAAAATTGATGCCGAATTGAAATCTATAAACAACTTCTTATGGAAAATGATGACTAAAATTAAAGATATCCAAGCTGCTCAAAGTGCTCCTCCCTCTTCTAGACCTTTTCCTGGTCAATTTGCTCATCCAAGAGAACCTGCTCCACACTTTAGACCACAAGGATCCCATAATATCCCACAAGGATCCCATAAGTTTATGTATTTATAGTTTTTTTTTTTAAATAAATGTGTAGCATGAATTTTTATAGCATGTATTGTGTACATATTGATATCAGTGATGTAATTATTATGTAATTGTAATTGTATTTGAATGATTAATTATGATGAATTTTATATATGTATTTTTATAAAATTTGCATTTCATTGAACCGTAGACCCGTCAATTGCTTGATATGCATATTCTGTATTATCCGTACATGTTTTTATACTTGTACAGATATGAGAATTATGCATGTTGATCAATTGATTGTCCAATTTGGACAGTTTGGGAATTGCAAATAATTTTACAGGTCAATTTATAGTAATCAAACGATATGCAATGAAGGCCGAATAAAATTTCGATCATCATTTTCCTTTTGTTCTTCGCATACATAAATATTTGTATGTGAAGAACTAAGGGAAAATGCTGCCGAAATTTCATTTGGTCTTCATTGCATACCGTTTGATTACTATAACTTGACCTGTAAAATTAATGCAATTCTTGAATGGGATAGGGCCTTTACCTAGTAGTTGATGATAGGATGCATTCATCATGATAGACAAATAATTATGTTTTGAATTTTATTGTCATGTTAATTATGTGATTTAATTAGTTTGTTAATGATATCAATATATGAGAAAGTTATTTCTAAATATATTTTGTTAATTAAACATGTAGGATATATAATGGGAGAAAGAATCACAGCATTATGTTATATGGGTGGTTCTATGATTAATGGATCAAATGGAATTGAGTACAATCAGGGACCAAAAAAGGCAATTAGAATCAGTTCTGACATGACATTTCAAGAGTTGGAGAACAAAATATGTAGAGTTCTCCGTATTGATAGAACTGAAAAAAAGGTTTTGATTATCTATAGATATCCACAAGTTGTCCAGCCGACATTTGTAAAGTACGAACCTGTTCCATTAACGGATGATGAAGACATGGAGATGATGTTTTCAACTATCGGTTCACATTCATGTATATCGGGTGCAGAGTTATATATAGATATCCAAACCATTGAAGCTCCTGAACCTGATTGCGAACAGGATGATTACGAAGAAGCTGTTCAAAATATAGCAACAACTCGTGTAACTGAACAGGTTCTATCATATAGTACTCCGAATATTGCAGATAATGAAGTAGAAAATATTGGCTCAGTTTTTACTGTAGATCCGTTACGTACGGTGGACAGTACTGTACCGGAAAGTAATATTAGAGAAGCATCAATATATACAGCTGCTGATGACAGGGTGCATGTCGATAATCAACTTTTTAATGAGAATGATGATGAAAGTGAACATGACTTGGCTGACAAAGGTGACGAGGCCGGTACTTCACATCCAGTACGAAGTCCGGATGATACCACTGTTCCAAATTATTCTACATTTGAAGCTCCATCTAGAACATTTACCCAGATTGATTGGAATGCTGCAAATATGTCAATGTATTATTCAATGCAGGAACAACATTTTATATGGCAAAGGAATGAGGAGTTACGTAAAGGACTCCGCTTTATAGATAAGGCAGAATTGCAGACTTCAGTAAAACAATATTCTGTTGAAAGACATCATGAATTCAAAGTTATTGAATCAAATCCAAATCTATGGCATGTGAAATGTAAGAGCAAAGATTCTGGTTGTCAGTGGATGCTGAGAGGTATTAAACGGCATAATTTTTTTGAGATCTCACGATATACCGGTCCTCATACATGCCTATCTGCAATGATGTCTCAAGATCATTCTGGTTTGGACTCCACTTTAATTGCTAATGAAATTCGGGACCTGGTTAAAGAAATTCCTACCATTGCTATTGCTGGACTTGGTGCAGTCATAAAGAACAAATACAACTATACACCAAGTTATAGAAAATTATGGGATGCCAAACAGAAGGCGATAGCGATGCTGTTCGGAGATTGGGATATGTCATATCAATTGCTTCCGAAATGGTTGCATGCTGTACAAACATTTAATCCGGGTACCTGGGTTAAATTTATCGGCACTCCAACTGGTATACCAAATTGTGCCCAGTTTGATCGTGTATTTTGGGCCTTTGCACCCTCGATTGAAGGGTTTAAGCACTGTCGTCCGGTCATAAGTATCGATGCTACTTTCATGTATGGAAAGTATAAGGAGAAATTGTTGATTGCAACTGCTATTGATGGAAATAATCAGATCTTTCCACTTGCATTTGGTATTGTTGATGAAGAGTCAACGGACACCTGGGGTTGGTTTTTAGCTTGTATCAGAAATTTTGTTACAACACGTCAGGAAATTTGTCTAATTTCTGATCGACATGCTGGTATACTTGCTGCAGTACAGAATGAGTATCTGGGTTGGCAGCCACCGCATGCTTATCATGTATATTGCCTGCGTCACGTGGCAAGTAACTTCAATTCAAGATTCCGTGATCCCAAATTAAGAGATGTGGTGAAAAGAGCTGGAATGCAAACGCAGCCTAGAAAATTTCATAAATACATGAGAAATATTGAGAAATTTAACCCAGAAGCTGTTCAGTGGTTGAATGAAATTCCTTTAGCAAAATGGACACGTTCACATGATGACGGACGACGGTATGGGATGATGACAACTAATATATCCGAGTGTTTCAATGGAGTTCTGAAAAATGCTCGATTTCTTCCCATAACAGCATTGGTACAGTTGACTTTCTTTCGCCTTGTGTCATATTTTGAAGGCCGACGTGTCCAAGCAATAGAGGCAATGGACAGAAATGAAAGGTTTACTCCTTTTGTTACGGGACATGTCATCTCCAACCAAGCCAAAGCGACATCGCATACCATTACCCGATTTGATAGAGCAACTGGCTTGTTCCAAGTCCAAACTGCTAGACGTGGACCGAACATGAACAAGGGTGATAATACACAGGTATTTACGATCTTTATGTATCATTGAAAATATGTTATTACGTTGTGTATATGCTGAATTATGATTTTTTATGCTGTAGGTTGTTCATCTTTCCCAGCAGACATGTACATGTCAGAAGTGGCAATGTTTTCATTTACCTTGTTCTCACGTCATGGCTTCTTGTGCACATGTTGCCATTGATTTTAAAATATACATTGATCGGTACTATACATTACACGATTATCATCGAACTTATATGCCACAATTTCAACCAATTCCTCATGAAGAATATTGGCCCCAGCAAAATGAACACGGTATCATTATACCTGATGCAAATAGGCTACGACAGAAAGGTAGGCCACGATCCACGAGGATCAGAAATGATATGGATATAAGAGAAGCCGGCAACAAACGCAAGTGTACAATCTGTAAAGAAGAAGGACATGATAGGCGGTCATGCCCAAGGCTTCTACAAGCAGATTAGTTAAATTATATCAGTCATATTTTACAAATGTTTATAGCTTTATGGATTGTAATGTATTAGGCTAATCTTGTGATTGCTTTGTATTTTATTTGATGGATTGTAATATATGGCTATGTTTTATTGTCTGATGTTTATAGCTTGTATATGGATTGATGTCCTTACTATGCATTAAATGGGCTTTGTGATTGATTTTCTTTGAGTTATCGCAGTTATGGATCCTGGTCCTTCTGATAGTAGTGTACTACACGGTCAGCCTTCACATAGATCATCCTTGGTATGGGAGGGACAGGATGTTGTTTTGCACTGTCGACGTCGAGAGATGGTTATGCGCAGATCGATACCGCTCGATCGTCGTATTTTGCCATTGCTGATGCAGTCCAGATTCTACGGTCTAGCACGTGTTGGATTTATTAGATTGGACTGGCATTTGATCACTGCTCTCGTCGAGCGGTGGCGTCCGGAGACACATACTTTTCATTTTCCGCATGGAGAGGCGACCATCACCCTACAGGATGTTGCTGTTCAGCTAGGTTTGCCAGTAGATGGTCTACCAGTGACGGGTAGTACACGGGTAGACTGGAGGCAGCTTTGTCTTGAGTTATTAGGGGTCGTCCCACCGGATGATAGATTGCATGGATCTCGACTTAGCTTGGTCTGGCTTACCGAGCACTTCCAGGATTTAGCATTCGATGCGGATGAGGCAGCCATTCAGTGCTATGCTCGAGCATATATTTTACAGTTGATGGGTGGGTGCCTTTTTATGGATAAATCTGGGAACAACATGCATCTATTATTTCTACCTTTATTAGCGGATTTCGAGACGGCCGGACAGTATAGTTGGGGTAGCGCTGGACTCGCTTGGTTGTATAGAGAGATGTGCAGGGCGAGCCACAGAGATGTTACTGATATTGCTGGTCCGCTGTTGCTACTACAGTTATGGGCATGGGATAGAATTCCGATTATTGCACCCCACAGATTACTTCGACAGGCTCCAGATCCGATGATCGATTTTGATGATGATGGAGCCGGTTTACCACAGGGACCATTAGGGATGAGGTGAGTTTAGAATTTACATAATATTTTTATGCCATGTATGATATATATTATTTTAATTAATTAATTTAATTAATTTATTTTGTAGATGGAGAGATCTTTTTTCTGTCACACAGGTACCTATGCATGTGGTCTCTTCGTATCGTTATTTACTTGATCGACTGCGACCCGATGAGGTAATAAAAATTGAATTTTTGATAATGATTGTCTTGTTTAATTTGTTCTTGTTTAATAAATTATACTTTAAATTATTTATAAACAGGTCATATGGCAGCCATATAGTGCCGCAATGATTGCACAGTTACCAGACTACTGTCTACAGGGTCAGGAGATCTGGTGTAGTAGAGTGCCACTAGTATGTTTTTATATAGTAGAGTGGCATTTACCCGATAGAGTGATGCGCCAGTTCGGGATGCGACAGCTCGTGCCAGATCAGTTTGATACGTTGTCTGCACTACATCGTATTGATATGAGAGGACGATCTGATCAGGATTGGTCCACCGTTCATCGGGATTATATACAGTTATGGATGAGTCGTCATGACTATATTATACATGGCGATCCATTCGATGGTACCATGGATTATCACGATCCTTATATGCAGTGGTATCGTAGGATCACTCGTCGATTCATCAGTCGCAATGGTGCAGTATATGATTACATGGTAAGTAATTTAAATTTTATTATTTAAATTATAATATACGTTTAAATTTTGTCAAACTAATTAATTTTTTTATTTACAGGGTAGTAGTTTTGCGACGATACTTGAGCGTGCGACCTCCCCGGATATACAGGATATATGTCACTCTGCCCTCCATACTCTTGGCGAGCATGCACGGATTCCACTCCATGAGTTTTATCAGGAGGGAGACAAGGAGGACGAGACTCCTTCGCCTTATTATCCATTTGCATCTTCATCCAGAGCACTTCCGTCAGCTCATCACAGACGAGGTACGAGACGACATAGCACATCTCCACATCCAATGCACGAGTTCACAACTACTTTGGATGTGGTATCACATTTTGATTATACTACTGCACCGGATTTCATGGGCTGGCAGCATGATTATTCCGGACATGGAGCATCGTCGTCACATCATACATCTGCACAGCAGGCATCACATGATGTACAGCATGCTGCATATCAGGCATCACACGATATAGAGCATGAGACAGAGCAGCATCAGCCACCTCCGATCCGTCGTCGTATACAGCCTGCACGCACTAGGAGACGGCCACCATGTGGGACCGATTAGTCATTTATTTTAGAATTTATTGTAATTCATATTTTCTTGTTAATTTATATAAGAATTATTTATATAAGTGTTTATTTACATATGTGTTTATATGTGTTCTGGCCTAAAATAGACAAGCATTATTTATTTGTGTTGCCAATCTCGCCACCGCGCATGTGGCTTCAGAGCCACTGATTTGATTAGACTGTCTCGTAATGAGGTCTCCTGGCTCTCAGTCCTGTAATACAAGGTCAGAGGCCCTGGCCGGGGGTCCCGGCGAGGGAGCTTCGACGGTCAAGTTAGAAAACGACGAGAGTGACCGTCTCAGGGGGCCACCTGGCGAGGGAGCAAGGGGCCACCGGCTTCGGCCGAGTCCGGTCACCATCCCGATTGCCAGTCCGGCTACCACCAGGATCTGATCATCGGTCCTGTCACCATCTCGCTTGCCAGTCCTGCTACCAGTGACCATCGGTCCACCTATCGGTCCTGTAATTTTTTTATTAATTTTTTATTTTTTATAATAAAATATTGATATATTTATATAAATTTTCATGGGTGTTTTTAAAAATGTGTCAAGCCAACATGGCTTTCAGGGCATACATCTAACATTTAGAGAGGCTGACCATGTTGTTGACTTGGAAGAGGCCTTCAATAACTCATCATGTGGAAACTAGGTATTCCAAATCCAAAAAAATCATTTTTGCTCTAATTGTTTATGCTTAGCATCTCAGGGCCTACTTTCAAGCTCATCATGTCATCATCCTAATCGACCAACTCCTAAAGGCTATCCTACATCAACTTGACACCTTTGTGCGACTGGTGAAATGAACAATCAAGCTCGATAAGTTTGATATCTCTTATCACCCGAGGTCATATGTGAAGGTGCATGTCTTATTGAACTTCTTGGTCGAGTGCACATGGACCGATGATAAACATGTGGAGGTACCCGGTAAGCAACTTGCTGAGTTGTCCAATATGGACCTAGCTTGGATCCTTTACGTGGATGGCACCTGAAATTCTCGAGGTAGTGGAGCCGGAATGATCTTGATGAACTTTGAATAGGTGGTCATCAAGTATGCCTTGCATTTTCTATTCAAGGCAACCAACAACTAATTTGAGTATGAGACCCTGTTCACATGACTGAAACTTATCAGGGAGCTTGGAGTAAAGCCCTTAAAGGTGTTCACCAACTCATAGCTAGTAGCGTCAAGTCACAGAAGTACGAAATGTGGAACTCGATAATGGTCCATGTTTTGGGCATTTTGGGCTGAAGTCGCCCTTGCCAACTTCACCCGGAATCCAGAAAAAAAATGGGAGAGTTGAACTGAATTCGTCCAATGGAAGAAGGGAAACAGTTGAGCTGAGCTTGCCGGGGGAAATTCAGTACAACTGAATTCGTCTTTTCGAAGAACGAATTCAGTTGGGCTGAATTCGTTCTTTGAAAGGACGAATTCAGTTGGGCTGAATTCGTCCTTCGGAAGGACGAATTCAGTTGGGCTGAATTCGTCCTTCGGAAGGACGAATTCAGTTTGGGCTGAATTCGTCCTTCCAAAGGACGAATTCAGTTGTGAATTCGTCCTTTGAAAGGACGAATTCGTCCACGTCAGCCGCTCCACCTACATCGGTAAATAAATTTTACCGAACCTATTTTGGTAATTATTTTTTAAAAAAATATTATTTTAAAAAAAAAAACCGCCACTACGTATGTTTTCATATATGGCTTATCATGTTCTTCACAATGGAAGCTCAATCAATCAATCCAATTTATTTAATTAGTTGGTTATCAACTCGTAGGGGACCCATTGTTAACGTTTAAGTGCTTTTTTATGAGCTTGCATCCGGTGCTCAAATTTGAGAAGGATTGTTTTAGATATACCTTTTGCTAACACGGCTCTAATGACCTCCCAGACCACTATATGCATTAACAGCGATGGTGGGTTCATAAACCCTATCTAGAATAGAAGAGCCATCAACATAAGAAGGATGCCGGAGCTGACAAGCTGCATGCTTGAGAAGAATCACCAGTGCATTCTACTGGCTAGGTAGCCTTGCTTGGATTGACTAGCCATCTCTAAGATGAATAGTAGAGATCCACCGGCTTCATTCACTATCATACCCCGTCCCATACACCACTGCCAGCTTCCTACTCAGATCGGTCAGCTAGTCGGGTAGTCTAGTCCAGCTCGATGCATGAATAAGTCCAACCTCTATTCGGACCATATGATGCCTGGATAGGTATTGGCCCATCCTATAACAACTGGCTCAAGTGTGAGTCATGGAGGACAAAATTCCAATGGTTCCTGACACTGCAATAAGAAAATTCTAGTAGTGGAATTCTCGAGGAGCAAGATCTTGCTACCTTAGTCGAATTGTTATATCTATTAGAAATAGACACTTTTCTCAATGACATTCTATTGCACCATACATATAGATAAGAGGGACCTTCGATAAGGTATGCATTTAGGTATTCCCACATGCTTTTGCCCTTATACTCATCGAATCGCCACAGGCTCTTGGCTTTGATCACTATAGCCTCTCGTTTTTCGATCACTGACTTAAGTGTCGGAGTGTCCCCACCGGTAATCCTGGTCCAAGAACCTTTTTGCAAGTTATTGAAATGGAGTAATCCAAGAAGACCCTTGATCCCTACCGGAGGAGACCGAAGTGTTCTCACTCCGCCACTGGAGTTTAGTGATATGTGGATGGATCGCAACATATTGGCACACCATGAAGGGGGCATAGTAGCTCTAAAAGCAAAGTACATTGAGCATCCTCTCGTCGGAGCTTGAAGCCATGGCGGTCACGCGCGCGCAAGACACTTCTACCAGTCGTGTCAGAAATCCATTATGCCATGATGATCGGCATAGCCAAGAGGTGGAGCCTCTTGCTTCGCCACCCCCACCACTATCAAACCAGTAGGACTAGCTTGCTATCCTTATGCAGTAGGTCCAAACACTGGTGGTGGCAGTTCAAGGGCTATAGCAATAGCAACACTCCATGGCAACTCAATAGCAATCGGGGACCTCTGCTACCTCGGTCACTACTACTCATTCATGCTAGCCATTGATCACCCTGGGGGAGATACCTGCATCGGCACACTCCTCGCTGATGATTTCCTTCACCCTGATTGGCAAGACATCATGCTTTCTGAAGGAGATCCCATCACCACCAGATTGTTCACCGATCTCGATCCCTTACATTGTGACATGCCGGTCCCACATACCAAGAGCAACGATCGGGAAAAGAGCCAAAACATGAGCACCGTCAATTTTCCTTTGTTTCGACCTTTGATTCTTCTGAAGGGGGTTTATTGATGAGGCAATTCGGTGCTTGGCTGAATGACGCTTAAATGAGTACTATCGCAAGCTGGTCGACCTTAATCAATGGTTTGATGTCTTGCAAGGAGGAAGCCAAGAGTAGCCAAGTTACACTAAAAAAGTATCTGTCATTAGAAAGATTATTAATCTTCTGGTATTAATCCATATTTCTAATTTACTAAAAAATATCTTTATTACTTCATCCGGCTGATAAATGAAGTGTGTCGTTATTTGGTTAATAGAGTGCTCTATTTACATGTTTATTTTTAGGATCTTTTGGAAAATCTAGCTGCATTGAGCTGGACCATGCAAGATTTTCCATTAGATCATCAATAGCAAGGTGAATTTAAAAAGAGCCCATATCAATACATCCTTTCCCAATCCAAATTCTAATGGGAGAAAAAAATATCTATAATTTTTATGTTATTTTATTTTATGTGGAATGGTCATGATGTAATCAATTGATAGCATGCTTATCATATTAAAGAATCAATTTGAACTAAAATTGATTTTTGAGCAATTGAGCTTGTGGTTTTGTACTGCGCATTATCATGCTATATTTACAATACTAATATCATTGTATTTGTTCATTATTATAAATCTTTTATTTTAATACCATGCATAGCTTTGCTATTATTTATTTAATTTTTTTAATATTTTTTTACAAAACTTTTTATTGCATAGAGATATAGACCCGTCATTGATTAATATATATATTTTATAACATCCATACATTTATATTTTTTTGTATAGATGGAAAAATTATGTACACTGGTCAATTAATTATCTAGCTTAGATAGTTTGAGAATTACAAATAATCTATAGTAATTACAGTAATCAAGTGATATGGATAGGGTTCGAGATATATTTTGGATAGTATTTTCTTTTAGTTCTCTTCCCATATCTTTAGCCGTGAGGGAGAACTAAAGAAAAATGCAACCAAAATTTTTATATATTTTTATAAAAAAACATATGTTCCACATCAGATAAATACATATATTATTAAATATATATTTTTATATAAAATTAATGATATATAATATTTTGTCTTACATAGATTCGTAACTTAAGCTTTTTAAATATTTCTTATAAGCTCCTAGAGCGTCAGATACTCGTGGATAGGGTGATGACCTTCCTCCTATGGATTATTGATCTCAATTTTTTTATTTTATCCATATGTTTCATGTATTTTTTTATTTTGTTAAACTTTGGGTTGCAATAAACTTTGTTATATTGGATTATAATAAATTTTGTATTTAGATTTTTAGTTCGGATGAAATATATATATATATATATATATATATATAATATTTATGCTTGTCATGATTTCATTATATAGGTTTAGTAAAAATCTGCATAGATTTTTTTATTTAAATTTATTTATTTACTTTTTTTAAAAAAGAATGTAACTATTGATATTTTAAAGTATTGGTAGATAATATTATTAACGATACTTTAAAGCATCGAAAAATTTTATTTAGTGATGCTTTTAAGTGTTGCTAAATTATATTTGCCGATGCTTAAAAAGTATCGGCAAAAGATGGGTTTATGCCTGATCAATTCCGATGCTTTATAGTATTGGTAATTCTAATTTTTCTAATACTTTATAGCATTGGGATATTTTTTCAATATTTTTTAAAAATATTAGCAAAAATATTTTTCATATCGTTATGCACGATATTGTTTTGATTCCTTTTGAAGCATGAAAAAGTTTTTGCCAATGTTTACAAGAAGTCTTTTTAAGCATCACATTTTATCAGGATCGTTCTAGTGTAAGAATGATACCATTAATTAGTTATTCAGTTATTCGTCAGTGAAAAGTCTCATGGTTGCCTGTCTTGTGGCCCCACTATCTGTTTCGGGTACTGTGAGTGTTCTCTCTTGTGATGGATGGTCTTATGGTATGGGCTTTTCGATGGGTTAAGGTTAGTTTTATTTTTTTTAAAAAAGAATTTCACCAAAAAAATAAAAACATGATTAGCTAAAATCCAATCAACAGTCGATTCATTGTCAACCTCAATAGATTATGTGCCTTTGCAACCTCAAGAGGATTTGACCTATGAGAAAGTGCCTTTACGAATTGTCGACAGTAAGGAACAAGAATTGAGACACCGAATCATACCTTATGTAAAGGTGCAATGGAGCAATCACAGTGAAAGAAAAGCTACATGGGAACTTGAAGCAGAGATGCGAACAAGATATCCACAGCTTTTCGAAATACCAGGTACGTAAATTTCGAGGACGAAATTTTTTTAACGGGGGGAGAATGTAAGCTATGGGCCAGGACTGAAGTCGGCAGACCCAGCCGACTTCAACCCAAACGGAAAAAAAAAAAATGGGACGAAGACCGAAACAGGGGAGCCGTGTTTACCCGTGCCGGCCGGAGTTTTCACCGGAAAACTTGGTGGGAGAGTCGTGAGGGGAGTGGGAGATGATCGGTGATGGATTTTGGAAGGTTTGGGACTCGGTGGTGGAGTTTTAAACGGCGAGGGGATCTCGTCGTTTTTCTTTTAAAAACCCCTCACCGCCGCCTCTCGAGCCACCTTCACGCTCTCTCTCCCTCTCTGACGAACGACCGGAAGTTCTCCAACGCCAACAGGTAAGCTTTTTCCATTTGATTCTAATTTCTTTTGGGAGGATTTTGATTTTTTTTTAGGTTGAATTTCGGTTTGGTTTTGGGCTGTTCACCGTCGCCACCGCCGTCGCCGCCGCCGCCTGCCATTGTCGGTCCGTGAAGCAACTGTGGCAACCACCGTGGGTTGCCGGCAGTTGGGGGGGAGAGGACCCGGTTCGGCCGGCTGAGGAAGAGACGCAGGGGTGTTCGGGAGAAAGAAAAGAAAAGAGAAAGAAAGAAAAGAAAAGGGAAAGAAAAAAAATGAATATATATATGATAAGAGGAGAGAGAAGGAGGAGAGAGAAGGAGGAGAGAGAAAGAGGAGAGAAGGAGGAGAGAGAAGGAGGAGAGAGAAGGAGGAGAGAGAATGAAGGGAGAGAATGAAGAGAGAGAAAATCAGGGATTTTTCAAGATTTGAGAAAAATTGAGAATTTAGTTTTAATTAAAATTATTTATCTATATAGAGAATCAGTCTCCTGAGCGAGAAGACGTCGCACCGATTTCGAGTACGGATTAGTACAAGAGTGGATAGTTGATTTGTAAGGACTTCTAAACTTGATCACCCGTATTATTAATATGTTTTACATGACCTGATTTGATCCGAGCATATATTAAATATTTTTCATGCATGGTAGTTTTCGGATAACATGATTTGATTTCCGGGTTACGGAACGAGTTTGTTATTAATGTTGTTTGCATTTGCCAAGTGATCTTGAAATGTGTTTGATCGTGATATCGATCGTTGGAAAGTGACATGATCTGACTATGTGAGAAGAAATGATAAAGTGTTAAGTGAACTGGTGTTTGGACTAGCCATGCCACGGCGGTACCGTGGTTTCTCAGTTTGCCCGTCACAGGCTGGAGTGTGACAATTTGTGTGCCAGTCACAGGCTGGAGTGTGACAATAGTGTGCCCGTCACAGGCTGGAGTGTGACAACAGTGTGCCCATCACAGGCTGGAGTGTGACAATAGTGAGCCAGTCACAGGCTGGAGTGTGACCGTGGCTAGTCCAGAACCCTAAAGATAATGGTTAAATAATGGAAATTCTGAAAGGAAAAATATAAATAAAAAAAAAAATCCAAAGTTTTTGGTTAAACATGAAATCTGAATTGTTTGATTTCGTCACATGTTATGCTAATGTTTTGCTGTTTTCATATACATGTATATTATTATTGGTGATCATTTGGAACCCTTACTGGGCTATGCAGCTCACTCCCTATCATTTGTTTTCTTTCAGAAACTCAGGATACTTAAAGAGGATCTGGGCTGGGCGTGAGACGGAGCTTCATAATTGTTGAGCTAGTTAGTTAGTTAGTTTCGATTACTGGTGTTTGTGAGTCAGTAGTCCAATTAATGACATCGATTTAAATACTGAATTGTACATTTGTTATTGATTTGTTTATATAATATTAATTTAACTCGGATATGTTTGAATTGTTGTGTACCTAGGCATTGCATAATCTCTAGGATAAAACCTAGGGTTGTTGCGGCCGGTCACGTAGCCGATTCCGGTACTGGATTCGGGGCGTGACAGTATCGGTATGAATCTTTAATAGCATAACTAGACCACCATCCCCCACTTCTCTCACAAAGTGATAGCAAATATCGATATGCTTTATCCAAGAGTGAAATACTAGATTTTTTGCCAAGTACAACATACTTTGTCTATCACAATTCAACATCATCATATTTTGCTTCACCTTGAAGTCACCAATAAGCCTCCTAAGCCAGATAGCATCTTTACATACGTGTGCCATTGCAATATACTCTGTCTCTATTGTTGATGGTGCCATCATGATAGAAGCTTAAATTTCTAGCCTATACGCTGCCATCCATGGAGAACACAACCTGTGGTAGATATCTTCCTGTCCTGATTTGCTGCAAAATTAGAATCCATATATCCAATATACTCTAAACCCATAGAACCATATCACAATGAATGGTCTGATGTGCCCCTAAGATACTGGAGGATCCATAACCTGTGGTAAATATCTTCCTGTCCCAATTTGCTGCAAAATTAGAATCCATATATCCATTATACTCTAAACCCACATAATCATATAATAGTGAATGATCTGATGTGCCCCTAAGATACTAGAGGATCCACTTTACCGCCTTCCAATGGTCACTACCCGAATTTGCTATATATCGGTTCACAACTCCCACTGTTGTACAACGTTTAGTCTTGTGCACATCATGGGAAGTATAAAGCTCCCTACTATAGATGAACATGATACTCGGGTCATGTCAGCCTTTTCTACTTTCATGCTGGGTGATTGCTCGGTTGATAATTTTAAATAAATAGAAAATAGGATAGATACTGGCTTCGCATTCTGTACATTGAAGAACCGTAGAACCTTCTCCATATATCCCTTTTATAAAAGCTAGATCTTCCTATTGTTCCTTTCCCGTAGTACTTTTATCTCAAGTATTTGGTTTACAGCTCCTAAGTCCATCATGTTGAACTTCTTAGCTAATTGAGTTTTCATATTTGATATTTGACTTTTGCTATTCACCACATCATATCATTAAAATACAACAGTAAAATACACAAGCTGCCATCATCATAATTGTAGAAGTATGAACAATGATCTGCCTCTAATCGATCAAATCTCCAATTCAATATGGAAGAATTAAATTGCTTGCGCTAATACCTCGATGTCTATTTGAGACCGTACAATGATTTATTTAGTCGACAAACTAACTGCTTCTTTCCATTTTTGATAAAATCTTTAGGTTGTACCATATAAAACTCCTGCTCCAAGTCGCCATGTAAGAATATTATTTTTATATCCATTTGCTCGAGCTCCAAATCCATGACAGCCATGATAGCCAAAATAATCTAAATAGTAGTTAAACGAACTACTGATAAAAAAATATCATCAAAGTCAATTCCTGGCTTATAAGCATAATCCTTCACCACCAGACATATTTTAAACCTCTTTACATTTTCATTTATATTTTTTTTCACCTTATAGACCTACCGACATCCCATAGGACTCCTCTCCTTCGATAGAACTACAAGTTCTTAGATCTTGCTCTTCCAAAGTGACTCCATCTCTTTCTTCATGGCATAATGCCACTTTCCAATATTAGTAGACTCATAAGCCTCCTCATATGAAGTCAGCTCATCCTCCTTCGTCAAAGCAACATAAGCTCAAACATGGTTAGCAAAAGGAATTTAAAAAGTGATATAGTCATCATACCTCACAGAAAGTCTAATGACCCTCCTAGACATCTCAGACTCCACTGGTAGCTTTTCTTGTGAGATAGCATCTTCAGATGATTACGGAAACTCCGTGCTTGGTTTATTATCAACTACTTGGTCATCAACTTGTGCTTGATCTATTTGTACCTTTTTGCACATATCAAAAAACTCAATAGAAATAGTCACTTCATCATCTTGCTTCTTCTTGGTGTCTTGAAAAGATTCTTCATAGAAAATAATATTTTAGCCAATAAAAATCATGTGGCTAGCAGTGTCCCATAATTGATACTCCTTTACTGCTTTAGCATAGCCAAGAAAGATGTATCTTCAAGAGTTCTTGTCCAGAATCCAAAACAAAATAAACTCTAGCGGCTTCCCCCATGTGCGCGCATCAAACCCACGCACGTCGCGTCGCGACATAAGAAATGGACCGTCACATGGGCTTTACATCATCGATTCTCCCACTTGAAGATATATGCTAAGTTCCAAAGAATATTATCCCTGGAGGCCTTACTAACTTAACTATTCACGTAGCTTCAAGATCGAGAGAAGCTTTACTTCAATTTAACTTATCTTGAATCATCAGCTTTGTCAATACATTTGCTGGGTTTATATCGGTATGAATCTTCAATAGCATGACTAGACCATCATCTGCCACTTCTGTCACGAAATGATAGCAAATATTGAAATGCATTGTCGGAGAGTAAAACACCAGATTTTTCATCATGTACAATGCGCTTTGACTATCACATTATTACTCTTCCATTTGGTATGTATTAAGATCCAGCACATTCATGTTACATGCTTTAATCAAGGAGAAGGAGAGATGACTGCTCGCTTAAGCTTTTACATTTTGGTATAATATTATCGGTTTCTTTTGATGTAAATATAATAATTCAGCTTATACACAAAAAAGAAGAAAGAGAGCCATACAAGAATATCGAAGTCTCAGCATCGTGTGAACACGGCATTGTGTGAACACGGCATTGTGTGTTTGAATGGAATGAACACTCCGCTCCATGTAAATAGTATATACTTGCGTAGATGGCAAGGTGTTGTGATCGTGTTTGATATTTTAGCCAGTTGGTGGCTTCAACTTCTCCCTAAGAAATCATCTAATCATGCTTGGGGAAGTATCTTAAATGTTTGCCATGGACCGCGTCCATTCCTGTTGGCCACTAATCTCCAACAACTCCAAAAACATGTTTGGTTTGCAGCAGTTGAGCTTTGAAATTGGAATGAAATTGACTGACTTCCGTTCCAAACTTTTAACTCGGAGAGTTTCACTGTCATCCTGATTGTCGAGAAAAATGGGATGCCCGAATCTTTCAAAATCTATCGTATAATATTTAAATTTTAATTTAATTTCAACTACAAATCAAATGTATCAGAGAGAATATGATCATTCCAATTCATTCAAATTTTGATAGCGAACTAAATGCACCCTACTAACATTCGTCGAAAAGTAGAGGACCGGTACGGATATTAGAAATTATATATAATGACATAGAATAAGAGAAACCAATATCCATGCGTGGATGATTAACTTTTTTTCCATTCTCTGCACCGCTTCGTCCTAATTTTCGACCGGGGAAACTTCTTCAAACTTTGACTCGGACAATAACAAATACATCCGGGGAAGCATCTGAAAACTGTGACATGCAATTAACCTAATTAACATGGTTTACTTCTTCTTTTTAGAGAACTCAGCATGACCAAATCAAACCTTACGCACCTAATCTCCCTTGCTCTATTTATATCATCTCCTGCATAACAACTTGTTCCACATTCCTTGGCTATTCTTCCGAGAGCTAGGAGAGGATAGATGGCTGCCCATTTCCTCGTCCTCGCTCTCCTTGCTCTGGCTTCATCTCATGCCATTGCTTCTGATCCTAGTCAACTCCAAGACTTCTGCGTCGCTGATCTTAACTCGGATGGTACTCCTGTTGTGACATTCGTAATTATGCATTCATAATATATATTGTCCAAGTACTTAACATTTTTTCTAATCGTTGCAGTGTTCGTGAATGGGTTCGTCTGCAAGGACCCGAAGATGGTCAAAGCCGAAGATTTCTTCTTCTCTGGACTTGACAAGCCCGGTGACACATCAAACAAGCTTGGGTCTAACGTGACTCTAGTCAACGTGAACAAACTTGCTGGCCTAAACACCCTTGGCATCTCGCTAGCTCGCCTGGACTTTGCACCCTATGGTCTCAACCCTCCTCACACCCATCCGAGGGGAACCGAGATCCTCGTAGTGTTGGAAGGCACGCTCTACGTCGGTTTCGTCACATCTAATAACCCCAACAACCAGCTCTTCACTAAGGTCCTTCACGAGGGCGATGTGTTCGTATTTCCTCAAGGTCTCATCCACTTCCAATTCAACGTTGGGAAGACCAGTGCCGTTGCCTTGGCTGGTCTGAGCAGCCAGAACCCTGGTGTGATCACCATAGCCAATGCGGTCTTTGGAGCGAAGCCACCCATCTCCGATGATGTTCTTGCCAAGGCCTTTCAACTGGACAAAAAGATTGTGGATTGGCTCCAGGCTCAATTCTGGACGGACAACAACAACTAAAATACTGCTCGCGAACTACTTGTTATGGTCCTTGGACTCATTTCTTCGTACTTCTTGGTTTGAATAAGCAAACATCATCTATCATCTCTCTGTTTCCATGTACTTGTTCGATCACCACGGATTTGTTTGCAAAATTACACTAATAAAAAAAATTACTTTTATCGGTTAATATCTGTCATGCTTCTAGTATGGGGGTCAGGATGGACTGTTCATTTTAATTGTCTCAACTTCAAAAGCTTCGACATTCACTTCTTCTAACCTCAAAATTACCAACAAAGCACGCACCCTGTTCTTTAGAAATCATGATCACTCCTTACGGTCACAGCAGAGGACCAAATATTATAGATGGATCTTTTCGGATGTCGTTGTGTGACGCCTACTTGGATGAATCTGTTTTGCAAGTACTGTCATCTAAAGATGTGATCCCTGAACTTGTCCTTTCATTTTTAGCCTGAAATTTCACTTAAAACTACTGACAGTTTTGACTTTGCTTGACTTTCATGCTTTCCTTTTTTTTTATAATGGAGTGTAATCGATTTTAGTTAATTACTTGTTCTGTTCCATTGTTCCGAGTCTCCAGTAATCATTTAGTAGCAGGTGTATCTCTGCCACTCCCAGATGTTGTTGAAACTTTTAGTATACATTGCTGAAAAATAAGTACAGTGCTATCATGCACATCGGCAAAAAGAAGCCACCGTGTATGTTTTCATATATGGCTTATCATGTTCTTCACAATGGAAGCTCAATCAATCAGTTCAATTTATTTCATTAGTTGGTTATCAAGTCGTAGGGGATCCATTGTTATCAGACCACTATATGCATTAACAGCGATGGTGGGTTCGTACACCCTATCCAGAGTAAAAGAGTCGTCAACATGACAAGGAAGATTTCTTATTGCGACCATATCAAAATCTCATTTAAATATAATATACCTTGTTCTCGAACGACTCGGTATTGGTTGCAACAAGATCCCCATCATTGATAGAAGAAGTTATTGTAATAGAATTGAAGGAGACAAACCTTAACCAATGCGTGGACGGATCGATATAATAATATCGCATTTTCTTTTGTCTCTAAAATAGTTTGTCACGGTCTTCCATCCACATATATTATCACGGAGACGCCTGGGGACTCTGTCCAACTTTCACTTGAAAAAAAACCAACACTTGGGAAATACTGGAAAGCGTCAACTAGCTAACAGGAAATACTCTTCCTCTTTTAGTAAAACAGTTGCGTGACTGATTCAAATCTCTGAACAGGCAAAGTCCTGCATCTCCCTCTATATATATCCACTTCCTCCAAGCTATTTGGCCAGTAACACATTAATCCATATCCCTTTGTTATCATTCAGCTAGCTAGGAATTAAGAGAGAGCAGATGGCTGCCCATTTTCTCTTCCTCGCTCTTCTTGCTCAGGCTTCATCTCATGCAATAGCTTCTGATCCTAGTCAACTCCAAGACTTCTGTGTTGCTGATCTTAAATCAGATGGTACTCCTATTCTCTTGAAAAAAACTTCCCAGCTCAACCAAACTCAAAGAGAGATACATAGAGATGTATGGCAAACGAATTATCCTCTTCAATTCTTATTCAATTAAGAGACTGCCTGTTATATAGGCATTACAGAGAAACAGTAAGCAAACTAACTTCAGCTTTTTAAGCTACAAACTTAACAAACGTGTACTGACTCAAAAAACTAAGGAGAGAAAAAATAACAAAGATAACAGCAGATAAGTAGGAACAGTTTTGACTGATCCCGCGTGAATCTGGATCACTTTCCAACATTCCCCCTTGATCCAAATTCACATACTCCAAGTTGCTTTCTGAATTCTTCATGCTTACTTCTGGAAAGAGATTTTGTTAATATATCAGCCACTTGTTCTTCTGTACCACAAAACTCTAATGCAATTACTCCATCTTGCACAAGCTCCCTGATGAAATGAGCTCTAATATCAATGTGTTTTGTTCTGCCATGGTAGATTGGATTTTTTGTCATGGCAATTGTTGCTTTGTTGTCACAAAATATCTTTGTTGCTCCATATTGCTCTTGTTTTAGATCAGAAATAATTCTTCTCAGCCAAATTGCTCGGCATGACGAGGAAGCTACAGCCATGTACTCGGCTTCGGTGGATGATAAGGCTATGACTGCCTGTTTCTTTGAGCTCCATGTTATGACTCCTGAGCCACGCTGAAAGTGAATCCCGAAGTACTTTTTCTATCTTCTACACAACCTGCCCAGTCACTATCAGTAAATCCATACAATTTGAAATCTGTGGTCTTACTATACCATATACCAAAATCGATTGTTCCAGCTATATATCGCATGATCCTTTTTGCTACTCCAAGATGGTGTTTGGTTGGATTATGCATAAACCTGGATATGACTCCAACAGAGTATGCAATATCAGGCCTTGAATGTGTTAAATAAATCAAACCACCCACCATGCTTCTGAATTGCTTCTCATTTGCAGGTTCTGTACCATCGTCTGGTTGCAGCTTCTCATTTAAGTTCATAGGTGTAGGAGCAATTTTGCAGTGCAGCATGTTGAATCTTTCCAAGAGATTTATTGTATACTTTCTCTGGGAAACAAAAACTCCATCTTCAACCTGTTTTACTTCTAAACCAAGAAAATAGTGCAACTTCCCCAAATCTGACATTTCAAAATTCTTCTTCATGATTAGTTGAAACTCTTTTATAAAAGATAAAGATGATCCCATATATATCATGTCATCAACGTATAAAGAGACAAGAAGCAGATCTTTACCTTGTCTCTTGATATAGAGAGTGGCCTCATTCTTGCTCCTTTCAAACCCATTCTAAAGAAAGTGAGAATCAATCTTTTCATACCATGCTCGAGGTGCCTGTTTCAAGCCATACAGTGCTTTCTTCAATTTATGCACATACTCTTCCTTTCCAGGAATCACAAATCCTTCTGGTTGTGAGACATACACTTCTTCCTCCAATTCTCCATTCAGGAATGCAGATTTAACATCAAATTGGTGAATGGGCCAATTTAACTGAGCAGCTAGAGCTAGAAGAGTTCTTACAGTTTCGAACCGTGCAACAGGAGAGAAAGTATCATCATAGTCCACTCCTTGTTGCTGTGAGTATCCTTTTGCGACCAAGCGTGCCTTGAACTTTTGCACACTTCCATCAGCATGGTACTTTGTTCGGAATACCCACTTTACTCCTATGGTTTTTTTTTTTTCAGGAAGTTTCACAAGACCCATGTGTTGTTCTTCTATATAGTTTCAATCTCTTCTTCCATTGCTTTGTTCCATTCCTCCTTTTTAATGGCTTCTTCGAATGTGGTTGGATCAGCTACATACATTGCATTTGTTGTAGCGTATATATCTCCCAAGGATCTAAACCTCCATGAGACTTCTTCCTCTGATGAACTTTGTGAAGATCCCGAGCTGCTACTACATGGACTGCTAGCTATATTTGAGGAGGCCGTACTTGATGGCGAAGATGGTGGAATTTGCTGCTGCATGTCTTGTGACATTTCTTCATTTTCAATCTGCAACTCGAACTTGATTTCTCCATGTTTATTTTCATGCCACATCCATCTCCCTTCTTCATTAAAAATCACATTTCTGCTGATGATTATCTTACCATTTATGGGATTATACAACTTGTAAGCCTTTGAGTTTGTACAATAACCCACAAAGATACATTTTGTGGCCTTTTCGTCCAGCTTACTCCTCCTGTGATTGTCAATTAAAGCATATGCAATACAACCGAAAATCCTCAGATGGCTTACCCAGGGTCTTCTTCCTGTCCAAGCTTCATAAGGAATTTGATCACGGACAGCTTTGGTAGGTGACAAATTTAGCAAATACACAACTGTTGCAACTGCTTCCCCCCATAATTGATTTGGAAGACCTTTTCTTGCAACATACTCCTCGCCATCTCAACCACAGTACGGTTTTTTCGTTCAGCCACTCCATTTTGCTCCGGAATGTATGAAACTATTAATTCCCTATGTATTCCATGCTTTTCACAAAACAAATTAAAATCGTTAGACACAAATTCTCCTCCTCTATCAGTTCTTAAAGCCTTGATGTACCTTCCACTTTGTTTTTCAACAAGAGCCTTAAATTTTTTAAAGGCTTCAAATGCTTCAGATTTTTCTAGCAAAAAGAAAACCCAACTCATATGACTATGATCATCAGTTTACAGCATAAAGTAACGACTTCCACCTAGAGATTCAGTCTTCATAGGACCACACAGATCACCATGCACAAGGTCGAGATTACCTGGTGCTCTCCATGATGTTCCTTCAGGAAATGGCTTTTTGCTTTGTTTGCCATAAATGCATGCCTCATATTGCTCCAGTGATTCAACCTTTGGCAAACCTTGCACCATCTCCTTTTGTTGCAGAAGTTTTAAACTTTTTTTATTCAAGTGACCATACCTCAAGTGCCAAAGCTTGGACACCTCCTTTTCTTTTACTACCATTGCATAGCTTTCGAGGTTTGAAATTTCTACAGGAAAGAGCTTATTCTTGGTCATGCTGATTTTAACTATTACATGACCTGTTTTTGTGTCCCTGATCACACATGAGTTATTTTGAAATAGCATAGACATTCCACCTTGCATCAACTGTCCCACACTCAGTAAATTTTGTGAGAGGCTAGGAACAAATAATACATTAGAGATAAGTTTTGCACTTCCCTTACCATTGCTAATCATCACAGTACCCTTACCTTCCACCTGCATTTGTTTATCATCCCCAAGCTTGACTTGCATCTTGTATGTGTCATCAATGTCTTTGAATAGTGAGTGTATGCATGTCATATGATTTGAGCATCCACTGTCCAAGAACTAGAGATTTCTTGTCTATTGCGTGGCTTCACACTTTGCCATAAACAGTTTGATCTCCTCTTCATCTCCCTCATCTGTTTCTTCAGCATAGTTTGCCTGATTTGCTCTCCTCCAGCAATTTGCCTTGACATGTCCGTATCTTTTACAATAATGGCATTGAATGGATTGTCGTTGCCATCCTTCTCCAGAGCGTCCTCGTCCACGTCCTCTCATGCTCTGTCCGTGAAAAAATCCTCTACCTCGATCTCTTGCACCAACTGATTTTGGTTCTTCATATGAATCAACAGTTTGCTGCGAATTTGGAATTTTCTCTTTCACTTGGAGTGCCTTTTCTTCTGTTTGCTCCATTGTTCTATTCAACCTGGCTTCATGAGCTTGTAAGGAACCCATTAACTTATCAAAAGAGAATACAGATAAGTCTTTAGATTCCTCTATTGCAGCAACTATGTGATCAAATTTTAGAGTTAAACTCCTCAAAACCTTTGCAACAATAGTTTGGTTAGAATACTTCTCACCATATGTTCTCATCTGACTTACGATGGCTGATACTTCTCACCAGGATGGCAGTTTTGTTCGGGACGAGTCCAGAGATATATATGTTTTTTTATTTATGTTATATTATTATTATTTTTATTTTTATTAAGCATTGATATATATATTTTTTATAAAATATAGAATAGGGCTACCTCTATGATCTCCGAGTGTGCTGGCGAGGGTTCATCATCTACACAGAGCAGTTGCATCGAGGCCGAGGTATTCTCGGAGTTGATGGGACCAGAGCGTCCTGGACGAGTGAGGGTTTATGGATTGGAGTTATCCCTACTCAGTTATCTGATGTGCGTAGATATACTCGGGATACTAGAGAGAGTCATGATCAGTTACATGTTCGTCAGCTCTAGGAGGAGATAGCAGAGCTCCAACAGACACGTGATGCAGACAGAGCAGAGATGCAGACCATTAGGTCTCAGCTAGAGCATGTTACATCTGTGCTGCATATGTTCATGTCATCTCAGGTAAGTAATTATTATTAATTTTGTATGTATCTAATAATTTAGAATATATATAATGTATGTATTATAATTCCTGATGTATATCTTGTAGGTTCCTGGTACATCTGCGAGTCGCAGACCTAACGATGACCAGCCTCCCACAGATCAGTGATGCCAGATATTTTTTTTATTATTTATATATATCTTTTTGTTTATTTGAACTTGGATTGATACATTATATATATAAAAAAAACTTTTTATACTTGGTTTGTATTTGTATTTGTGTATGTTGGATGTGATATGTGATACAGGTTTGAATGTTTTCATTTGTTTGTGTATGTTGGATGTGATACAGGTTTGAATGTTTTCATTTTCATAATGTATATAGGTTGTGGGTTTATATATATGGCTGTTTATTTTTTTTAAAAAAAAAAATCTAGCAACGCTTTAAAGCGTCGCTAGGTTTGGACCTGGCGATGCTTTAAAGCGTCGCTATAACTGGAACAGGCGATGCTTTAAAGCGTCGCTAGTTTTAAGTTTAGCGATGCTTTAAAGCGTCACCAGTTTTCAGTGTAGCGATGCTTTAAAGCGTCGCTAGATGGAAATCCTAGCGACGCTTTAAAGCGTCGCTAAATGCCGACGCTTTACTTAAAACTAGCAATGCTTTAAAGCATCGGTAAATAAAAATTTAGCGATGCTTTAAAGTGTCGGCAAATGCCGACGCTATTTTGAAGCGTCAGCAGGTTGCGTTCCAACGCTTGCATAGGCGACGCTTTACAAAACGTCAGGAGATTACTTAGCGACGCTTAAAAGCATCGAAAAAGGTCAATAAAAACGTCGCTAAAGCCCAGATTCAATGTAGTGGCTGTAGATTGGCTCCAGGCCCAATTCTGGATGGACAACCACAACTAGCCAGGAAACTGCATGCAAATGTCTAGATGTAAAAGTTGGAGTGAATTATTTATACCGTTCTATTTGAATAAGCAAACAATACCTATCCATTTGCTTAAACAATAATATATATCGATTTTGATCAACAATTCTATCTTTTTAGTTATCTCACCAATTTCTAAAACTTTAAACTCTTTTCGGAGCCTCGGTTCCTGCCTGACAATATCTACAATTTTTGCACATGCAAGAGAAAGAGACAAAATTTTCAAGCTGCGCAAGCGAAATATGGGATGCGTATCCTATATAACTTGTCTGCCTTGCGAGACACTTGAATCACAAGAATCCATCAAAAATCAAGAAACAATTTTCTATTTAATATCCCACACAAAAATATCTAAATTACACAAATCCAACAATAAATTATCAAGAAATTTTCTATTCCTGATGCCCAATGAATGATATAAATTAAGGGCAGTAGTCCCATGAGACACACATCCTGTACGACTTAGCTTCATGAGATATGAAATGCCTAATACCAAAATTATACAAATTCATGTTAAGTGTGCATTTTACCCCTACTAATTATCATGGTCTCATGATCCATATCATGAGCAAATTTCATAATTTATGCATGCAATTAAGTGGCCACAGTGATGCAGAAAATTCAAACTATTGTGTCACCATTGCACCAACAATAAGGTCATAAGTTCTATTTGCCAGGTACTTGGATTCACTATATAATCTCCATCATGGCTTTCGTTGAATACCTATCATTGGCAGTATTTGTTATGTCACATTTAAATTGATTTGAATCTTCCTTCATGATCTATTGGTCAAGTCTTCATGCAACTATCATGTCTTTTCTTTCTCATAATCTCTCCTCCATGATCATAGCCACTTTATGATTTCCCTAGTTATTAGTTTTAGCTATATATGAGAGCGATCAATTGAACGAATCGACAAGAGATTTATGCTCTGATCCTTAAATCAAAATAAGTTTGATTGATTTGGATATGCTAAGTGTCAACTAACAAATAATGGTAATTGAGTTCATTGTCAATAGAAGTATATATGAATTCTTGGAGACGAATCCTATATATATATGTTTACTAATGTCTCGCATACTTTTTGTTTTATATAATTGATTTTGATAAATATATAATTAACAGTATGATTATTTATATTTTCCATATTATATGCTTTTGTTGTAGACTTTTTAGATTATTCAGATTGTATTATTGGCTACTAAAAATTTTGAAAGAAATAATATTATCCAATATTTTTCTAATATGATGGAGATTAATAAATTAATGATTAAGAAAATAATATTTGGACTAGCTATGTTATATTGTGAATAGCCTTATCATTAGCAGGAACGTGGCACTATGAGTTTCTTGGCCGGATTGGGTTGCTTTGTGGGCCTAATTTGATTTAGTTCAGGCTAGATTTGACCCTACCTTTGGATCATGTTGCTTTTGCTTCTTATTCCTTAATTAGCTCTTCAATTGATGGCCTTTGGATCTTGTTATCTCCCGGGTTCATTCGGATTTGAACCAAACTGAACCCAGATTGATTGCATGTTCTCAATCTTCTAATAGACTAGAAAGTATCAAATTCTAATGAATTAAAGATCAATTAAAAAAGATTTCATACTCCAAGTAATATAATTTAAGTATTATTAGTAACAACCAGTGACAATGGTTGGCCAGAGGAAGGGAAGTGGAAAAGAAGAAAATAGGAGAGGCATCTATAAACTAAACCATAATGGTGAAGTTAAAGGGTTGGATAGAGGCTTGACCTCCAGCAAGGACTCCGACCATGTCGACATCCAAGGTAGCTAATAATGGATGAAGGCTCAACTAGAAAAAAAAAAAAAAAAAGGAAATAAAGAAACAAAAGAAGGGAGGCCTTGCTTAATGAAATATGTAACCAACCAACTCAAATCTAGCTGGCAATGTAAGCCCTAGAACCATGAAGAAGGTGGAAGAGAGATTTGAGATCAATTTATTACTTAATTGCAAGAAAGTCAACAGAACATCTAGAAAAATCATGGCAAAAATTGATGGCAATTGGAGAAATTCTTGACAATGGAGTGATAAAGGAGAAGAGAGCATTTTTTTTTTTGGAAAGTCTAGGGATCTATTGGAATCTGCCCTATGCTTCCTTCGTTTGACAAAGTCAGTAGAGGATACGGATTTTTATTATCAAGAGTTCTCTCCACCTCACGCGCCAAGCACAAAGAGGATCCAACCCATTTTAGTTGACCCAAACCAGCTCTAATTAGATTGGTTTCCTAATTGCATGCACCTTTTAGCGACAGCCACCACTACTACCATGGCATGCACTATCTCCTCTACCAATACCATCAACTTGGCTCCTACCATCATGTGCTTTTGAAACTAATTTAAAACTAACATGTTCATATTTTTGAACTTTAAAGATAAAACATAAACATAATTTTAACCAAATTAGTAAACGATGCACACCATGAAAACCAACATATATAAAAGTCCAATTCATCATAACCATGGAGAGAAGTCACGTAACTAAAACCAGAATTTTTTGTATGATTTGAAAAGACCAGCTGAGGGGTAATCAAGCACATCTCAACCCACACAACACACAAACACAATGAAAATATGATTATTTTGTAGAGAAAATAAAGTTCAACAAATCATAGAGCATAAATAAAAGATAATCAAACAATATAAAAGTGAAACTCGAGCACTAGGCCAATGTCGGCAAGCTCAGCCGACTTCAGCCCGGTTATAGAAAAAAAGAGAGTGATAGTCGAAGAGGAGTCCGGAATAGGGGAGGATTTGATCTCCCTAATCCGATTGGAGTATCGCCGGTAAACGCAAAGGAAGAGTCATGGAGGGAGAGGGAGGTGGCCGGCGACGTATTTGAGAGGGATTGACACTGATTGAGCGGTGGTTATTTTCCAAACGATGAGGAAATCATCGGGCGTTTTCCTTTAAATTTCCCCCACCACCGTCGATTCGAGCCATCGAGCCCTCCCCATGCCATAGTTCTTCCTCTCCGGCGAGCAACCAAGGGTTCTTCAACATCCGGTGAGTTTTCTTTTATGATTTAGAGGAGTTTGATCTAGTTTCTTGGTGGTTTTCGGTTGGTTTGGGACCGTGGACCGCTGGAGGTTGTGCCGCCGTCCATCTCCGTTCGCCAAGCTCCCCTTCCCGGAGACCATCTCTCTTGTCCACCGGTAGCTGAGGGAAAGGCCTGTTCAGTTGGGCCAAGGGAGAAGCAGGGTGGGTTTGGGGAGAAGAGAAGAAAGAAAGGAAGAAGAAGAAGGAAAAAAAAAGGTTCTGATTCAGTTAAAAAAGGGGGGGTTTTGTTTTGGTTTAGTTTAAAAAAGAGGAGAGAGAAAGTTGAGAGAGAATATGAGGAGAGAGATAGATGGAGAAAATAAATATAAAATAATAATAATAGTATATTATTATAGGAGAGAGAATCAGAGGGACTTTCTTTCTCGGAATTTGTGAAACTAGGATTTGGTTTGAATGATTTCATTTATTATTGCAGGAGATCGACCTTCTGAGCAGGAAGGCGTTGCGAAAATTTCGAGTATAGACTAGTGTTGGATATACTAGGATTAGTGCTTGAAGGTAAGAATTCTGGACATGATCACCAGTTCTATATATTGCTTTATATGGCATGGTTTTGATCTGAGTGCATGAGCATTGGCATGCATAATTTGTTGTTGCATGTATGGTTGATTTTAATGATGGACAATATGACTATGGTTGATATTATTTATATTTCCAGATATTATGTTTATCGAACAAAATTACTTTTGATAGTTTGGACCGTGATGCTAGTCATTGAAAGATTTGAGATTTCTTAGTTTGACATTATGATGTAGTTTGACATTATTATATGATTTGACAGGATAATGTCAAAGGATAAAGAGTTAATTAAGAGAATACGATATTTGGACTAGCCATCCCACGAGATCGTGGTTACACAGCCAGAGCCATGGGCTTAGTACGTGGTCCTGGTCATGGGCAGATTATACATGGTCGATTACGAGACTGTCAGTCACATGCTGAAGTATGATAATGAGCTTAACAGTCACAAGCTGAAGTGTGATACTAAGATTGCCAGTTGTGGGCTGAAGCATGACCGTGGCTAGTCCAGAACCCTAAAGATAAAGGTTGATTAATGAAAACTCTAAAGAAAAATATAACGATTTTAAGGTTTTGTCGTACATGATATTTGAGCTATTTTGATTACATGATATGATATGCTAGTATGTTCTTTCTATTTTTAGTATTATATTATTACTGATGTGATCATTTGGAAACCTTACCGGGCTATTAAGCTAACTCCCTACCTTTGTTTGTCCAGAGCTCGGGATGCATAGCGAGGATCAGGCTGGGCGTGAGACGGAGCATCATTATTGTTGAGATAGTTTAATTAGTTAGATTTAGTTTTCGGTTACTGATACATGCTGTGAGTCAGTAGACCAATTAGTGACTTTGAATTGTATAAACGGATTGCTTAGTTATATTTCAATTATTTATATAATATTATTATTTATGAAATGGTCTTTGAAGTGAGTGACTCTTGTATACCTAGGTCTTGCATGATCTCTAGGATAAAATCTAGGATTTGTGCGGCCGGTCATGTAGCCGATTCCGGTGCTGGATTCGGGCGTGACAATAAAAGCAGGAAAAAAGAAAGCATACTAGATATACGTGGTTCGGCCTATCAATTTTTTATCAATGTCCATGGTGGTGGGGGCACTAGGATCCGACAGATTACTGGGCCCTATCTAGTTTACTGATTAGGATTTTTTTGAATCCTTAATAATGTGTCAAGTTTTATAATAAACAAATTAGTCCAGTTAAGTTAAGTTAAGTTGAGTTGAGTCATGTAATAGGATTCTGAGTCCTGTAGTTCATCAGTACTATGTCACTTATATCAAAGTGAGCCAAGTTTTGTAATATTCATAAGTATTATATTGAGTCCTATAATAAGTTGAGTCAAGAAGTCCAATTAAGTCCAGTGAGTCCCTTGTCTCAACCTCATGAGTCCTATATGAGTGTTTGAGTCCTGTAAGTATGTTACAAGTCATTGTAAGTGTGTTTCTTGACAAATTTTGTACAAGAGAGGAGGATACCCAGTTCATGAGTTTTATTAGGCCTCATCCAGGAGCTAGAGACCACACTACACAAGCCACCCTGGGCTTTGCATGCCGTCCAAGCCCAAGATACCCAAGGAATATGCTTCATTCCAAGCCCATGGCGCCACCAAGATACCCAGGGAATATACTGCCCTCCAGGCACCCCGGCCCAGAAGCCAATAAGCAGTTGGTGCCCCAGGCCCATTCATGACAAACGCAGGCGCCCAAGAGGAAGACCAGGTCAAAGGAAGGAATATTCCTTCCCAACCCAACAAGGAAGTCCTTTCCCAAGTCAACAAGGAAGTGTAGTTTGTTTCAAATTTTGTAATCCTTTTTCCAAGCAAATTTTGTACTCCTTCTCTCTATTAACTTTGTAATCCAATTCTCATAAGGAGAGGACCTGGGTAAGCCTATAAATACCCACCCCTTCCCCCTCTTGTAAGCATCTATTATTCATGAATGAAACTCTATTAAAATTTTATCCTTGTTCTTGTGTTCTTGAGTTGAGGTGTGTGAGAGTTAATTGTGTGCCCTAATCCATCTAAACCCTAGCCGACCCAAGCCTCCTCTACGCAAGCCTTAAGACGCCCAAGGAGAAGAAGCCCTAGCCGCCCACAAGCTAGGAGCCTTCTTCCCCTCTAGGACACCAGCTTCAATCAACCCTGCTTCCATCTTTCTTCAAACCCTAGTTCCTTTTCTTTGCTTTCTTATTTGTTCTCTTGCTGACCTCTGACACTTGTAGGATCCCCGAGGTGTTCACCTCCGAGGAGGAGGCCCTCTTTGCCTCCAGGACCGACCCAGATAGCTGCCAATCCAAGGAACTAAAGGCTTGTCTTCCAGGTGACGATCCAGAGTGCTGTGTGAACCTGTTATCGATAGGATCTTCGAATCGGTGCTTGGTACAATCTTTTCCCCTCCTAATTTTTGATTTGTTGGAGGTATACTATCATAACCGGGGATTTCTCAATTCCCAAGATCCTGCTTTTATTATTTTGCATGTGTTCATATACGGGTAGGTTAATTCTTTTCATTACGAATAGCCTTCTAGTCTTCCTTGCTTTTCGGGAATTTAGGCTATAAATTAAAATTCTAAAAAAATTACAAAAGAAATTAGTTTCTATTTTCCTATATTCATATCGGTCTTAGGTTCATCCTGCATCACATGGCCAAGATCTCTTTGAAGATTCTTTATTCAATCCATGGCACAAAAGATACATAATTGACGGGAAATATAAGAGACTCACTTTTGTTCACAAAGGACTCATATTTTTTTTAACTCTCTCCCCTTACAAAGGCCCTCGATTCCCCGTGCACACCCTTGGCATCCCAAGCTCTCCTCATTAAATAACCAAACTAAAAGATGATGTATAGAACTCTAAATCAAGTCCTTTTAGGATTTGTTTTTAACAAATAAAAGTCAAAACCCAAAACAAAACAAACTCCTGTGGCTTCCCTATGCATGCGCATCTAACCCACAAGCGCTGTGTCATGATGTAGGAAATGGGACGTCACATGGTTATCACGTCATCAATTCTCCTAATAGAAGATATGTGCTAAACTCCAAAAACTGTCATCCCTAAAGGTCTTGCCAATCTCCACTCCTCATGTCGCTCCAAGATCGAGAGAAACTTTACTCTAATTTAACTTTTCTTGAGTCATCGGCTTCATCAATATATCTACTAGATTTTCATCGGTATGAATCTTTAATAGCATGACTAGACCATCATCCATCACTTCTCTCACAAAATGATAGCGAATGTCGATATACTTTATCCAAGAGTAAAATACCAGATTTTTTGCCAAGTGCAGTGTACTTTGGCTATCACAATTCACCCTCATCATATTCTGCTTCACCTTGAAGTCACCAATAAGCCTCTTGAGCTGGATAGCATCTTTACATGCATGCACCATTACAATATACTCTATCTCTATTGTTTATAGTGCCCCCATGATTGAAGCTTAGATTTCTAGCTTATACACTGCCATCCATGGAAAACACATAACCTATGGTAGATATCTTCCTGTCCTGATTTGCTACAAAATTAGAATCCACATATCCAATATACTTTAAACCCATTAAACCATATCATAGTGAATGATCTGATGTGCCCCTCAGATACTGGAGGATCCATAACCTATGGTAGATATCTTCCTGTCCTAATTTGCTGCAAAATTAGAATCCACATACCCAATATAGTCTAAACCCATAGAGCCATATCATAGTGAATGATTTGATGTGCCTCTAAGATACTGGAGGATCCATAACCTATGGTAGATATCTTCCTATCCTGATTTGCTGCAAAATTAGAATCCACATACCCAATATACTCTAAATTGATATAACCATATCATAGTTAATGATCTGATGTGCCCCTAAGTTACTGTACTACTTTCTAATGGTCACTACCTGAATTTGCTATATATCGGTTCATAACTCCCACTACTTGTATAATATTTGGTCTTGTACACACCATGGCAAGTATAAGGCTCCCTATTGCTGATGAATATGGTACTCAGATCATGTCAGCCTTTTCTAGTTCCATGCTAGGAGATTGCTCGGTCAATAATTTTAAATGAATAGAAAATAGAATAGATGCTGGCTTCGCATTCTATATATTGAAGTGCCGCAGAACCCTCTCCACATATTGCTTTTATAAAAACTAGTTCCTATTCTTCCTCTCTTGTAGCACTTATATCTCGAGTATTTGGTTTATAGCTTTTAAATCCTTCATTTTAAACTTTCTAGTAAATTGAGTTTTCAGAATTGATATCCGACTTTTACTATCACCGCAATCATCATATCGTCAACATACAACAGCAAACTATAGAAGCTGCCATCATCATAATTATAGAAATATGAACAATGATCTGCCTCCGATCGGTCAAATTCCAAACTCATAATGGAAGAATTAAATTGTTTGTACTAATACCTTGATGCCTATTTAAGACCGTGCAATGATTTATGTAGACAACAAATTAACTACTTCTTATCTTTTTTGATAAAACCTTCAGGTTGTACCATATAAATTTTATGCTCCAAGTCACCATGCAAGAATACTATTTTTATATCTATTTACTCGAGCTCCAAATCCATGACTGCCATGATAGTCAAAATAACCCAAATAGTAGTTAAACAAACTACTGGTAAGAAAATCTCATCAAAGTCAATTCCTGACTTATAAGCTTAATCTTTCACCACTAGACATACTTTAAACCTCTCTACATTTCCTATCTATATCCTTTTCACTTTATAGACCTACCGACATCCAATAGGACTCCTCCCCTTCGGTAAACTATAAGTTCCTAGGTCTTGTTCTTTCGAAGTGACTTCATCTCTTCATCCATAGCACAATGCCACTTTCCAATATTGATAGACTCATAAGCCTTCTTATATAAAGTCGGTTCATCCTCCTCCTCCAAAGCAATATAAGCACAAACATAGTTAGCAAAAGGAATTAAAAAAAGTGTCATAGTCATCATACCTCGCAGAAAGTCTAATAACCCTCCTAGACATCTCGGACTCCATTGGTAGCTCTTCTTGTGAGATAGGATCTTCAGATCGTTACGAAAACTCCATGCTTGGTTTATTATATTGAATGACCAACACCAGCCCTATCTACGTGGGATTGAGTCTCAGAGTTTATTTTTGTTTGGACTCTTTGTTTATTTGTTTGGTTTAAACAATGAGTCTTGAGTTAGTCTAGTTTTAGTTAAAGTCTTGGTGTTTCCATCATGTATGCTAGTAGAGGACTTTGATATAAAAAACTAAAATAAAATCCATCAATGTTGTGTGGTTGCAACAACATTTTTTTTTGTTCTTCCAGTTTTCCAAAATTCGTGTGCGTGGATTTTGGGTTCTACAATTTTGGTATCAGAGCCAGGTTGTGCCCGTGGTCCAACGTGCATCCGCCTCCAAACCTTGCTGTTGTTTGGAGAGCCTTGGAGAACGTGAGAGGAAGGCCGTGTGCAGCGGAGAAGATCAAAGGAATTCCATAACCAGCGATCATGGCTGATCTTCATGTTGTTGGTGGCATCAAGAAGCTCAACAATCAGAACTACAACTCCTGGTCAACCTGCATGATTTCGTATATGCAAGGCCAGGATTTGTGGGAGGTTGTAAACAGCAATGAAACACGGTAACCTGATGAAGATACGAACGGGACGCTGCGGAAGTGGAAGATCAAGGCGGGCAAGGCGATGTTTGTCCTGAAGACGACGGTCGAAGAAGACGTGCTGGACCATATCCGTGAGTTGAAGACCCCCAACGAAGTTTGGAATACTCTTGCTGCATTGTTCTCCAAGAAGAATGATACCAGGCTTCAACTTCTGGAGAGCAAACTACTGTCGGTGGTGCAGCGAGATCAAACGATCGCCCAGTATTTCCACAAGGTGAAATCCTTGTGCCGAGAGATTTCCGAGTTGGATCTAGAAGCTCCAATTGGCGATACCAGGATGAAGCGAATCATCATCCACGATTTGAAGCCTGAATTTAGGAGCTTTGTTGCTGCTATACAGGGATGGCAAAATCAGCCATCGCTTGTGGAGTTTGAAAATCTGTTAGCCGGCCAAGAAGCCTTAGCCAAGCAGATGGGAGGAGTCTCGTTAAAAGGTGAAGAAGAGGCACTCTATGCCAATAGAGGCAGGAAGAACTCTAAGCAGCATGTTGTTAAAGGATCTAAGAAGAAGGATGATGAGGTGGAGAATCATCAGGGCGAAGGGAACTCTCGTGCAGGGGGCAGATCAAGAAACTCTGGCAATGGTAAAAGGTTTGAAGGAAAATGCTACAATTGCAAGAAGAAAGGTCATATGGCAAATGATTGCTGGTTCAAGAAGAAGGAGGTAGAAAGCAATGTTGCAACCTCAAAAATCGAAGATGAATGGGATACTGAGGCACTTTTCGCTACAACCGAGGTTGAGCAAGCCTTCACGGTAACAACTGTCACCGAAGTTGATTATGAAAATGACTGGATTGTTGATTCAGGGTGTTCAAATCACATGACCGGTGACAAGGAGAAGCTACAGAATCTGTCTGAATATAAGGGAAGCCGGGTGGTGGTGATAGCAAATAATTCAAAGCTATCGATTGCTCACACTGGTAATACAGCAGTTGCTCTTCCTTGCAATAATAGTGAGGTGCCGCTCCATAATGTCTACCATGTTTCAGGGATGAAAAAGAATCTTCTCTCTATGGCACAATTGACATCTTCTGGCCATGTTGTTGTGTTTGGCCCACAAGATGTCAAGGTGTATCGGGATCTTCAGATTGTCCAAGAACCAGTGATGAAGGGGCGGAAATTGGATTCAGTTTATGTGATGTCTGCCCAAACCGCCTATGTAGACAAAACCTGGAAAAATGAAACAGCTGATCTTTGGCATATGCGACTGGGACATGTCAGCTACTCCAAGCTCAATGTGATGATGAACAAGGCGATGCTGAGGGGCCTTCCACAGCTTGAAGTAAGGACTGATACGGTTTGTGCTGGATGCCAATATGGAAAAGCACATCAGCTGCCTTATGAGGTGTCCAATTTTCAAGCAAAGGAGCCCCTACAACTGATTCATTCGGATGTGTTTGGACCAGTCAAGCAGGCTTCCATCAGTGGAATGAAATACTTGGCGACCTTTATTGATGACTTCTCGAGGTATGTTTGGATTTATTGCATGAAGGAGAAGTCTGAAACCTTCTCAAAATTTCGAGAGTTCAAGAAAACTGCAGAAGCGAAAACTGGAAGAACTGTCCACTGTTTACGGACAGATAACGGGGGAGAGTACACCTCAAAGGAGTTCCTGGATTTTCTTCAGAAGTGCAGAATTCGCCATCAGTTCACTTGCACCAATACTTCACAACAAAACGGCATATCAGAAAGGAAGAACAGGCATCTAGCTGAAATCTGTCGAAGCTTGCTTCATGCGAAGAATGTACCGGGTTGATTTTGGGCTGAAGCAATGAAGACAGCAGTCTTTGTGATCAACCGGTTGCCTCAAAAAAGGTTATCCTTTCTTTCACCCTTTGAAAAATTATGGAATTCAAAACCTGCAGTAGGGCATTTTTGCGTTTTTGGATCTGTGTGCTATGTGTTTGTACCTGACCATCTACGCAGCAAAATGGAGAAGAAGGCTGTCAGATGTATTTTTGTAGGTTATGATAGTCAAAGAAAAGGGTGGCGGTGCTGTGATCCAGTTACAGGAAGATGCTACACATCGCGGAACATGGTATTTGATGAGGCATCTTCATGGTGGTCTGCGGACAAGAAGGAACTGCCAAGTTCGGATGTCTACAAAGAAGATCTGGAACCCTTACATGTTCAGCTTAGTTCACAGCAATTTGAAGTTGCAGAAAGCAGCGGTAATGGCAAGGAAAGAGATGTTCAACATCCATGGCAGACAGGTATTTATCAGAGAGTAGAAGAGGAGGACGAGCCATTACAGCAAAATATGCCGATTGCACTTAGAAGATCAACCAGGATTAGAAAAATAAATCCTAAATATGCTAATGCTACATTAGTGGAGGATCTGGATACAAGGGAACCAGAGACATTTGAAGAGGCTTCACAGCACTTGGAATGGTTCAACGCAATGAAGGAAGAGATTGCTGCACTTGACCGAAATCAGACCTGGGAGCTGATGGCCAAGCCAAAGGATGTGATGCCCATCTCATGCAAGTGGGTGTACAAAATCAAGCACCGTGCTGATGGATCGATTGAGAGATACAAAGCTCGTCTTGTAGTTCGAGGGTTCTCCCAACAGTACGGGTTAGATTATGATGAGACCTTTAGTCCTGTTGCAAAGCTCACAACAGTGAGATTTCTCCTAGCTTTGGCAGCAAGCAGAGGGTTAGATTATGATGAGACCTTTAGTCCAGTTTTTCATGCTAGGACAAAGCATGTGGAGGTTCATTATCACTTCATAAGAGAAAAGGTGCTGCAGGGGGAGGTTGAGTTGAAATATGTTCGAACGGAAGACCAAGCTGTAGACTTGTTTACCAAGAGCTTGTGTGGCAACAAAGTTGAAGATCATTGTCGTCAACTCGGTGTAGTAAAGAGATGAAGTGCTGGCATTGAGGGGGAGTATTGAATGACCAACACCAGCCTTATCTACGTGGGATTGAGTCTCAGAGTTTATTTTTGTTTGGACTCTTAGTTTATTTGTTTGGTTTAAACAATGAGTCTTGAGTTAGTCTAGTTTTAGTTAAAGTCTTGGTGTTTCCATCATGTATGCTAGTAGAGGACTTTGATATAAAAAAATAAAATAAAATCCATCAACGTTGTGTGGTTGCAGCAACGTTTTTTTTTGTTCTTCCCGTCTTCCAAAATTCGTGTGCGTAGGTTTTGGGTTCTACATATTATCAACTACCTAGTCATCAATTTATGCTTGATCTATTGCACCTCATCACATGTATCAAAGAACTCAATAGGAATAGTTACTTCATCATCTTGCTTCTCCTTGGTGCCTTGAAATGTTTTTTCATAGAAAATAAAATCTTAGCCAATAATAATCTTGTGGATAGTAGTGTCCCATAATCGATACCCTTTTACTCCTTTAGTATAGCCAAGAAAGATGTACCTTCGAGAGATCTTGTCCAAAATCCAAAACAAAACAAACTCCAACGGCTTCCCCCATACGCACGCATCCAACCCACGGACGTCGCTTCATGACATAGAAAATGGACCGTCACATGGGCTTTACGTCATCAATTCTCCCACTGGAAGATATACGCTGTGTTCCAAAGATTGTCATCCCGCTTGCTTTACTAACCTTAACTATTCACGTTGCTTCAAGATCAAGAGAAGCTTTACTTCAATTTAACTTGTCTCGAGTCATCAACTTCATCGATATATTTATTGGATTTGTATCGGTATGAATCTTCTATAGCATGACTGGACAATCATCTATCACTTCTATCACAAAATGATAGCGAATATTGATATGCTCTGTCCGAGAGTAAAACACCAGATTTTTCATCATGTACAATGTGCTTTGACTATCACATTATTGCTCTTCCATTTGGTATGTATTAAGATCCAGCACATTCATGTTACATGCTTTAATCAAGAAGAGGGAGAGATGACCGACAGGGACTCAAAAATAATGAATTTTCCTAAATCACATAATAAGCTGACTGTTGATTTTGAATATTTGCCATTCATGTTACATGCTTTAATCAAGAAGAGGGAGAGATGACCGACAGGGACTCAAAAATAATGAATTTTCCTAAATCACATAATAAGCTGACTGTTGATTTTGAATATTTGCCATGGAGTACCGCGTCCATTCTCTGTTGGCCACTAATCTCCAACAACTCCAAATACATGTTTGGTTTGTAGCAGTTGGACTTTGAAATTGGAATGAAAATGATCGACTTGCATTCCAGATTTTTAACTCAGGAGAGCTGCACTGTCATTTTCTGATTATATAGAAAAATGGGATGCCCCAATCTTTCAAAATCTGTCATATAATATTTAAAATTTTTTTTTTTATTTAAATCACAAACCAAAGGATTGGAGAATATGACCATTAATTTCAATACATTCTAATTTTGATAGTGAACTAAACGCAAATTCGTCGAAAAGTAGAGGACCGGTACGGATATTAGAAATTATATATATAATAATATAGAATAAGAGAAACCAATACCTATATGCGTGGATGATTAATTTTTCCATTCTCTGCACCGCTTCGTCCTAAATTTCCACCCACGTGCTAACAGGGAAACTTCCTCAAACTTTTACTCGGACAATAGCAAATACATCGGGGAAAGCACTGTGGCATGCAATTAACCTAACATGGTTTACTTCTTCTTCTTTTTAGGGAACTCAGCATGACTAAATCAAGCCTTACGCACCTAATCTCCCTAGCTCTATTTATATCAACTCCTGAATAACAACTTGTTCCACATCCCTTGGCTATTCTTCTGAGAGCTATGGCTTCCCATTTCCTCCTCCTCGCTCTCCTTGCTTTGGCTTCATCTCATGCCATTGCTTCTGATCCTAGCCAACTCCAAGACTTCTGCGTCGCTGATCTTAACTCAGATGGTACTCCTGCTCAGCAACAATTACATTTATGAGTTGTGACATTCGTAATTATGCATTCATAATATATATTGTCCAAGTACTTAACATTTTTTCTAATCGTTGCAGTGTTCGTGAATGGGTTCGTCTGCAAGGACCCGAAGATGGTCAAAGCCGAAGATTTCTTCTTCTCTGGACTTGACAAGCCCGGTGACACATCAAACAAGCTTGGGTCTAACGTGACTCTAGTCAACGTGAACAAACTTGCTGGCCTAAACACCCTTGGCATCTCGCTAGCTCGCCTGGACTTTGCACCCTATGGTCTCAACCCTCCTCACACCCATCCGAGGGGAACCGAGATCCTCGTAGTGTTGGAAGGCACGCTCTACGTCGGTTTCGTCACATCTAATAACCCCAACAACCAGCTCTTCACTAAGGTCCTTCACGAGGGCGATGTGTTCGTATTTCCTCAAGGTCTCATCCACTTCCAATTCAACGTTGGGAAGACCAGTGCCGTTGCCTTGGCTGGTCTGAGCAGCCAGAACCCTGGTGTGATCACCATAGCCAATGCGGTCTTTGGAGCGAAGCCACCCATCTCCGATGATGTTCTTGCCAAGGCCTTTCAACTGGACAAAAAGATTGTGGATTGGCTCCAGGCTCAATTCTGGACGGACAACAACAACTAAAATACTGCTCGCGAACTACTTGTTATGGTCCTTGGACTCATTTCTTCGTACTTCTTGGTTTGAATAAGCAAACATCATCTATCATCTCTCTGTTTCCATGTACTTGTTCGATCACCACGGATTTGTTTGCAAAATTACACTAATAAAAAAAATTACTTTTATCGGTTAATATCTGTCATGCTTCTAGTATGGGGGTCAGGATGGACTGTTCATTTTAATTGTCTCAACTTCAAAAGCTTCGACATTCACTTCTTCTAACCTCAAAATTACCAACAAAGCACGCACCCTGTTCTTTAGAAATCATGATCACTCCTTACGGTCACAGCAGAGGACCAAATATTATAGATGGATCTTTTCGGATGTCGTTGTGTGACGCCTACTTGGATGAATCTGTTTTGCAAGTACTGTCATCTAAAGATGTGATCCCTGAACTTGTCCTTTCATTTTTAGCCTGAAATTTCACTTAAAACTACTGACAGTTTTGACTTTGCTTGACTTTCATGCTTTCCTTTTTTTTTATAATGGAGTGTAATCGATTTTAGTTAATTACTTGTTCTGTTCCATTGTTCCGAGTCTCCAGTAATCATTTAGTAGCAGGTGTATCTCTGCCACTCCCAGATGTTGTTGAAACTTTTAGTATACATTGCTGAAAAATAAGTACAGTGCTATCATGCACATCGGCAAAAAGAAGCCACCGTGTATGTTTTCATATATGGCTTATCATGTTCTTCACAATGGAAGCTCAATCAATCAGTTCAATTTATTTCATTAGTTGGTTATCAAGTCGTAGGGGATCCATTGTTATCAGACCACTATATGCATTAACAGCGATGGTGGGTTCGTACACCCTATCCAGAGTAAAAGAGTCGTCAACATGACAAGGAAGATTTCTTATTGCGACCATATCAAAATCTCATTTAAATATAATATACCTTGTTCTCGAACGACTCGGTATTGGTTGCAACAAGATCCCCATCATTGATAGAAGAAGTTATTGTAATAGAATTGAAGGAGACAAACCTTAACCAATGCGTGGACGGATCGATATAATAATATCGCATTTTCTTTTGTCTCTAAAATAGTTTGTCACGGTCTTCCATCCACATATATTATCACGGAGACGCCTGGGGACTCTGTCCAACTTTCACTTGAAAAAAAACCAACACTTGGGAAATACTGGAAAGCGTCAACTAGCTAACAGGAAATACTCTTCCTCTTTTAGTAAAACAGTTGCGTGACTGATTCAAATCTCTGAACAGGCAAAGTCCTGCATCTCCCTCTATATATATCCACTTCCTCCAAGCTATTTGGCCAGTAACACATTAATCCATATCCCTTTGTTATCATTCAGCTAGCTAGGAATTAAGAGAGAGCAGATGGCTGCCCATTTTCTCTTCCTCGCTCTTCTTGCTCAGGCTTCATCTCATGCAATAGCTTCTGATCCTAGTCAACTCCAAGACTTCTGTGTTGCTGATCTTAAATCAGATGGTACTCCTATTCTCTTGAAAAAAACTTCCCAGCTCAACCAAACTCAAAGAGAGATACATAGAGATGTATGGCAAACGAATTATCCTCTTCAATTCTTATTCAATTAAGAGACTGCCTGTTATATAGGCATTACAGAGAAACAGTAAGCAAACTAACTTCAGCTTTTTAAGCTACAAACTTAACAAACGTGTACTGACTCAAAAAACTAAGGAGAGAAAAAATAACAAAGATAACAGCAGATAAGTAGGAACAGTTTTGACTGATCCCGCGTGAATCTGGATCACTTTCCAACATTCCCCCTTGATCCAAATTCACATACTCCAAGTTGCTTTCTGAATTCTTCATGCTTACTTCTGGAAAGAGATTTTGTTAATATATCAGCCACTTGTTCTTCTGTACCACAAAACTCTAATGCAATTACTCCATCTTGCACAAGCTCCCTGATGAAATGAGCTCTAATATCAATGTGTTTTGTTCTGCCATGGTAGATTGGATTTTTTGTCATGGCAATTGTTGCTTTGTTGTCACAAAATATCTTTGTTGCTCCATATTGCTCTTGTTTTAGATCAGAAATAATTCTTCTCAGCCAAATTGCTCGGCATGACGAGGAAGCTACAGCCATGTACTCGGCTTCGGTAGATGATAAGGCTATGACTGTCTGTTTCTTTGAGCTCCATGTTATGACTCCTGAGCCAAGCTGAAAGTGAATCCCGAAGTACTTTTTCTATCTTCTACACAACCTGCCCAGTCACTATCAGTAAATCCATACAATTTGAAATCTGTGATCTTACTATACCATATACCAAAATTGATTGTTCCAGCTATATATCGCATGATCCTTTTTGCTACTCCAAGATGGTGTTTGGTTGGATTATGCATAAACCTGGATATGACTCCAACAGAGTATGCAATATCAGGCCTTGAATGTGTTAAATAAATCAAACCACCCACCATGCTTCTGAATTGCTTCTCATTTGCAGGTTCTGTACCATCGTCTGGTTGCAGCTTCTCATTTAAGTTCATAGGTGTAGGAGCAATTTTGCAGTGCAGCATGTTGAATCTTTCCAGGAGATTTATTGTATACTTTCTCTGGGAAACAAAAACTCCATCTTCAACCTGTTTTACTTCTAAACCAAGAAAATAGTGCAACTTCCCCAAATCTGACATTTCAAACTTCTTCATGATTAGTTGAAACTCTTTTATAAAAGATAAAGATGATCCCATATATATCATGTCATCAACGTATAAAGAGACAAGAAGCAGATCTTTACCTTGTCTCTTGATATAGAGAGTGGCCTCATTCTTGCTCCTTTCAAACCCATTCTGAAGAAAGTGAGAATCAATCTTTTCATACCATGCTCGAGGTGCCTGTTTCAAGCCATACAGTGCTTTCTTCAATTTATGCACATACTCTTCCTTTCCAGGAATCACAAATCCTTCTGGTTGTGAGACATACACTTCTTCCTCCAATTCTCCATTCAGGAATGCAGATTTAACATCAAATTGGTAAATGGGCCAATTTAACTGAGCAGCTAGAGCTAGAAGAGTTCTTACAGTTTCGAACCGTGCAACAGGAGAGAAAGTATCATCATAGTCCACTCCTTGTTGCTGTGAGTATCCTTTTGCGACCAAGCGTGCCTTGAACTTTTGCACACTTCCATCATCACGGTACTTTGTTCGGAATACCCACTTTACTCCTATGGTTTTTTTTTTTTTCAGGAAGTTTCACAAGATCCCATGTGTTGTTCTTCTGTATAGTTGCAATCTCTTCTTCCATTGCTTTGTTCCATTCCTCCTTTTTAATGGCTTCTTCGAATGTGGTTGGATCAGCTACATACATTGCATTTGTTGTAGCGTATATATCTCCCAAGGATCTAAACCTCCATGAGACTTCTTCCTCTGATGAACTCTGTGAAGATCCCGAGCTGCTACTACATGGACTGCTAGCTATATTTGAGGAGGCCATACTTGATGGCGAAGATGGTGGAATTTGCTGCTGCATGTCTTGTGACATTTCTTCATTTTCAATCTGCAACTCGAACTTGATTTCTCCATGTTTATTTTCATGCCACATCCATCTCCCTTCTTCATTAAAAATCATGTTTCTGCTGATGATTATCTTACCATTTATGGGATTATACAACTTGTAAGCCTTTGAGTTTGTACAATAACCCACAAAGATATATTTTGTGGCCTTTTCGTCCAGCTTACTCCTCCTGTGATTGTCAATTAAAGCATATGCAATACAACCGAAAATTCTCAGATGGCTTACCCAGGGTCTTCTTCCTGTCCAAGCTTCATATGGAATTTGATCACGGACAGCTTTGGTAGGTGACAAATTTAGCAAATACACAGCTATTGCAACTGCTTCCCCCCATAATTGATTTGATAGACCTTTTTCTTGCAACATACTCCTCGCCATCTCAACCACAGTAAGGTTTTTTCATTCAGCCACTCCATTTTGCTCCGGAATGTATGAAACTATTAATTCCCTATGTATTCCATGCTTTTCACAAAACAAATTAAAATCGTTAGACACAAATTCTCCTCCTCTATCAGTTCTTAAAGCCTTGATGTACCTTCCACTTTGTTTTTCAACAAGAGCCTTAAATTTTTAAAGGCTTCAAATGCTTCAGATTTTTCTAGCAAAAAGAAAACCCAACTCATATGACTATGATCATCAGTTTACAGCATAAAGTAACGACTTCCACCTAGAGATTCAGTCTTCATAGGACCACACAGATCACCATGCACAAGGTCGAGATTACCTGGTGCTCTCCATGATGTTCCTTCAGGAAATGGCTTTTTGCTTTGTTTGCCATAAATGCATGCCTCATATTGCTCCAGTGATTCAACCTTTGGCAAACCTTGCACCATCTCCTTTTATTGCAGAAGTTTTAAACTTTTTTTATTCAAGTGACCATACCTCAAGTGCCAAAGCTTGGACACCTCCTTTTCTTTTACTACCATTGCATAGCTTTCGAGGTTTGAAATTTCTACAGGAAAGAGCTTATTCTTGGTCATGCTGATTTTAACTATTACATGACCTGTTTTTGTGTCCCTGATCACACATGAGTTATTTTGAAATAGCATAGACATTCCACCTTGCATCAACTGTCCCACACTCAGTAAATTTTGTGAGAGGCTAGGAACAAATAATACATTAGAGATAAGTTTTGCACTTCCCTTACCATTGCTAATCATCACAGTACCCTTACCTTCCACCTGCATTTGTTTATCATCCCCAAGCTTGACTTGCATCTTGTATGTGTCATCAATGTCTTTGAATAGTGAGTGTATGCATGTCATATGATTTGAGCATCCACTGTCCAAGAACTAGAGATTTCCTGTCTCTTGCGTGGCTTCACACTTTGCCATAAACAGTTTGATCTCCTCTTCATCTCCCTCATCTGTTTCTTCAGCATAGTTTGCCTGATTTGCTCTCCTCCAGCAATTTGCCTTGACATGTCCGTATCTTTTACAATAATGGCATTGAATGGATTGTCGTTGCCATCCTTCTCCAGAGCGTCCTCGTCCACGTCCTCTCATGCTCTGTCCGTGAAAAAATCCTCTACCTCGATCTCTTGCACCAACTGATTTTGGTTCTTCATATGAATCAACAGTTTGCTGCGAATTTGGAATTTTCTCTTTCACTTGGAGTGCCTTTTCTTCTGTTTGCTCCATTGTTCTATTCAACCTGGCTTCATGAGCTTGTAAGGAACCCATTAACTTATCAAAAGAGAATACAGATAAGTCTTTAGATTCCTCTATTGCAGCAACTATGTGATCAAATTTTGGAGTTAAACTCCTCAAAACCTTTGCAACAATAGTTTGGTTAGAATACTTCTCACCATATGTTCTCATCTGACTTACGATGGCTGATACTTCTCACCAGGATGGCAGTTTTGTTCGGGACGAGTCCAGAGATATATATGTATTTTTTTATTTATGTTATATTATTATTTATATTTTATTTTTATTAAGCATTGATATATATGTTTTTTATAAAATATAGAATATGGCTACCTCTATGATCTCCAACTGTGCTGGCGAGGGTTCATCATCTACACAGAGCAGTTGCATCGAGGCCGAGGTATTCTCGGAGTTGATGGGACCAGAGCGTCCTGGATGAGTGAGGGTTTATGGGATTGGAGTTATCCCTACTCAGTTATCTGATGTGCGTAGATATACTCAGGATACTAGAGAGAGTCATGATCAGTTACATGTTCGTCAGCTCCAGGAGGAGATAGCAGAGCTCCAACAGACACGTGATGCAGACAGAGCAGAGATGCAGACCATTAGGTCTCAGCTAGAGCATGTTACATCTGTGCTGCATATGTTCATGTCATCTCAGGTAAGTAATTATTTATTAATTTTGTACGTATCTAATAATTTAGAATATATATAATGTATGTATTATAATTCCTGATGTATATCTTGCAGGTTCCTGGTGCATCTACGAGTCGCAGACCTAACGATGACCAGCCTCCCACAGATCAGTGATGCCAGATATTTTTTTTATTATTTATGTATGTCTTTTTGTTTATTTGAACTTGGATTGATACGTTTATATATATAAAAAAACTTTTTATACTTGGTTTGTATTTGTATTTGTGTATGTTGGATGTGATATGTGATACAGGTTTGAATGTTTTCATTTATTTGTGTATGTTGGATGTGATACAGGTTTGAATGTTTTCATTTTCATAATATATATAGGTTGTGGGTTTATATATATGGCTGTTTATTTTTTTTTAAAAAAAAATCTAGCAACGCTTTAAAGCGTCGCTAAGTTGGGATCTGGCGATGCTTTAAAGCATCGCTGTAACTGGAACTGGCGATGCTTTAAAGCGTCGTTAGTTTTAAGTTTAGCGATGCTTTAAAGCATCGCCAGTTTTCAGTGTAGCGATGCTTTAAAGCGTCGCTAGATGGAAACCCTAGCGATGCTTTAAAGCGTCGCTAAATGCCGACGCTTTACTTAAAACTAGCGATGCTTTAAAGCATTGATAAATAAAAATTTAGCGATGCTTTAAAGTATCGGCAAATGCCGACGCTATTTTGAAGCGTCAGCAGGTTGCGTCCCAACGCATGCATAGGCGACGCTTTACAAAACATCGGGAGATTACTTAGCGACGCTTAAAAGCATCGAAAAAGGTCAATAAAAATGTCGCTAAAGCCCAGATTCAATTTAGTGGCTGTAGATTGGCTCCAGGCCCAATTCTGGATGGACAACCACAACTAGCCAGGAAACTGCATGCAAATGTCTAGATGTAAAAGTTGGAGTGAATTATTTATATCGTTCTATTTGAATAAGAAAACAATACCTATCCATTTGCTTAAACAATAATATATATCGATTTTGATCAACAATTCTATCTTTTCAGTTATCTCACCAATTTCTAAAACTTTAAACACTTTTCCGAGCCTCGGTTCCTGCCTGACAATATCTACAATTTTTGCACATGCAAGAGAAAGAGAAAATTTTCAAGCTGCGCAAGCGAAATATGGGATGCGTATCCTATATAACTTGTCTGCCTTGCGAGACACTTGAATCACAATAATCCATCAAAAATCAAGAAACAATTTTCTATTTAATATCCCACACAAAAGTATCTAAATTACACAAATCCAACAATAAATTATCAAGAAATTTTCTATTCCTGATGCCCAATGAATGATATAAATTAAGGGCAGTAGTCCCATGAGACACACATCCTGTACGACTTAGCTTCATGAGATATGAAATGCCTAATACAAAATTATACAAATTCATGTTAAGTGTGCATTTTACCCCTACTAACTATCATGGTCTCATGATCCATATCATGAGCAAATTTCATAATTTATGCATGCAATTAAGTGGCCACATTGATGCAGAAAATTCAAACTATTGTGTCACCGTTGCACCAACAATAAGGTCATAAGTTCTATTTGCCAGGTACTTGGATTCACTATATAATCTCCATCATGGCTTTCGTTGAATACCTATCATTGACAGTATTTGTTATGTCACATTTAAATTGATTTGAATCTTCCTTCATGATCTATTGGTCAAGTCTTCATGCAACTATCATGTCTTTTCTTTCTCATAATCTTTCCTCCATGATCATAGCCACTTTATGATTTCCCCTAGTTATTAGTTTTAGCTATATATGAGAGCGATCAATTGAACGAATCGGCAAGAGATTTATGCTCTGATCCTTAAATCAAAATAAGTTTGATTGATTTGGATATGCTAAGTGTCAACTAACAAATAATGGTAATTGAGTTCATTGTCAATAGAAGTATATATGAATTCTTGGAGACGAATACCTATATATATATGTTTACTAATGTCTCGCATACTTTTGTTTTATATAATTGATTTTGATAAATATATAATTAACAGTATGATTATTTATATTTTCCATATTATATGCTTTTGTTGTAGACTTTTTAGATTATTCAGATTGTATTATTGGCTACTAAAAATTTTGAAAGAAATAATATTATCCAATATTTTTCTAATATGATGGAGATTAATAAATTAATGATTAAGAAAATAATATTTGGACTAGCTATGTTATATTGTGAATAGCCTTATCATTAGCAGGAACGTGGCACTATGAGTTTCTTGGCCGGATTGGGTTGCTTTGTGGGCCTAATTTGATTTAGTTCAGGCTAGATTTGACCCTACCTTTGGATCATGTTGCTTTTGCTTCTTATTCCTTAATTAGCTCTTCAATTGATGGCATTTGGATCTTGTTATCTCTCGGGTTCATTCGGATTTGAACCAAACTGAACCCAGATTGATTGCATGTTCTCAATCTTCTAATAGACTAGAAAGTATCAAATTCTAATGAAGTAAAGATCAATTAAAAAAGATTTCATACTCCAAGTAATATAATTTAAGTATTTATTAGTAACAACCAGTGACAATGGTTGGCCAGAGGAAGGGAAGTGGAAAAGAAGAAAATAGGAGAGGCATCTATAAACTAAACCATAATGGTGAAGTTAAAGGGTTGGATAGAGGCTTGACCTCCAGCAAGGACTCCGACCATGTCGACATCCAAGGTAGCTAATAGTGGATGAAGGCTCAACTAGAAAAAAAAAAAAAAAAGGAAATAAAGAAACAAAAGAAGGGAGGCCTTGCTTAATGAAATATGTAATCAACCAACTCAAATCTAGCTGGCAATGTAAGCCCTAGAACCATGAAGAAGGTGGAAGAGAGATTTGAGATCAATTTATTACTTAATTGCAAGAAAGTCAACAGAACATCTAGAAAAATCATGGCAAAAATTGATGGCAATTGGAGAAATTCTTGACAATGGAGTGATAAAGGAGAAGAGAGCATTTTTTTTTTGGAAAGTCTAGGGATCTATTGGAATCTGCCCTAAGCTTCCTTCGTTTGACAAAGTCAGTAGAGGATACGGATTTTTATTATCAAGAGTTCTCTCCACCTCACGCGCCAAGCACAAATAGGATCCAACCCATTTTAGTTGACCCAAACCAGCTCTAATTAGATTGGTTTCCTAATTGCATGCACCTTTTAGCGACAGCCACCACTACTACCATGGCATGCACTATCTCCTCTACCAATACCATCAACTTGGCTCCTACCATCATATGCTTTTGAAACTAATTTAAAACTAACATGTTCATATTTTTGAAATTTAAAGATAAAACATGAACAAAATTTTAACCAAATTAGTAAACGATGTACACCATGAAAATCAACATATATAAAAGTCCAATTCATCATAACCGTGGAGAGAAGTCACGTAACTAAAACCAGAATTTTTTGTATGATTTGAAAAGACCAGCTGAGGGGTAATCAAGCACATCTCAACCCACACAACACACAAACACAATGAAAATATGATTATTTTGTAGAGAAAATAAAGTTCAACAAATCATAGAGCATAAATAAAAGATAATCAAACAATATAAATGTGAAACCCGAGCACTAGGCCAATGTCGGCAAGCTCAGCCGACTTCAGCCCGGTTACAGAAAAAAAGAGAGTGATAGTCGAAGAGGAGTCCGGAATAGGGGAGGATTTGATCTCCCTAATCCGATTGGAGTATCGCCGGTAAACGCGAAGGAAGAGTCATGGAGGGAGAGGGAGGTGGCCGGCGACGTATTTGAGAGGGATTGACACTGATTGAGCGGTGGTTGTTTTCCAAACGATGAGAAAATTATCAGGCATTTTCCTTTAAATTTCCCCCACCGTCGTCGATTCGAGCCATCGAGCCCTCCCCATGCCATAGTTCTTCCTCTCCGGCGAGCAACCAAGGGTTCTTCAACATCCGGTGAGTTTTCTTTTATGGTTTAGAGGAGTTTGATCTAGTTTCTTGGTGGTTTTCGGTTGGTTTGGGACCGTGGACCGCCGGAGGTTGTGCCGCCGTCCATCTCCGTTCGCCGAGCTCCCCTTCCCGGAGACCATCTCTCTTGGCCACCGGTAGCCGAGGGAAAGGCCGGTTCAGTTGGGCCAAGGGAGAAGCAGGGTGGGTTTGGGGAGAAGAGAAGAAAGAAAGGAAGAAGAAGGAAAAAAAAAGGTTCTGATTCAGTTAAAAAAGGGGGGGTTTTGTTTTAGTTTAGTTTAAAAAAGAGGAGAGAGAAAGAGGAGAGAGAAAGTGGAGAGAGAAGATGAGGAGAGAGATAGATGGAGAAAATAAATATAAAATAATAATAATAGTACATTATTATAGGAGAGAGAATCAGAGGGACTTTCTTTCTCGGAATTTGTGAAACTAGGATTTGGTTTGAATGATTTCATTTATTATTGCAGGAGATCGACCTTCTGAGCAGGAAGGCGTTGCAAAAATTTCGAGTATAGACTAGTGTTGGATATACTAGGATTAGTGCTTAAAGGTAAGAATTCTGGACATGATCACCAGTTCTATATATTGCTTTATATGGCATGGTTTTGATCTGAGTGCATGAGCATTGGCATGCATAATTTGTTGTTGCATGTATGGTTGATTTTAATGATGGACAATATGACTATAGTTGATATTATTTATATTTCCAGATATTATGTTTATCGAACAAAATTACTTTTGATAATTTGGACCGTGATGCTAGTCATTGAAAGATTTGAGATTTCATAGTTTGACATTATGATGTGGTTTGACATTATTATATGATTTGACAGGATAATGTCAAAGGATAAAGAGTTAATTAAGAGAATACGATATTTGGACTAGCCATGCCACGAGATCGTGGTTACACAGCCAGAGCCATGGGCTTAGTACGTGGTCCTGGTCATGGGCAGATTATACATGATCGATTACGAGACTGTCAGTCACATGCTGAAGTATAATAATGAGCTTAACAGTCACAAGCTGAAGTGTGATACTAAGATTGCCAGTTGTGGGCTGAAGCATGACCGTGGCTAGTCCAGAACCCTAAAGATAAAGGTTGATTAATGAAAACTCTAAAGAAAAATATAACGATTTTAAGGTTTTGTCATACATGATATTTGAGCTATTTTGATTACATGATATGATATGCTAGTATGTTCTTTCCATTTTTAGTATTATATTATTACTGATGTGATCATTTGGAAACCTTACCGGGCTATTAAGCTAACTCCCTACCTTTGTTTGTCCGGAGCTCGGGATGCATAGCAAGGATCAGGCTGAGCGTGTGACGGAGCATCATTATTGTTGAGATAGTTTAATTAGTTAGATTTAGTTTTCGGTTACTGATACATGCTGTGAGGCAGTAGACCAATTAGTGACTTTGAATTGTATAAACGGATTGCTTAGTTATATTTCAATTATTTATATAATATTATTATTTTTGAAATGGTCTTTGAAGTGAGTGACTCTTGTATACCTAGGTCTTGCATGATCTCTAGGGTAAAACCTAGGATTTGTGCGGCCGGTCATGTAGCCAATTCCGGTGCTGGATTTGGGCGTGACAATAAAAGCAGGAAAAAAGAAAGCATACTAGATATACGTGGTTCGGCCTATCATTTTCTTATCAATGTCCATGGTGGTGGGGGCACTAGGATCCGACAGATTACTGGGCCTTATCTAGTTTACTGATTAGGATTTTTTTGAATCCTTAATAATGTGTCAAGTTTTATAATAAACAAATTAGTCCAGTTAAGTTAAGTTAAGTTGAGTTGAGTCATGTAATAGAATTCTGAGTCCTATAGTTCATCAGTACTATGTCACTTATATCAAAGTGAGCCAAGTTTTGTAATATTCATAAGTATTATATTGAGTCCTGTAATAAGTTGAGTCAAGAAGTCCAATTAAGTCCAGTGAGTCCCTTGTCTCAACCTCATGAGTCCTATATGAGTGTTTGAGTCCTGTAAGTATGTTACAAGTCATTGTAAGTGTGTTTCTTGACAAATTTTGTACAAGAGAGGAGGATACCCAGTTCAGGAGTTTTATTAGGCCTCATCCATGAGCTAGAGACCACACTACACAAGCCACCCTGGGCTTTGCATGCCGTCCAAGCCCAAGATACCCAAGGAATATGCTTCATTCCAAGCCCATGGCGCCACCAAGATACCCAGGGAATATACTGCCCTCCAGGCACCCCGGCCCAGAAGCCAATAAGCAGTTGGTGCTCCAGGCCCATTCATGACAAACGCAGGCGCCCAAGAGGAAGACCAGGTCAAAGGAAGGAATATTCCTTCCCAACCCAACAAGCAAGTCCTTTCCCAAGTCAACAAGGATGTGTAATTTGTTTCAAATTTTGTAATCCTTTTTCCAAGCAAATTTTGTATTCCTTCTCTCTATTAACTTTGTAATCCAATTCTCATAAGGAGAGGACCTGGGTAAGCCTATAAATACCCACCCCCTCCCCCTCTTGTAAGCATCTATTATTCATGAATGAAACTCTGTTGAGATTTTATCCTTGTTCTTGTGTTCTTGTGTTCTTGAGTTGAGGTGTGTGAGAGTTAATTGTGTGCCCTAATCCATCTAAACCCTAGCCGACCCAAGCCTCCTCTACGCAAGCCTTAAGACGCCCAAGGAGAAGAAGCCCTAGCCGCCCACAAGCTAGGAGCCTTCTTCCCCTCTAGGACACCAGCTTCAATCAACCCTGCTTCCTTCTTTCTTCAAACCCTAGTTCCTTTCCTTTGCTTTCTTATTTGTTCTCTTGCTGACCTCTGACGCTTATAGGATCCCCAAGGTGTTCACCTCCAAGGAGGAGGCCCTCTTTGCCTCCAGGACCGACCCAGATAGCTACCAATCCAAGGAACTAAAGGCTTGTCTTCCAGGTGACGATCCAGAGTGCTGTGTGAACCCATTATCGACAGGATCTTCGAATCGGTGCTTGATACAATCTTTTCCCCTCCTGATTTTTGATTTGTTGGAGGTATGCTATCATAACCGGGGATTTCTCAATTCCCAAGATCCTGCTTTTATTATTTTGCATGTGTTCATATACGGGTAGGTTAATTCTTTTCATTACGAATAGCCTTCTAGTCTTCCTTGCTTTTCGGGAATTTAGGCTATAAATTAAAATTCTAAAAAAATTACAAAAGAAATTAGTTTCTATTTTCCTATATTCATATCGGTCTTAGGTTCATCCTGCATCACATGGCCAAGATCTCTTTGAAGATTCTTTATTCAATCCATGGCACAAAAGATACATAATTGACGGGGAATATAAGAGACTCACTTTTGTTCACAAAGGACTCATATTTTTTTTAACTCTCTCCCCTTACAAAGGCCCTCGATTCCCCGTGCACACCCTTGGCATCCCAAGCTCTCCTCATTAAATAACCAAACTAAAAGATGATGTATAGAACTCTAAATCAAGTCCTTTTAGGATTTGTTTTTAACAAATAAAAGTCAAAACCCAAAACAAAACAAACTCCTGTGGCTTCCCTATGCATGCGCATCTAACCCACAAGCGCCGTGTCATGATGTAGGAAATGGGGCGTCACATGGGCATCACGTCATCAATTCTCCTAATAGAAGATATGTGCTAAACTCCAAAAACTGTCATCCCTAAAGGTCTTGCCAATCTCCACTCCTCATGTCACTCCAAGATCGAGAGAAACTTTACTCTAATTTAACTTTTCTTGAGTCATCGGCTTCATCAATATATCTACTGGATTTGCATCGGTATGAATCTTTAATAGCATGACTAGACCATCATCCACCACTTCTCTCACAAAATGATAGCGAATGTCGATATACTTTATCCAAGAGTAAAATATCAGATTTTTTGCCAAGTGCAGTGTACTTTGGCTATCACAATTCACCCTCATCATATTCTGCTTCACCTTGAAGTCACCAATAAGCCTCTTGAGCTGGATAGCATCTTTACATGCATGTGCCATTACAATATACTCTGTCTCTATTGTTTATAGTGCCACCATGATTGAAGCTTAGATTTCTAGCTTATACACTGCCATCCATGGAAAACACATAACCTATGGTAGATATCTTCCTGTCCTGATTTGCTACAAAATTAGAATCCACATATCTAATATACTTTAAACCCATTAAACCATATCACAGTGAATGATCTGATGTGCCCCTAAGATACTGGAGGATCCATTACCTATGGTAGATATCTTCCTGTCCTAATTTGCTGCAAAATTAGAATCCACATACCCAATATAGTCTAAACCCATAGAGCCATATCATAGTGAATGATTTGATGTGCCTCTAAGATACTGGAGGATCCATAACCTATGGTAGATATCTTCCTATCCTGATTTCCTGCAAAATTAGAATCCACATACCCAATATACTCTAAACCGATATAACCATATCATAGTTAATGATCTGATGTGCCCTTAAGTTACTGTACTACTTTCTAATGGTCACTACCTGAATTTGCTATATATCGGTTCATAACTCCCACTACTTGTATAATATTTTGTCTTGTACACACCATGGCAAGTATAAGGCTCCCTATTGCTGATGAATATGGTACTCAGATCATGTCAACCTTTTCTAGTTCTATGCTGGGAGATTGCTCGGTCAATAATTTTAAATGAATAGAAAATATGATAGATGCTGGCTTCGTATTATATATATTGAAGTGCCGCAGAACCCTCTCCACATATTGCTTTTATTAAAACTAGATCTTCCTATTCTTCCTCTCTTGTAGCACTTATATCTCGAGCATTTGGTTTATAGCTTTTAAATCCTTCATTTTAAACTTTCTAGTAAATTGAGTTTTCAGAATTGAAATCCGACTTTTACTATCATCGCAATCATCATATCGTCAACATACAACAGCAAAATATAGAAGCTGCCATCATCATAATTATAGAAATATGAACAATGATCTGCCTCCGATCGGTCAAATTCCAAACTCATAATGGAAGAATTAAATTGTTTGTACTAATACCTTGATGCCTATTTAAGACCGTGCAATGATTTATGTAGCCAACAAATTAACTATTTCTTATCTTTTTTATAAAACCTTCAGGTTGTACCATATAAATTTTCTGCTCCAAGTCACCATGCAAGAATACTATTTTTATATCTATTTACTTGAGCTCCAAATCCATGACTGCCATGATAGTCAAAATAACTCAAATAGTAGTTAAACAAACTACTGGTAAGAAAATCTCATCAAAGTCAATTCCTGACTTATAAGCTTAATCTTTCACCACTAGACATACTTTAAACCTCTCTACATTTCCTATCTATATCCTTTTTCACTTTATAGACCTACCGACATCCAATAGGACTCCTCCCCTTCGGTAAACGATAAGTTCCTAGGTCTTGTTCTTTCGAAGTGACTTCATCTCTTCATCCATAGCACAATGCCACTTTCCAATATTGATAGACTCATAAGCCTTCTTATATAAAGTCGGTTCATCCTCCTCCTCCAAAGCAATATAAGCACAAACATAGTTAGCAAAAGGAATTAAAAAAAGTGTCATAGTCATCATACCTCGCAGAAAGTCTAATAACCCTCCTAGACATCTCGGACTCCATTGGTAGCTCTTCTTGTGAGATAGCATCTTCAGATCGTTACGGAAACTCCATGCTTGGTTTATTATCAACAACCTAGTCATCAATTTATGCTTGATCTATTGCACCTCATCACATGTATCAAAGAACTCAGTAGGAATAGGTACTTCATCATCTTGCTTCTCCTTGGTGCCTTGAAATGATTTTTATAGAAAATAAAATCTTAGCTAATAATAATCTTGTGGATAGTAGTGTCCCATAATCGATACCCTTTTACTCCTTTAGTATAGCCAAGAAAGATGTACCTTCGAGAGATCTTGTCCAAAATCCAAAACAAAACAAACTCCAACGGCTTCCCCCATACGCACGCATCCAACCCACGGACGTCGCGTCACGACATAGAAAATGGACCGTCACATGGGCTTTACATCATCAATTCTCCCACTGGAAGATATATGCTGTGTTCCAAAGAATGTCATCACGTAGGCCTTACTAACCTTAACTATTCACGTTGCTTCAAGATCAAGAGAAGCTTTACTTCAATTTAACTTGTCTCGAGTTATCAACTTCATCAATATATTTATTGGATTTGTATCGGTATGAATCTTCTATATCATGACTAGACCATCATCTATCACTTCTATCACAAAATGATAGCGAATATTATATATAATAATATAGAATAAGAGAAACCAATACCTATATGCGTGGAAGATTAATTTTTCCATTCTCTGCACCGCTTCGTCCTAATTTTCCACCCACGTGTTAACTGGGAAACTTCCTCAAACTTTTACTCGGACAATAGCAAATACATCGGGGAAAGCATTTCAAAACTGTGTTTCAGAAACACCACCTTCTATTTTGTTTTCCAGGCCACTCTCTATTTATGAAGAGGACAACCAGACTCGATGCCTTCATCTAGGCTCTTAAAGACCGACGGCTAACCTCCAGCAAGTTCAATTCCATCTAGCGACTGACTTCTTGCAACCAGTACAAAGCCCGCTAAGGCGCAGAAACGAATGGATAATGGTACTCCCTTTTATCCAAAACATTGACGTTTTGGATACAGGGAGTGGGGGCATCTATTACAGTAGTAAAAAAATCCATTCGGCACTGACACAACATCCTCGTAGGTGGCTGGCATGGCCACGTGCTTCATGGGAACAATAGTCTTCCATCAAAAGAAGATGGTGGGCCCACTTGTTCTAAGAAGGGATTGGCCCCTGTGGCGGCCATGTCGGCACCTTGGCCAGCCCACTTCGACCACGTGCGGAGTCCAGCTTCGTGGCAATTTAGCCCATGCCCAATTTGGCACGTCACCTGCGGTATCTCGTCCACGGTATGCCCGTACCTCAATCCGTGTGCATGGGAGATGCTCGCACCCAGATCCATCCGCATGGTCCAGCCCCGCTCGGCACACCGCGCGCTCCGCCCGTGGCTCCGCCCGCGTGGAGTCCTTCTGCCTGCAGCATCCCCAGCTCCGGCTCCAGTCCAGCTTGGCACATCAGCGCGCTCTGCCCGCAGCTCCACCCGCGACTCCGCCCGCGTGGAGTCCGTCTGCCCGCGGGAGGCCCGCACCTTGGCTCCACATGCTCTGGCACCCAGTCCACCCACGGGAGGCCCGCACCTGGGCTCCGCCCGCTTCGACGCCCAGTTTGCCTGTGGGAGGCCCGCACCTCGGCTCTGCCCAGATCTGCCCAGTCCGGCTCGCCTCCGCCCAGTCCGACATGCCCGCGCACCCAGTCCGACATGACCTCGGTGCTCCCAGTGCCCCACTCCAGTGGGGTTCCAAGCACCCCGATCCGCGCACATGGAGAGACTCTGCGTGCCGTGCCCCGATCCATGCGCATAAAAGGACTTAGCGTACCGCACCTTGATCTGCATGAATGGAGGGAATCTGCATGCCTCACGCTGCGCACCTCGGTCTGTGTGCATGAAGAGCCTCCGCCTGCCTCGTCTTGATCCGCATGCCACGGTCCGTCTCCATCCCATGTACGCTTCTCAATGTACAGGTATGGAAGAGACTTGGATGGCAGCCCCGACATGTAAAATCACCATCCCTGCCAGACTTGCTATAGGCCCTGTAGCGTGCCGCCCGCAGGGGGGCTACATTAAAGCCTTCCAGAACACTTTTTATACCAATCAGGAAGGAGTGCCCCATCCGAGGCACTGTGCTCCTTCACCAACCTCCTGAACCGCCCAGTAGAAGAAGGTTCACCAACCTATCTAAACCTCTCAGGCCTGCAGAAGCCCCATAGGTATATACCAAGACCAGCACGCCTCTCCAAACGACAAGAGTTGCTTGTCTACATAAGATCAGCATGAAGAGGTAAGGGAAGGTAAGAGACAACGGACGCTCTTCATTCCTACATCATCTTCCATTTTTATCACCCTCTAAAAGCAGAGAGTTCCCCAAGCTCTCCACCCCAATGGTCTTCTGTTCCCCTCGATCGTCCCACTTACTTGATGGTTGGAGTTTCTTCGCCGGAATCCCCGGCCCAGGTCTCCCTTGTTTTGCAGGTCCGCCTGATGGAGAGAGTCGATTCACGAGGCCGGAGGCCGAGCGCCCAGCAAGAGGGACCTGATGCACCAGAACTATGGGCCACGACGATCCAGGCGGCAACAATATATGTGCTACATCATTTTAAAAAAATAGATATTTGATGGTATATGATGCATGTTTTTGTATGTATCAATATTAATCTATAATAAATACTTGAAATAAAATATTATGCTTTATATTTTTCTTTAATATTATTTATCTATTATTTTTAAATTATATTATTATATTGGTGTGAATGTGAGGGGCCGGATTATTACTGGATCATAAAGCTCACGACCTTTCTTTTTTTCTTTTTCGGAGTTGTAGGATGTATAAGCTTTGCTATGGTTGGGATCAAGGTTGAAAGGATTAAATAGATAGCGCATTATCGGTACTACTTTACTAATTGAATTATCAATATTAATTAGATGATTGAGTTTTGTAAATTGAATAAGTTTTGTTATTTTTTAATATGAAATATTTTGTTATAAATTAAGATCTCATGAAAAAACAATACTTGGCTACCAAAATATTATCCCACGAATAAGGCAAACAATGTGCATTCCCTCGATTATTAAAATCAGGCCAACCATTGTGAGAATTAGAGTAGAGATTAGAAGAATGATGTGCTGTATCTAACATCATTTGATTTTGATTAAAAAATTGATTGATTTTTCAAATGCATTAATTAACAAATGAAATTTATACTCTCCATTGAGACTCAATTTAATAAAGCTGAATATATATGATGTTTTTCTTGGTTTTTTTTATGGATTAAATATTAGTTTTCAACTCGTTGATTGACCCACTCTATTAATAAATAAGTTATATGAATTAAGAAAGTTTAACGATCAAAGATAAAAATTTGTAATACGAAGTTCACTATCAATTCTGCAAGCGACATACCATAATTAATTTCATACTTTTAAAATGATTTTTTTTTTTTTTTCTTTTGCCTGAAGTGTAAGTGAGAGAGCAAGGCACTCCCCCAACTACTAGTTGGGTAGTTCTTCTATATAACATGTGCATGGCTTTTTTTCAATCAAAAAAATAAAAAAAATAGTTATTAACTAGAAGATCCCTATTACTAATTAGCATCTTCCACCACCATTTCCCTGACAAGGCCAGATTAAATTCTCTTTGGTAAATTGCTTGGCTATGACAAAACAAGATCTGAAGGAGCTCTGGGATGCTAATAATTTATATAAATACATAATTAAAAATTATTATGGCTAAATATATATATATATATACATCCTAGATCCTAAAATGCTACCGGTCAAAAGCCTGCCGCTATTAGCTATTTCAGCCAGTTTGGTGGCTTCAACTGCTACTTTGGAAAACACAAGTGAATCTGTATCTCGTCATTCCCCCTGGTAAATCGCAGCGGCATGAGCTAATAGGATGGTTGATGATTTCTTATTGCGACCATATCAAAATCTCAGTTAAATATAATATATCCGGTTCTCGAACGACTGGGTTTTGGTTGCAACAAGATCCCCATTCATTGATAGAAGAAGTTATCATAAGAGAATTGAACGAGACGGATCGATATAATAAAATCGCATTTTCTTTTGTCTCTAAAATAGTTTGTCACGGTCTTCCATCCACATATATTATCACGGAGGACTTCGTCCAACTTGAACCATAACGAACACATGGGAAACACTAGAAAATCATCACCTAACATGGGAATACTCTTCCTCTTTTAGTAAAAAAGTTGCATGACTGATTCAATCCTGTGAACACGCAAAGTCCCACATCTCCCTCTATATATATTCACTTCCTCCAAGCTATTTGGCCAGTAACACCTTAATCCATATCCCTTTGTTATTCTTCAGCTATCTAGAAATTAAGAGAGAGCAGATGGCTGCCCATTTCCTCTTCCTTGCTCTCCTTGCTCTGGCTTCATCTCATGCCATAGCTTCTGATCCTAGTCAACTCCAAGACTTCTGTGTTGCTGATCTTAAATCAGATGGTACTCCTGTTCAACATCTATCTTATTATTTACCATATCTAATAGCATGCATGCTGTGTAATTTTCCTGCAAAGACACTAACGAGTTCCTATCATATGTCTTAATTTATACTTAACCTTTCTTCTTGCAATTGTTGATGCAGTGTTTGTAAATGGGTTCTTTTGCAATGACCCGAAGCTTGCCAAAGCCGAAGATTTCTTCTTCTCTGGCCTTGACAAGCCGCGTGACACTGGGAACAAGCTTGGGTCTAATGTGACTCAAGTCAATGTGAACCAAATTCCTGGGCTCAACACCCTTGGCATCTCGCTGGCTCGCCTAGACTTTGCACCCTATGGTGTCAACCCTCCTCACATCCACCCCAGGGGAACTGAGATCCTTGTAGTGTTGGAAGGCACGCTCTACGTCGGCTTCGTCACATCGAATAACCCCAACAACCAGCTCTTCGCTAAGGTCCTTAAGAAGGGCGATGTGTTCGTATTTCCTCAAGGTCTCATCCATTTCCAATTCAACTACGGGACGACCAATGCTGTTGCTATTGCCGCTCTCAGCAGCCAGAACCCTGGAGTGATCACCATAGCCAATGCAGTCTTTGGAGCAAAGCCACCAATCTCTGATGATGTTCTTGCCAAGGCCTTTCAACTGGACAAGAAGGCCGTAGATTGGCTCCAGGCCCAATTCTGGATGGACAACCACAACTAGCCAGGAAACTGCATGCAAATGTCTTGATGTAAAAGTTGGACTGAATTATTTATACCGTTCTATTTGTATAAGCAAACAATATCCTATTTAATGTCCAACGCAAAAATCTATGGATTACACAAATCCAACAATAAATTATCAAGAAATTTTCTATTCCTGATGCCCAAGGAATGATACAAATTAAGGGCAGTAGCCCCATGAGACACACATCTCGTACGACTTATTAGTTTCATGGGATATGAAATGCATAATACCAAAATTATACAAATTCATATTAAGTGTGCATTTTACCCCTACTTATCATGGTTTCATGATCCATATCATGATTAAATTTCATAATTTATGCATGCAATTAAGTGGCCACATTGATGTAAGAAATTCAAACTATTGTGTCACAGTTGCACCAACAATAAGATCATAAGTTCTATGTGCGAGGTACTTGGATTCACTATATAATCTCCATCTTAGCTTTCGTTGGATATCCATCATTCACAATATTTGTTCTATCGTGTTTAAATTGATTTGAATCTCCCTTCAGGATCTATTGGTCAAGTTTTCATCGGGTGGTCGTGTCCTTTCTGTCCTATTATCTTTCCTCCGTGAATATAGCCACTTTATGATTTTCCCTAATTATTAGTTTCAGCTATATATGAGAACGATCGATTAAACGAATCAGCAAGAGATTTATGCTCTAATCCCTAAATCAATATAAGTTTGATTGATTTAGATGTGCTAAGCATAGACTAGCAAACAATAGTAACTGAGTTCATTATTAATAGAGGTAAGGACTCTTGGACATTAACACCTATATATAAGTTTATTTATATACTGCATGTTTTTGGTTTTATGTGGCTGATTTTGATGAATATATAATTGATGATATGATTACTTATATTTTATATATTATATATTTTTACCACTATAAGAAAATAAAGTATTAGCGATGGCTGATTAGCTATCGCTAATAATGGCATATAATGACACCAAAAATGATTGAAAAAAAGCCATCACTAATAATATTAGAGACGGAAATTTGGCTATTAGCGATCGCAAATACCATCGCTAATAATCTTTAAAATTTTAAAGAATTTTATTTTTTAAAAAGATTATTGGTGATGAATTTTAAACTATTAAAGATGGTAAATTGCCATCACTAATAATACTTAAAATTTTTTAAAAAATATTTTATAAAAATACTATTAGTGATGGTGTTTTGATTACTAGTGATGGCAGTTTACCATTGCTAATAGTTATCAAAATTTTAAAAAAATTTATTTTATAAAAAACATTATTAGTGATGGATTTTAAACTATTAGAGATGGCAGATTTCCATTACTAATAATCTAAATAACTTTGTTTTATTTAAAATACTATTAATGATGGTGTTTTGCCCTTTAGCGAAGGCAATTAGCCATCGCTAATAGTGATCACGATAAATTAAGTATTCTCGATGGGTATTAGCGATGCAAGATATGTCATCGGTAATATAATTAATATCAATGACATTTTGGTAATTAGCGATGGCAGATTGCCGTCGCTAATAATCCTCCTATATAAATAACAGTTCACCCGATTTTCCATCATTTCCACTAGTGGCTTTTCATCTTCCCACCTCCCCCCTCTCCCGGGCGCCTCCCCATGTCGCCAAGCTTTCCCCTACTACCTACAAATAGTGCCTCTCCATGCCACAGAGCTTCCCCCTATCTCCTTGCTTTTCATCTTCTCTCGCCCCCCCAAGCACTTCTCTACGTAGTCGAGCTCCCCTAGATGCCCGCTCGCTACTGCAAATGAATGGTGCCTCTCCATGTCATCGAGCTTTTCCCTGCCGCCACTCATAATGCTGAGCTTCACCAGTGTCCCGCCTGTGTCTTTTCATCTTCTCTTGAACCCCCAGGTGCCCTTCCCTATCACCACTCGTGGCCACCAAGTCACCACCGGTGCCTGTCCCTGTCGCTAAGCTTCCCCTCGGCGCCTCTTCCTGTCACCGTCTTCCCTTGCCCCTCCCCGCCATCGATCTTCTCCCCCTCGGCTCCTCTCCCTGCCACCGTCTTCCCTCGCCCCTCCCTATTGTATTTCATCTAGCTACCTTTCCAAGACTCTAATTTCGGTATTATACTCTTCCATAACTTGCTATATTCTTTCTTCTATTTGATTATAACTTGCTGTATTCTTTCTTCTATTTGATTATAGTATTTAGTGGTAAGTACTTGCATTTTTTTCTTTTAAGATTTTGATGTTTTTTTGATTTCTCTCAGTCTAGTTCCCTTAGCCATTTTTTTCTTCCCAGGTAAATTGGTTATGATATTTGAATCTTTTTTTTCACCCCTATTTTGACTTCTTTTAAGACTATTTTGAGTATTTTTTTATAGAATTTTGTTGGATTTTTATCTTAAATGCTCCTGGCAAGAAAAATCTCAACCAAGGTTGACTATGATGAGCACTTAGGCCAGGTTGCTATTCCAGATTAATAGAATAGTAATCACTCCTTTTTTAAACTTTGGTACATACCATATCTGCCTTGCATTTGTATTATCAGATTAGCAATGGAGGTGGAGACTACATGAGAGCCATCACTAAAAATTACTTTTTCATGCTATTAGATTTAATTAATTAATTAATTATTTATTTTATTAAATAAATGCTTATTATTGATTTAATTAATTAAATTTTTATTTATTTATTTATTTAGTTTTTTTAATTAATTAGTTTAATTAATTAGTTAACTAATTAATTAATTAGAGATTTATTTATTGATTTAATTAATTAGATATTTATTTTTATTTAGTTATTTATTTTTAATTAATTTTTTATTTAATTAATAATATGTTAATTTAATTAAATAATTAATTAATTAGGTATGCATAAATGCATGTCCTTTATGCATGAGGGTCGAGTATGTTGGGTGTGGAGCCATATCTGTTGCCCGGTAAGCAATCCAATAGAGAGGGTGAATTGGGTCTAAAAAATTATTTACTTGATGCAATGCAATACTATGCAATCCAATTCAATAATTAAACAAGGTACTCAGAATTGAAATGTAATGCTCTTAAATAAAAGTGCATCGAAAATAAAGAACAATAAGTGAAAGAGCAAGTAGAGAGAACAATCAACCAAAAGACCAAAAAATATAGTAGTTCGGTGCTATCCAATGCACCTACATCCACTCCCCAAGATCACCTTGAAAATTTACTATAATCTCGACCGATTACAGTTGATTAGTTTTTCAGGCTCACTAATCAAAAACCTAACTTATTTTCACAAGGCTAACAAGTCAAAACCTCACTTGGTTTTACAGGCTAACCAAGAACCTAAATGGTTTTAAGGCTCACCACCAACCTTCCTTCATTTTCCGGGCTAACCAAGAACCTAATTGGTTTTCAAAGGCGCACCAATAACCTCTCTTGGTTTTGCAATAGGCTAATCAAGAACCCTTATAACAAATAAGAGTTTGAAGTAAAGAGAATAAAAGCTTTCTAATAAAAAGCGGGTATCTCTTTGAAGCTCGATATTATGGTGTTTTTAAACTTGTTGAAGCCTTTTGAATGCTCAAGAATGGTTGATCTTTAATGCTCTTGAAGGCTCTTGAATGCTTGGAGGCTTGCTTTTGCTTGAGAGTGGTTGAATCTTCATTGAATAGGAGTGAATGCCCTCTTTTCTTCTCTTTTGAATGCTTCTATTTCATTCTCATGAATAATGTTACTTTTGATTTGATTTGGAGCATATATATACCTTTCCAAGGTCTCAAATCCATTTTCTAGCCGTTAAACTTGAAAATCTAGCTGTTGGAGGGCAAAAGGGTCGAGTTCTGCATTTGAAAAACTAGAGTTACTGTTCCCAGAACTCCATGTGTCGACACTTTAGGCTGTGAGTCGACACTTTAGGTCGACACTTGAACTTCTTGAGTCGACACCCAGTTCAAAAATCTTCAATCCGGTTCTCTAGAAATCTCAGATGTGTCGACACTTCCTCAGATGAGTCGACACTATGAGTCAACACTTTGCTTCCATGTGTGATACTTCTACAGTTCTTCATTTTCAGCAAGTTATGTGGCTTGAAAATCTCAGGCGATGAGCTGATCCATGTGTCGACACTTTGAGTCGACACTTTAGGTCCATGTGTTGATACTTAAGCCGTGCCATCTAAAATATTCTTTGCATACTGGCTTGAGTCGACACTTCTCTTCCATGTATCGACACTTGGTGTCATGTGTCGACACTATGAGTCAACACCTCATTGAAATCTTTATAAAAAGTCTGAACTTATGCTGAATCAAATTTATACTTCACTCAAATGTCCATTCAAGCAAACTTTGACTGTCCAAGTCTTCTTTGAGCGGATCTTTTCATCTAAGCTTGGCTTCTTCAATTAAACAAACCTCTTCAAATTTGTGAGCACCTTTTTCTATAAAAATACACTTCAAGGAAATCATTAGTACTCAACTTATACTTAATCATTTTGCTTATCATCAAAATCAATAACGGAGTCAACAAGCTCTCCCTTTTTGATGATGACAAAATCTTTAAGTATAAATTGCATAAAAAGCTTTTAAAAAAATTCATCAAGGTGCATAGAACTAAATGCATTAGGTGTATCAAAACAATTTGTAATAATGATATGATATACCAGAACAAGAGTGATATACTGATTAAGAATGTCAGAGCTTGTTATAATAATTGAGAGTATCAGAGTTTTGAGATATATATAAGACAAACACATGTATCGTGATACTCTACAAGAAAATTCAACAATAAACAAAGCTCTCCCTGAATTGATGATCCATAAAAGAGTTTGTAAATATCTTTTCAAACATTTAAAGAGAGGATTTAAGATGAAATTCAATTCAGAAAAGATTTTCAAAATAAACAAAGTATTGCTCCCCCTTACTTAAGGAATTTGTAAACACTTTTCAATTCAAATTTTTGAAATAATTTGCAAATTTGCAAATAATACTCTTATTAACCCTTGCACATTATATTTATACATCACATTTATACTTTAGTCTTATTACTCTCCCATTTTGTTATCATCAAAAAGGTAAGAAAACAAATAGGCTGAATATTCAAGGTATAGCACTCATCCAAAAATAATAAGAATAGTTCATTCATTCACTCATGAAGACAATGAAGTACTAATAGGAAATTTAAACCATTTCATTCATTTGAAGTCACAAACATGAAGTACAACATGATATTTCATTTAAAGTCAGAATTTGTATAGCAATAAAACAAAACATACAAAAGATGCATAAAAGTAAACTATTTAAAAATACATAGATATCCTAATCCTCATCCTCCTCATCATCATCAAAGATGATTCGATCTTAATCGGTCCTATACCAGTAAAAGATCGAGCTCGAGGCCACATCGATATGAGATCTCGGAGTCGGGTCCTGGTCGATCATGGAGGGGTACGGCGACCATGTCCTCCATGTCGAGCATATGTCTGACCTCTGGCTGGAGCAGAAGTGGGAGCAATGTCCTCAGTAGGAACAGAACTGATCGGATTGACAGTCTCAGCGACTGCCGAAAGTGGCGTACGATCAAAGGTTGGACCAGAATGAAGATACTGAAAGCCAGGTGTGTAAAAACCAAGCTCTCGGATAAGTGAGGATGTATGAATGGTAGGAGTATCAACAGATGGTGTATCAAAAATAGGTATATCAGCTGATGATACGATAGGTGTATCAGCTGAAAGATGAATGGTGAGTCTGTAATCGGTGAATCGATGATAAGAGTGTCAATCATGGGTGTATCGACAATGGGTGAATCAATATTTGGTGAATGAACAACGGGAGAATCAATAACTGGTGAAAGAATAGGAATCGAAACATGATCATCTAATCTAGAAGGAGGAGAAGATAGGACTGGAGTCTAGGTAGGTGAACTAGAAGGGTTGCAAGTAGGACTCCTGGGCAAGTCTACCGTCACCTCTGCCACTGGCTCTGAAATCAAATCTGGAAAGTCGAGTCCATCAGAATCAGTCTCCTTATCATCTCCATCATCATCACTGTCAACAACTGGTGCTAGAGCAGGTGGAGCTGTATCAACAACTGGAGCACTCCCTGTAGGTCTGGACAGAGTGGTTAGTATAGCTAAGATGCCATCACTCAGTCCACTATAGCACTCTCTAGTCTCAGCTTGAAGTAGTTAAGATGCTGTCTAATGATCAAAAGATCTATCTCAATACGTCTGACTCTGTCCAATAAACTGTCTGAAACTGTTGGAGTCTCCATATGAACTGGCTGAGGCTGTGCTGTTGTAGTAGGCTCAGACTGATATGCAGCCTTTGGCTGTGCTACTGTCTCAGGCTGACTCTCAATAGGTCCTGCCTCATCGAAGAGGATGCACTCCTCCTCTGTAGCATCATCATCATCAGCTCTGTCATCGACTTGACTAGATCTCTCCGTCTCCACCGACCTCAGAACAGATGATAACCCATCTTGCGTAATGAGTTGATGTCATACACATCAGTATGAAGTAGCATGCAGAAGGGCTCGTCCTCAAAGCTGATGCCATACTCTTCGAACAATATAGTCAACCCCATCCCATAGGGTAAGCAGAGTCGTTGACTCGTTGACACCTCCATCATCTGGTGAACCATGAGCACGGGAAGGCAGACGGGTATGCGCTGGACTAATGAGACCATCACTAGTAACTCCCGCTCAGTGATGTAATCGAAGCATCCGATCTTCGGCAGAAGGATCTGGGTGACAATATGGCGCAATAATCTCATCTTTGCTGACAAGCAGGATGCAGGTACGATGGCTCCCTCAAGCAATATGTCTGACTCAAAGATACACTAGAGACCACTCACTCGATCAATCAGGCTGTCCACTACTGATCCAGTCATCGAAATGTCCCATACTTTGCTTAGTATCTTTGATGTAACTGGGATATCCCGACCTCTCACCTGAGCCATCCAACCATCAGACCCACGGGCTAGTGATCCATAAAACTCTCGAATAAGCCCTAGGTAATATCTCTCGCTTAGTGAGAAAAATGATGTCAAACCAGCCTCTCGAATCCACTGTCGGATCCTAAAGTGCTGCTGGTCAACAAAACTAAAGTCTACTCGTCATCCCCCGACGACGGTCTTCAACTCATCCGATTAGAAGCTGCGAAAAGAGGTCGTGCAGGTGGATCTAGAGCTCTAGCCTTGTGTCTGGCCTTCGTTCTTCTTTCTTCCTCCTGATTTGACTGACGAGGGTGACGGACTACTTGCTTTCAGGGTCCCATTGCTCAGAATAAGAAATTGGACAAGTTCTGAGAGAAAACCTAGGTTTTCTTGGGCTCAAAATGCAAATGGGAGGCAGAATGTTGCAAAATCCGAACAAGAAAATACTCCAAACAACGAATCAAGAAAGTTTAAAGCATGAAATAGAGGGAAGGAGAAGTGAGGAGTACCTTAGGTTATGTGTCGGCTCGAGAGGGAAGACAAAATGAGAAAAAAACCTTTGGAATGCCCTTATTCTTGGTCTGCTGCTATTCATGTGTCGACTCACGAATGTGTTGACACATTTAGGTGTCGACACATTAATGTATCGACACATCGACTTAAAAATCAAAAAATAAGAGATTAAAGGTTTGATCAAAATCATAGAAAATTCAATTAAAATTCAATAAAATTAGCAAAGATTGAGTATGATTGATGTTAAATAAGATTGTTTTGAGTCAAAGTTAGGAAAATTTAATCAAACGGATTAATGATCCCGAGCTCTCTTCTAATCATACAAAATCGATCTTCCAAAAGAGGTTTAGTCAAAATATCAGCTAATTAAAATTCAGTACTAATAAATTCAAGTATAACATCATTATTTTCAACATGATCTCTAATAAAATGATGTCTAATTTCAATATATTTACTCCTAGAATGTTGAACAAGATTTTTAGTCAAGCAAATAGCACTGATATTATCACATTTTATAGGTGTACTAGTCATCTTGATTCCAAAATCTTCAAGTTATTGCTTAATCTACAAGATTTGAGCACAATAACTTCCTGCTACAATATACTCAGCCTCAGCTGTGGATAGTGCAACTGAAGTTTGTTTCTTGCTAAACCAGGAGATTAATTTAACTCCAAGAAATTGACAAGTATCACTAGTACTCTTTCTATCCAATTTACAACTAGTAAAATCAGCATCAGAATATCCAATTAATTAAGCAGATGAATCTCTAGATTACCATAAACCAATATCAATAGTACTAGATAGATATCTAATAATGCGCTTAACAGCCATCAGATGTGACTCTATAGGTTCAAACTGATATCTAGCACACATGTATATACTGAACATTATATCTGGTCTACTAGCAATTAAGTACAGTAAGGAGTCAATCATATCTCTGTATAACTTTTAATCTACTAATTTATCATGCTCATCCTTATCAAGTCTACAAGAGGGGCTCATAGGTGTACCTATCGATTTAGTAGTCTCCATCCTAAACTTCTTTATAATCTCTCTTGTATACTTAGCTTGGTTGATGAAGATTCCATCTTTAGTTTGCTTGATCTGGAGCCCGAGAAAGAAATTGAATTCTCCCATCAAGCTCATCTCGAACTCACCCTGCATTAGCTTAGCAAATTCTTGATAAAGAATTTTATTAGTAGCACCGAAAATGATATCAACATATATTTGTACTACTAATAAATCATTATCTTTCTTTTACAAAAATAATGTTTTATCAACATGGCCTCTTGAAAATTCATTTTCAATTAAAAATTTACTGAGTCTTTCATACCAGGCTCTAGGTACTTGTTTTAATCCATAAAGTGCATTGTAAAATTTAAAACATGATCAGGATGTGCGTGATTTTCAAATCCAGGTGGTTGTTTAACAAAAACTTTTTCTGTTATAAAACCATTTAGAAAAGCACTCATAACATCCATTTGAAATAGTTTAAAATTTATAAAACAAGCAAATGCTAATAATAGTCTAATTGCTTCAAGTCTAGTAATAGGAGCAAAAGTTTCATCAAAATCAATCCCTTCCTCCTGGTTGTAGCATTTAGCAACTAGCCTAGCTTTATTTCTAACAGCAATTCCATTTTTATCTAATTTATTCCTAAATACCCATTTAGTGCCAATAATAGGAACATTAGATGGTCTTTCTATTAATGTCCAAATATTATTTCTATCAAACTAAATTAGTTCATCTTGCATGGCATTAATCCAGTTTGGATCTTTTTCAGCTTCTTCAAAATATTTAGGCTCTACTTGTGATACAAAAGCTATATAATCACATTCATTTCTAATTGAGGCTCGAGTTCTTACCCCTTTAGATGGATCACCTAGAATTAATTCTTTAGGATGTCCATGAGCATACCTCCACTCCTTAGATAAATCTTGGTGCTTTGGAGTGTCTTCGCCTTTCTCACTTTTGTGTTGATCTTCTTCATTTGGTTGAGGAGGTTGATCATTCAGTGTCAACTTTTGAAGCTTGTCAGCACCTGCACATTCATCAGTTGTATCCTCTTTTTTGGAGGATTTGTTAGTAGATTTTTCAAAAACAACATGTACTGACTCTTCTACAACCAAAGTTCTTTTGTTGAAAACTCTGTATGTCCTGCTTGATGTGGAGTATCCTAAAAAGCTACCTTCATCAGACTTGGCATCAAATTTTCGAAGATTATCTTTGCCATTATTTAAGATAAAACATTTGCAACCAAAAACTCAAAAATATTTAAGGTTGGTTTTCTTTGATTCCAAAGTTCGTAAGGAGTTTTCTTCAAAATAGGGTGGATTAAAACTTGATTCAAAATGTAACATGCAGTATTGATAGCTTCAGCCCAAAAATATCTCGGTAAATCTTTTTCACAAAGCATAGTGCATGCCATTTCTTCTAAAATATAATTTTTTCTTTCAACTACCCCATTCTGCTGAGGTGTCCTAGGGGCAGAAAAGTTGTGTTAAATACCTTTTTCTTTATAAAAATTTTCAAAATCTTGATTTTCAAATTCAGTTCCATGATCACTGCAAATGTAAGTAACTGAAACACCTTTTTCATTTGAAACTTTCGATAAAACTTTATAAAAGCAGAAAATGATTCATCTTTATGTGCTAGAAAGAAAACCCATGTAAATCTCAAAAAATCATCTACTATAACTAATCCATATCTCTTGCCTCCTAGACTTGATATTCTAGTTGGTCCAAATAGATCCATATGAAGTAGTTCTAGTGGCCTACTAGTAGTTACAAAACCTTTTGGTTTGAAAGAGGTTTTAACTTGTTTACCAAATTGACATGCTTGACAAACTCTATCTTTTTCAAAACAAAGTTTAGGTAAATCTCTAACTAAATTCTTTTTGCAAAGTTTTGAAAGTAGATACATACTAGCATGCCCTAATCTTCTATGCCAAAGCTAACTAGTCTCATCTTTAGTAGAATTCATTACAACAAGGCATTCTCCATTAAACCAAGATAGATCATCCAAATCTACCAAATAAGCATTACCATGCCTTTTTCTAATGATATGTACTCCATTTATATCTGGACTAGCAATCATGCAATAAGATGATTTAAAAATAACTTGAAAATCTTTATCGCAAAATTGACTAATGCTTAAAAGATTATGCTTTAAACCTTCAACTAACAATACATTACTAATACAACTAAAAGGAGTGATGTGAATCTTGCCAATACTAATGATTTTTCCTTTACCATTATCCCCGAAGGTCACACTCCCTCCATTCATTGCTTCAAGAGAAGTGAATTGCTTCACATCTCCCGTCATGTGCCTTGAGCAACCACTATCAAGATACCAAAGTCTTTTGTTCTTCTTGGTTGCAAGACACACCTCATCTTGCTCTTGATGTGCCATAAGACAAAGATTTGCACTTCTGTTTGCTCTTCTTCAGAACTGGAGTCTTTACTGTCACTCCAAGTGGCCATCATTGCTTTCTTTCTTAACTTCTTCCTTGACTTCTTTAGGAGAGGGCAATCGAACTTGTAGTGACCCGGCTTCTTGCACTCGAAGCATGTTGGTATTTTCTTTTCCTTTTCTTTTTTCTTTTCTTTCTCTTTCTCTTTTTCTTTTTCTTTGATTGAAATTTCTTCTTGTAAGGGAACTTCCTCCTCTTCATGAATCTTTTAAATTTCCTAGCAAGGAGGGCTTCTTTATCTTCATCTTTTTCTTCTTCTTCAGACTCATCAATTGAGGATTCTTCTTGTATGTTTGATTTGAATGCAATCCCCTTTTTCTTCTTATCCATGTACATTGTCTTTTGCTTCAAATTCAGCTCATAAGTCATGAGCGATCCAACCAGCTGCTCTAAAGGTAGCTTGTCAATGTCCTTTGCTTCTTGAATTGCGGTCACCTTCGGATCCCATGATGTTGAAAGTAACCTGAGAATTTTATTCACAAGATCAGCGTTAGACATTACTTTTCCTAGACTTCTCATTCCATTTATAATATTTGTAAATCTAGTGTACATGTTAGTGATTGACTTATTTGGTTCCATTCAGAATATTTCATAAGTATACACTAACATGTTCACCTTAGTATTCTTCACTTGATCGGTACCCTCATGGGTAACTTCAAGTGTGTCCCATATTTCTTTAGCAGAAGTGCAAGTAGATATCCTATTGGAAGCTGGTTTATAAGTTTCCAGGGCTCTGAGTCATGTTAGGTCAGGATCTTGACCCAGGGTAGAGAGAACATGTGAGACATGGGTATACATGGGCTCGGGTTTGAGTTTCCTCATGTGACTTAGAGGGAGGGAGTCTTTTAGGAATAGGTCACTTATGACCTAGGATTATATATATCTATTTTGTATATAAAGAACAACTTGAACATCGAGAAAAATAAGACGTGATCCCTTTTCTCCTCCAAAATCCTAGCCTCCCTTCTCATCTTCTTGGTTCTCTCTCGTGCATGCAAACCCATGAGGGCATGCCTCCGTGACTGGAGTGGACGGCGTGCCCTATCCCTTCCCTGATGATACATTACCTTTCTACCATGACGACATCAAGAAGGATCCCAGGCGTTCCATAAAGCGATTTTGCTCCAACAAGGGATAGTTGTTTCACCTGCCAGTAGAGTTTATTGGACTGGAACTTTATCGACAGGACAAGTTGGGCTTGCTGGATGGGGCTCTACTAGGCTCCTCCCGGGCCTTCTTCTTGCTCAGCTTTCCATCAGCCTTGCACCGAGAGGGAACTCCATCCCCATGGAGATGCTTTTGCATGCAGGCAAGTATTTCTGAATAAGATTTCACGAGAGTCTTATCTAAAGAATAAGTGAAGTGGGAAGGGCAGAGTCCTTGCTTCAAAGCTAGCATAGCAACAAACTCATTTATGTGGTAAACTTTCAAAGTGGCCACCTTGAATCGGACCACATAGTCCTTCAATGACTCCTTATCCTGCTGACAGATAGAAAAGAGGCTATCATCCTTTCATGGCATTTTGTAGCAAGTGTTGAAGTATGTCGCAAACGTCTCTTCTAGTTATCGAAAGAAGTTAATGCTTCTCGGTTCAAGTCGGGAGTACCAAGCTCAGCTGCCCTTCATAAAGTAGTTGGGAAGGTAAGGCAAAGCAGAGCATCAATGATGCTTTGAATCCTTATGAGAGCTTTGTAGCTCTCTAAATGGTCCAGTGGGTCGGTGGTAACTTCATATGGCTCCAACTGAGGCATTTTCAACCGACCTGGGATCGGTTTTTCCAAAATTCTCTGAGAGAGAGGGGGATGAGTGTTGAGCTTGGCCTAGTCCTGGCTCTCCTTGAAAGTTAGCAAGCCAACTGTTGATCTCATACAGCTTGTAGTCGTCATACTCATCAAGGCATCATTCGGCTTGTCACCAAATAGCCCTCTCAATGACCCCTCCTGAGAGTACTCTTAGGAGTACTCGTATGAGGACTCAAAGGGGGATTGGGAGCACTTCTCCTATCTTGACTCTTTCTCAGGTCCTTGCTTCTCTTCCCCAGGGCTCTATTGGCATGGCATTGGGGACTATGACTGCAGGATGATCCGACCGTGAGAGGACCATTCCCAAAGTGATCGATAGCTTTTGTGGAAAGATGAAGGAGGCCACTAGTGGTGGGAAGCCTATCAATGAGGGGATCTCTTGCTTGAAGATTGGAGGCTAGGATAATCAATAGCGACGAGGGCAACCACAGCTACCGATGGCTACTACCCTGCTACGGGGAGCTGCTACTACCGCTATAGCCCTTGCACGATTGTAGTGAGGGCCTCGACTTGCTATATCAAGGTGGCCAGCAAGCTATGCTCGGCTTTAGGTGTTGGAGGAGGTAGAGCAACTGATTCCAGTGCATGGCCGGACTGCTCCTCGCCACACAGGGATTGCCCGATGTGGCTCATGGTGAACTCCTATACACTGGTGGTCACCATGGCTTTGAACTCTAGAGATTAGGGGGTTCTACTAGTCATGTGCTATATGCCCCCCCTTCCTGGTGCGCCAATTATTACTACCAGATCACCCTCTGGTAGGCTGCAGTGGTACCAAGGAGTCCTTCGGTGTTCTCCGACGAGACTAAGTGTGCTATAGCTGGCTGCTCACAATCGGAGACTTCCAAGAAGTCCTAAGGTTATCTACGAGGACATACTACGACATTTAAGTCAGTAAGGAAGGATGGAGTGGGCAACAACAGCAGGAGCTAAGAGCCCTGATAACTATGCGAGTGCAAGTATAGTGCGTAAAAACGTGTATCATCATGCATCTCCCTTACCTATTTATCGTGTTATGTTGAGTAACGAAAGGCTACCAGGGAGATAGTTTCTAACAGGAGTAATAGATTCTGACAGGTTGTTAGGATCTTGTTACCTAGGGCCCCCTCTATTAGTATATTTTCTATTATGACCGTTGATTTCATGGAAGATACTGCCCCTCACGATCTTGTCTGCCACAATCCTGCTAGCCATGACCGTTTCGAGGACATATAAAATGATTGGGATAGCTGAGGTAGTTGGTGCCGATTATTGCCGGTCTTGAACACTAAGGGGGCCAGGTCGAGAGAGGACCCGACCAAGAGAGGGCCAAGCCAAAAGGGGACTTGACCAAGAGAGGGCCAGACCGACAGTAGGCTAGGCCAAGAGAGCAACTCCGACTCCATGACATGCTTGAATAAGTGAGATAGTCAAGTCCGATCGAGCATCTAAAGGATACAAGAGTCAGGATCGATAGTGCAATCTCTCGGTGCAGGTACTAGAGGTGGTCGGTGGTGTCTGTCGTCTCTGTTTAATTGGAGGCAAGACTAGAGACTGAAGTGTTGCTCGGCGGTCCAGCGAATATTTCCATCCTAGTTGGTGATCCGGCAGGTATCTCGAGGCTGAGTGGGTAATTACCATAACAACCAGCAATTCTAATATGTACATGGCTTTTTTCAATCAGAAAAATAAAATATATATATATAGTTATTAACTAGAAGATCCCTATTACTAATTAGCATCTTCCATCATCATTTCCTTGACAAGGCCAAATTATATTCTCTTTGGTAAATTGCTTGGCTTTGACAAAACAAGCTCTGAAGGAGTTCTGGGACGCTAATAATTTATATAAATACATAATTAAAAAAATATTATGGCTAAATATATGTGCATCCTAGAACCTAAAATGCTACCGGTCAAAAGCATGCCGCTATTAGCTATTTCAGCCAGTTTGGTGGCTTCCACTGCTACTTTGGAAAACACAAGTGCTTCTGTATCTCGTCATTCCCCCTGGTAAATCGCAGCGGCATGAGCTAATAGGATGGTTGATGATTTCTTATTGCGACCATATCAAAATCTCAGTTAAATATAATATATCCGTTTCTCGAACGACTGGGTTTTGGTTGCAACAAGATCCCCATTCATAGATAGAAGAAGTTATCATAAGAGAATTGAACGAGACAAACCTTAACCAATGGGGAGACGGATCGATATAATAAAATCGCATTTTCTTTTGTCTCTAAACTAGTTTGTCACGGTCTTCCATCCACATATATTATCACGGAGGACTTCGTCCAACTTGATTCAAGCCTGTGAACACGCAAAGTCCCACATCTCCCTCTATATATATTCACTTCCTCCAAGCTATTTGGCCAGTAACACCTTAATCCATATCCCTTTGTTATTCTTCAGCTAGCTAAAAATTAAGAGAGAGCAGATGGCTGCCCATTTCCTCTTCCTTGCTCTCTTTGCTCTGGCTTCATCTCATGCCATAGCTTCTGATCCTAGTCAACTCCAAGACTTCTGTGTTGCTGATCTTAAATCAGATGGTACTCCTATTCAACATCTATCTTATTATTTACCATATCTAATAGCATGCATGCTGTGTAATTTTCCTGCAAAGACACTAACGAGTTCCTATCATATGTCTTTAATTTATACTTAACCTTTCTTCTTGCAATTGTTGATGCAGTGTTTGTAAATGGGTTCTTTTGCAATGACCCGAAGCTTGCCAAAGCCGAAGATTTCTTCTTCTCTGGCCTTGACAAGCCGCGTGACACTGGGAACAAGCTTGGGTCTAATGTGACTCAAGTCAATGTGAACCAAATTCCTGGGCTCAACACCCTTGGCATCTCGCTGGCTCGCCTAGACTTTGCACCCTATGGTGTCAACCCTCCTCACATCCACCCCAGGGGAACTGAGATCCTTGTGGTGTTGGAAGGCACGCTCTACGTCGGCTTCGTCACATCTAATAACCCCAACAACCAGCTCTTCGCCAAGGTCCTTAAGAAGGGCGATGTGTTCGTATTTCCTCAAGGTCTCATCCATTTTCAATTCAACTACGGGATGACGAATGCTGTTGCTATTGCCGCTCTCAGCAGCCAGAACCCTGGAGTGATCACCATAGCCAATGCAATCTTTGGAGCCAAGCCACCAATCTCTAATGATGTTCTTTCCAAGGCCTTTCAACTAGACAAGAAGACAGTAGATTGGCTCCAGGCCCAGTTCTGGATGGACAACCACAACTAGCCAGGAAACTGCATTCAAACATCTTGATGTAAAAGTTGGACTGAATTATTTATACTGTTCTATTTGAATAAGCAAACAATACCTATCTATTTGCTTAAACAATAATATATTTGATTTTGATCGACACTTCAATCTTTTCAGTTATCTCATCAATTTCTAAAACTTTAAACACTTGAATCACAAGAATCCATCAAAAAACATGAAACAATTTTCTATTTAATATACCACACAAAAGTATCTAAATTACACAAATCCAACAATAAATTATCAAGAAATTTTCTATTCCTGATGCCCAAGGAATGATATAAATTAAGGGCAGTAGCCGCATGAGACACACATCCCATACGACTTAGCTTCATGAGATATGAAATGCCTAATACCAAAATTATACAAATTCATGTTAAGTGTGCATTTTACCTCTACTAATTATCATGGTCTCATGATCAATATCATGAGCAAATTTCATAATTTATGCATGCAATTAAGTGGCCACATTGATGCAGGAAATTCAAACTATTGTGTCACCGTTGCACCAACAATAAGGTCATAAGTTTTATTTGCGATTCACTATATAATCTCCATCATGGCTTTCATTGAACACCTATCATTGATGGTATTTGTTATGTCACATTTAAATTGATTTGAATCTTCCTTCATGATCTATTGGTCGAGTCTTCATGTAACTATAATGTCTTTTCTTTCTCATAATCTTTCATCCATGATCATAGCCACTTTATGACTTCTCCTAGTTTTTAGTTTTAGCTATATATGAGAGCGATCAATTGAACGAATCAACAAGAGATCTATGCTCTGATCCTTAAATCAAAATAAGTTTGATTGATTTGGATATGCTAAGCGTCGACTAACAAATAATGGTAACAGAGTTCATTGTCCATAGAAGTATGAATTCTTGGAGACAAATACCTATATATAATACATATATATATATATATATATACACACACATTTACTAATGTCTCGCATATTTTTTGTTTTATATAATTGACTTTGATAAATATATAATTAATGGTATGATTATTTATATTTTTTATATTATATGCTTTTGTTGTAGACTTTTTGGATTATTTGGATTGTATTATTGGCTACTAAAAATTTTGAAAGAAATAATATTATCCAATATTTTTCTAATATGATGGAGATTAATAAATTGACGATTAAGAAAAGGATATTTGGACTAGCTTTGTTATATTGTGAATAGCCTTATCATTAGCAGGAACATGGCACTATGAGTTTCTTGGTCGGATTGGGTTGCTTTTTGGGCCTAATTTGATTTAGTTCTGGCTAGATTTGCCCCTACCTTTGGATCATGTTGCTTTTGCTTCTTATTCCTTAATTAGCTCTTCAATTGATGGCCTTTGGATCTTGTTATCTCCCGGGTTCATTCGGATTTAAACCAAACTGAACCCAGATTGATTGCATGTTCTCAATCTTCTAATAGACTAGAAAGTATCAAATTCTTATGAATTAAAGATCAATTAAATAAGATATCATACTCCAGGTAATATAATTTAAGTATTTATCAGTAACAACCGGTGACAATGGTTGCCAAGAGGAAGGGAAGTGGAAAAGAAGAAAATAGGAGAGGCATCTATAAACTAAACCATAATGGTGAAGTTAAAGGGTTGGATAGAGGCTTGACCTCCAGCAAGGACTTTGACCATGTCGGCCTCCAAGGCGGCCAATAGTGGATGAAGGCTCAACTAAAAAAGAAAAAAGGAAATAAAGAAACAAAAGAAGGGAGGCCTTGCTTAATGAAATCTGTTATCAACCAACTCAAATCTAGCTGGCAATGTTGGCCCAAGAACCGTGAAGAAGGTGGAAGAGAGATTTGAGATCAATTAACTTAATTGCAAGAAAGTCAACAGAACATCTAGAAATATCATGGCAAGAATTGATGGCAATTGGAGAAATTCTTGACAATGGAGTGATAAAGGAGAAGAGAGCATCTTTTTTTTTTGGAAAGTCTAGGGATCTATTGGAATCCGCCCTAGGCTTCCTTTGTTTGGTAGAGTCAGGAGAGGATACGGATTCTTATTATCGAGAGTTCTCTCCACCTCACGCGCCAAGCACAAATAGGATCCAACCCATTTTAGTTGACCCAAACCAGTTCTAATTAGATTGGTTTCCTAATTGCTTGCGCCTTTTAGCGACAGCCACCACTACTACCATGGAATGCACTATCTCCTCTACCAATACCATCAACCTGGCTCCTACCATCAAATGCTTTTGAAACTAACTTAAAACTAACATGTTCATATTTCTGAAATTTAAAGAGAAAACATAAACAAAATTTTTACCAAATTAGTAAGTGATATACACCATGAAAACCAACATATATAAAAGTCCAATTCATCATAACCGTGGAGAGAAGTCACGTAACTAAAACCAAAATTTTTGTATTATTTGAAAAGACTAGTCGAGGGGTAATAGAGCCCTCCCCATGCCATAGTTCTTCCTCTCTGTCGAGCAACCAATGGTTCTTCAACATCCGGTGAGTTTTCTTTTATGGTTTAGAGGAGTTTGATCTAGTTTCTTGGTGGTTTTTGGTTGGTTTGGGGCCGTGGACCACCGGAGGTTGTGCCGCCATCCATCTCCGTTCGCCGAGCTCCCCTTCCTGGAGACCATCTCCCTTGGCCGTCGGCAGCCAGGGGAAGGCCGATTCGGTCACGCGGAGGGAGAAGCAGGGTGGGTTCGGGATGAAGAGAAGAAAGAAAGGAAGAAGAAGGAGAAAAAAAAAGGTTATGATTTAGTTAAAAAAGGGGGGCTTTTGTTTCAGTTAAGTTTAAAAAAAAAAGAGGAGGCAGAAAGAGGAGAAAGAAAGTGGAGAGAGAAGATGAGGAGAGAGATAGAGAGAGAAAATACATTTAAAATAATAATAATAGTATATTATTATAGGAGAGAGAATCGGAGGGACTTTCTTTCTCGAAATTCATGAAACTAGGATTTGGTTTGAAGGGTTTTATTTATTATTGTAGGAGACCGACCTTCTGAGCAAGAAGGCATTGCACAAATTTTGGGTACGGACTAATGTCGGATATACTAGGATTAGCGCTTGAAGGTAAGAATTCTGGACATTATCACCAATTTTATATATTGTTTTACATGGCATGGTTTTGATCTGAGTGCATGAGCATTGGCATGCATAATATATTGTTGCATAGTATAGTTGATTTTAATGATGAACAATATGACTATGGTTGATATTATTTATATTTCTGGATATTATGTTTATCAAACAAAATTACTTTTGATAGTTTGGACCGTGATGCTGGTCATTGAAAGATTTGATATTTCAAGATTTGACATCATGATGTGGTTTGATATCATGATATGATTTGACAGGATAATGTGAAAGGTAAAGAATTAATTAAGAGAATATGGTGTTTGGACTAGCCATGCCACGGGATCATGGTTATACAGCCAGAGCCATGGGCTTAGTACGTGGGCCTGGCCATGGGCAGATTGTATATGGTCGATTACGAGATTGCTAGTCACAAGCTGAAATGTGACATTGAGCTTGCCAGTCACAAGTTGAAGTGTGATACTGAGATTGCCAGTCGTGGACTAAAGCATGATCGTGGCTAGTTCAGAACCCTAAAGACAAAGATTGATTAATGGAAACTCTAAAGAAAAACATAATGATTTTAAGGTTTTGTCATACATGATATTTGAGCTATTTTGATTATATGATATGATATGCTGGTATGTTCTTTCTATTACTAGTATATATTATTATTAATGTGATCATTTGGAAACCTTACTGGGCTATAAAGCTCACTTCCTATCTTTATTTGTCCAGAGACTCAGGATGCATAGCGAGGATCGGGCTAGATGTGAAACGGAGCATCATTATTGTTGAGATAGTTTAATTAGTTAGTTTTAGTTTTCGGTTACTGAAACCTGTTGTAAGTCAGTGGACCAATTAGTGACTATGAATTGTATAAACAACTGCTTAGTTATATTTTAATTATTTATATAATATTATTATTTTTGAAATGGTCTTTGAAGTGAGTGAATCTTGTGTACCTAGGCCTTGCATGATCTCTAGGATAAAACCTAGGATTTGTGCGGCCGGTCACGTAGCCGATTTCGATGCTAGATTCGGGGTGTGACAATAAAAGCAGGAAAAAAGAAAGCACACTATATATACATGGTTCGGCCTATCAATTTTTTATCTATGTCCATGGTGGTTGGGGCACCAGGATCCGACATAGATTAATGGATCCTATCTGGTTTACTGATTAGGATTTTTTTGAACCCTTAATAATGTGTCAAGTTTTGTAATAAAAAAATTAGTCCAATTTAGTTAAGTTAAGTTGAGTTGAGTCATATAATAGGATTCTGAGTCCTGTAGTTCATCAATGCTGTGTCACTTATATCAAAGTGAGCCAAGTTTTGTAATATTCATAAGTATTATATTGAGTCCTATAATAAGTTGAGATAAGAAGTCCAATTGAGCCCAGTGAATCCCTTGTCTCAACCTTATGAGTCCTGTATGAGTGTTTGAGTCCTGTAAGTATATTACAAGTCATTGTAAGTGTGTTTCTTGACAAATTTTGTACAAGAGAGGAGGATACCCAGTTCAGGAGTTTTATCATGCCTCACCCAGGAACTAGAGACCACACTACACAAGCCACTCTGGGCTTTGCATGCCGTCCAAGCCCAAGATACCTAGGAAATATGCTTCATTCCAAGCCCATGGTACCACCAAGATACCCAGGGAATATACTGCCCTCCAAGCGCCCCAGCCCAAAAGCAGTTGGTGCCCCAGGCCCATTCATGACAAGCCTAGGCACCCAATAGGAAGACCAAGTCAAAGGAAGGAATATTCCTTCCCAACCCAACAAGGAAGTCCTTTCCCAAGTCAACAAGGAAGTGTAGTTTGTTTCAAATTTTGTAATCCTTTTCCCAAGCAAATTTTGTACTCCTTCTCCCTATCAAATTTGTAATCCAATTCTCATAAGGAGAGGACATGGGTGAGCCTATAAATACCCACCCCCTCCCCCTCTTGTAAGCATCTATTATTAATGAATGAAACTCTGTTGAAATTTTAAGCTTGTTCTTGTGTCGAGGTGTTTGAGAGTTAATTATGTGCCATAATCCATCTAAACCATAGCCGACCCAAGCCTCCACTACTCATGCCCTAAGATGCCCAAGGAGAAGAAGCCCTAGCTGCCCACAAGCAAGGAGCCTTCTTCCCCTCCAGGCCGCCAGCTTCAATCAACCTTGCTTCCATCTTTCTTTAAACCCTAGTTCCTTTTCTTTGCTTTCTTATTTTTTCTCTTGCTGACCTCTGATGCTTGTAGGATCCCCGAGGTGTTCACCTCCAAAGAGGAGGCCCTCTTTGCCTCAAGGACCAATCCCATACAGCTGCCAGATTCGAGGAACTAAAGCTTGTCTTCTAGACGATGATCCAGAGGGCTATGTGACCCCGTCATCGACAGGATCTTCGAATCGGTGCTGGGTAGAATCCTTTCCCCTCCTGATTTCTGATTTATTGAAGGTACGCTATCCTAACCGGGGGTATCTCAATTTCCAAGTTCCTGCTTTTATTATTTTGCATGTGTTCATATGCAGGTAGGTTATTTCTTTTCATTACTAGTTGCCTGCTAGTCTTTCCTTGCTTTTCGGGACTTTAGCCTATAAATTAAAATTCTAAAAATATTAAAAAAAATTAGTTTCTATTTTCCTGCATTCATATCAGTCTTAGGTTCTTCCCGCATCAGTTTGGTATCAGAGCGGGTTTAGATAGCTTGCATCTTCATCAAAATCATAAAAATATTTATATCTATTTTTCTGCATCATATCACATGCAATAGGGGTCTAGGTTTTGGTCTATTTGATCATCTTAAAAATTATATTTTTCTCTAAAATTTGCATGGAATACTCTATTTTATTCCTGATAACTTTCATAATTTTAAATTATTTTTACCAAAATAAAAAATATAAAAAGAATCTACATCTTAGAAAACCTAATAGAAATCCTGAACTTCTGCACACAGTCTGAAAACCCAAGGTTTTGCATCATCATCTGAATTTTGCTCTACATGAAATTTGGTAGAGATCATCTACACTGTTCATCCTCTGTTTTGAGATTTTTTTGATTTTTTTCTGCATCAAAAACCATACCAAATTCTGCTTCCAAACAAACCCTGATTTTAGTTCTGCATACTTGACTAAACCAAATCTAATCAACTTCCAAACCCTACCTCACCCAAGCCTAAATTTTGTTTAATAATTTAATCAACTTAAACTTAATTTGCCACCTCATGAAAAAACATATATTTTTATTTTTTATTGTTATTAGATTGCATTAGGGTTCATTGAGTGTCATCATTTCATTTAATCAATCTTAAGGGCAATTTCCCATCTCAGATCAAGACAGGATTTCATCACATGCCCTGGGGCCAAAACAACTACCCAGCATCCGAACCCAAGCCTTAACCAAAATTAATTAGTAAGCTAATTGCTCTAGTGGGCTTAGGGACACCAATAGGTCAGGTCCAAATTGTGTGGGCCAACTAGTGCACTTAATTCCCCAGCTATTACTGAAAACTGGTGTCTAAGGCTAGAGGTCCAGAGGCAAACGCCCTAAGTGGACTAGTGGTTTTTAATTAGGACCCTATCACAGGCAGGGAGAGCCTCCCACCACCCCACTTCTTACCTGGCTAGTGGAAGGATTAGCTGCTAAGTTAAGTATAAGTTGAGTAGACCCATTCAATTTTGGCTCTAGGTCTAGCAAACTATAGTCCAATTTCACCTTATATGCCTGACTGCATCATACCACCTTGCTTGTTTGGTTGCATGATCACTAGACTAGGGACCAAGTATCAACAATCTAAACCCCAACCCAGCTCAACCATGGAGCCCAATTTTGAGACTCTCATGAAGGCCATGAGTGACCAGATTCTCACCTAGATGAACCAAATGAATACTCAATTGAACTACAAGTTCGACCAATCCAATCCCCAATCCCAAAACTAGCTTGCCCAGTTAACCACCCAGATGAACCAAATAAATCTTAGATTTGACCAAATGACCCAATTCAATAATCAAGCAACCCATAAGATTGACCAGTTAACCAATAGGTTAGACCAGGTAGAAAACCGATTAGGTACCATAGAAAGAATCCAAGAGTCCAATACTGAACCTGATCCAGATTCACCTTGTTCCACCTCTCATAACCCAAGGGGAGCCCCACATCGAGACCAATTTATGGAGCCCAACCCTAGGAGAATCCAGAACTAGGGCCAATTTATGGAACCCAATCCTAGGATAGGCCCATGCCATGAACCCTACCAGGATCCTAACCCTAGGAGGCCCAATCATGATGACCAGAACCATGATGAGAGAATCCTTAGGAGCATCAGAGTAGATCCACCCATCTTTGATGGCACCCTAGATCCCAAGGTCTACATAGATTGGGAGGGAGGCATGGAGCAATATTTTAAATGGTATGCCTTGAGTGATGAAAGAAAGTGTCAATTTGCCAAGCTTAGGCTAACTGATCAGGCTAGGTTATACTTGAAACACGTAGAGCACCTCACTAGACAAAGAAACCATCCACCCATCGCCACGTGGGAGGCCATGAAGCTAAAACTTAGAGAAAAATATGTTCCCCCATACTACCAACAGTGTCTCCTAAATTAATAGCAAAGATTAAAACAGGGAGCCAAGACTGTAAGAGAGTATATAACCCAGTTTGATGAATGTGCCCTTAGGTGTGCCCTAGATGAACTTGAATCAGTAAACTTATCCAGGTTTAGAGCTGACCTTCATGAGGAAATCCAGAGGAAACTGTACTTAAAGGGAGTTGAACACATAAACCAAGCCTACCTGATAGCTAAGAATTTTGAGCGATTCCAAAAAGCACCGTTAGCCCATCGACCTGAGACCTTTAAGGCCAACACTTCTAGTTTTTGACCCAACCAAAACCCAGGTTACTCAAGCCTACCTAGCCCTAACTCCAACTCTGGCCAACCCAATCCTAATCTAGCCCATCCTAACCCTAATCCAGCTTGATCCAATCTCAACCCAACCCGTCCCAACCCTAACCCATCTCGTTCCAACCCGAGTCTGAGTCAACCCAGTTCTAGTAATTCTATATCCTCTAGGAATGACAAGGTTAAGGCACCAGCATTTTAGAAAGCCCCAAGCCCCAGCCCCAATGCTTGCTTTAGATGCAACAAGGTAGGTAATTATGCTAGCCTCCCACCAGATTTTTATACATAGGGGAGCTTGAGGAAGAGCCTGAACCCAATGATGATGAGGAAGAAGAGGTTTATGAAGCTGAGGGAGACTTGATAGAGGAGTATGAAGGAGATGAGGAGGAATTTGATCAGTCTGACTTAATAGGGGAAGTTAGGTGCATCCTGATCCAAACCAAGACACAGGAAGATTGGCGTAGGACTAGCATCCTACAAACCTTTGTGAAAATTGGAGATAAGGTATGCAAGATTATAATAGATAGTGGGAGTTGTGTTAATGCCATCTCTGCCGATACAGTTAAATCATTAGGATTGATCCCAGTTTTCCATCCTAGCCCCTATAAGGTCTCATGGATAGATTCCACATCCATTCCAATCAAGTCTAGGTGCCAAATCTTGATCAAACTACAATCATATGATGAGAAGATTTGGTGTGATGTCCTTCCCATGGGAGCCAGTAATATCATCTTAGGTCGACCATGGCTTTACGATCTTGATGCATCCCTATTTGGTCGAACCAACATCTGTACCTCTAGTCACCATGGGAAGAAATTTGTAATTCATCCGACTCAACCTAGAGATCTAGTTAGGAGAGATTCTAGTAGCCTTAGAGAAAAGAAACCAGGAGTTAATCTAGTTAAGGCTAATCCTGAGCCCATTGAAGGATCTAAAGACATTGATGAGTTAAGTCCAGCAGAGGAACCTGAAGAAAAGGAATTAGAGAGTAAACCTATCAAGGAGTTAAAGAAAAATGATCTTGAACCCACTATAGTATTTGAGGAACAAGTGACTAAGCCAGGATCAAACATTATAGATGAAAGTGAGGGTTCACAAGAGTTGTTCATAAAAGAAGTCCAAGAACAAGTCCCTAAAGAACAACCCCAGGAAGTAGTATCTGGTTTTGAGCCCAATCAGTCCACAGACCTGATCCATCTGTCCACACCTACACTGATCTCTGCACAGCATTTGCATCAGGACATTAGTCAAAAGGAAAACATAAGTAATGAACTCTAAAAAACTTGGCTAATTCTCGAAAATGAGCTAAAGAGTTTTCTACAGGGGATTATGTGATGATCAGGCTTAGGCCTGAGCGGTTTCCTCCAGGGACCGTAAAGAAATTACATGCTCGCAGAGCTGGACCGTTCAAAATAATAAAGAGAGTTTGATCCAATACCTATGTGCTCGAGTTGCCACCCGAATTAGGTATTAGTTTCACCTTCAATATTTCAGACCTTGTGGAGTACCGGGAGCCAGTAGCGATACCTAGCGAGCACTTTGAGACTATCCCTTCCCCTAAGAGTGAACCCATCCCAGAGTGTCCACTTACAAACAGGCCTATTAGTGAGGAAAAGATTGAGCGCATCTTGGACGATCAAGCCATCAATACCCGGAACAAAGGCTATCAACGGTATTTGGTCCGATGGCAAGGTCGGCCAAAATCCAAGGACTCGTGGATCACTCGAGAGGATCTGCAGTGCCTCAACCCAGACCTTCTTGAGCAATATGAGAGCTGCATGGATCCTTACTCGACAGGGTTGAGTTCCTCCCATCCCGGAAGAATTGGGGGGGTACCAGGATCTGACACAGATTACTAGGCCCTATCTAGTTTACTAATTAGGATTTTTTTTGAACCCTTAATAATTAGGATCACTCGAGAGGATCTGCAGTTCCTCAACCCAGACCTTCTTGAGTAATATGAGAGCTGCATGGACCCTTACTCGACAGGGTTGAGTTCCTCCCGTCCCGGAAGAATTGGTGGGGGTACCAGGATCTGACACAAATTACTAGGCCCTATCTGGTTTACTAATTAGGATTTTTTTGAACCCTTAATAATGTGTCAAGTTTTGTAATAAAAGAATTAGTCTAGTTAAGTTAAGTTAAGTTGAGTTGAGTCATGTATTTGGATTCTAAGCCCTGTGTCACTTGTATTAAAGTGAGCCAATTTTTGTAATATTCATAAGTATTATATTGAGTCCTGTAATAAGTTGAGGCAAGAAGTCCAATTGAGTCCAGTGAGTCCCTTGTCTCAACCTCATGAGTCCTGTATGAGTGTTTGAGTCCTGTAAGTATGTTACAAGTCATTGTAAGTATGTTTTTTGATAAATTTTGTACAAAAGAGGAGGATACCCAGTTCAGGAGTTTTATCATGCCTCACCCAGGTGCTAAAGACCACACTACACAAGCCACTGTGGGCTTTGCATGCCATCCAAGCCAAAGATACCTAGGGAATATGCTTCATTCCAAGCCCATGGCGCTACCAAGATACCCAGGGAATATAATGCCCTTCAGGCGCCACAGCCCATAAGCAGTTGGTGCCCCAGGCCCATTCATGACAAGCCTAGGCACCCAAGAGGAAGACCAAGTCAAAGGAAGGAATATTCCTTCCCAACCCAACAAGGAAGTCCTTTCCCAAGTCAACAAGGAAGTGTAGTTTGTTTCAAATTTTGTAATCCTTTTTCCAAGCAAATTTTGTACTCCTTCTCCCTATCAACTTTGTAATCCATTTCTCATTAGGAGAGGACCTGGGTGAGCCTATAAATACCCATCCCCTCCCCCTCTTGTAAGCATCTATTATTCATGAATGAAACTCTATTGAAATTTTAAGCTTGCTCTTGTGTTGAGGTGTGTGAGAGTTAATTGTGAGCCCTGATCCATCTAAACCCTAGCCGACCCAAGCCTCCACTACTCAAGCCCTAAGATGCCCAATGAGAAGAATCCCTAGCCGCCCACAAGCAAGGAGCCTTCTTCCCCTCCAGGCCTTCAGCTTCAATCAACCCTGCTTCCATCTTTCTTCAAACCCTAGTTCCTTTTTTTTGCTTTCTTATTTGTTCTCTTGCTGACCTTTGATGCTTGCAGGATCCTCGAGGTGTTCACCTCCAAGGAGGAGGCCCTCTTTGCCTCCAGGAATGATCCCAAATAGCTGCCAGATCCGAGGAACTAAAGGCTTGTCTTCCAGGTGATGATCCAGAGTGCTGTGTGATCCTGTCATCGACAGGATCTCCGAATCGGTGATTGGTATAATCTTTCTCCATCCTGATTTCTGCTTTGTTGAAGGTATGCTATCATAACCGGGGGCTTCTCAATTCCTGAGGTCCTGCTTTTATTATTTCTAATGTGTTCATATGCGGGTAGGTTAGTTCTTTTCATTACTAGTAGCCTGCTAGTCTTTCCTTGCTTTTCGAGAATTTAGCCTACAAATTAAAATTCTAAAAAAATTAGTTTATGTTTTCCTGCATTCATATCGGTCTTAGGTTCATCCTGCATCACATGGCCAAGATCTTTTTGATGATTCTTTATTCAATCCATGGCACAAAAGATACATAATTGACGGGGAATACAAGAGACTCACTTTTGTTCACAAAGGACTCAATTTTTTTTATCTCTCTCCCCTTACAAAAGCCCTCTATTCCCGTGCACACCCTCGGCATCCCAGGCTCTCCTCATTAAATAACCAAACTGAAAGATGATGTACAGAACTCTAAATCAGAGTCTTTTTAGGATTTGTTTTTAACAAATAAAAGTCAAAACCCAAAACAAAACAAACTCCTGTGGCTTCCCTATGCTTGTGCATCTAACCCACAAGCATCGTGTCATGATGTAGGAAATGGGGCATCACATGGGCATCACATCATCAATTCTCCTAATAGAAGATATATGCTAAACTCCAAAGAATGTCATCCCTGGAGGTCTTGCTAATCTCCACTCCTCATGTCGCTTTAAGATCGAGAGAAACTTTTCTCTAATTTAACTTTTCTTGAGTCACAGGCTTCATCAATATATCTACTGGATTTGCATCGGTATGAATCTTTAATAGCATGACTAGACCATCATCCACCACTTCTCTCACAAAATGATAGCGAATGTCAATATACTTTATCCAAGAGTGAAATACCAGATTTTTTGCCAAGTACAGTGTACTTTGGCTATCACAATTCACCCTCATCATATTCTGCTTCACCTTGAAGTCACCAATAAGCCTCTTGAGCTGGATAGCATCTTTACATGCATGTGCCATTGCGATATACTCTATCTCTATTGTTTATAGTGCCACCATGATTGAAGATTAGATTTCTAGCTTATACACTGCCATCCATGGAAAACACATAACCTATGGCAGATATCTTCCTGTCCAGATTTGCTACAAAATTAGAATCCACATATCCAATATACTTTAAACCCATTAAACCATATCACAGTGAATGATCTGATGTGCCCCTAAGATACTGGAGGATCCATAACCTATGGTAGATATCTTCCTGTCCTAATTTGCTGCAAAATTAGAATCCACATACCCAATATAGTCCAAACCCACAGAACCATATCATAGTGAATGATTTGATGTGCCTCTAAGATACTGGAGGATCCATAACCTATGGTAGATATCTTCCTATCCTGATTTGCTGCAAAATTAAAATCCACATACCCAATATAGTCTAAACCCACAGAACCATATCATAGTGAATGATTTGATGTGCCTCTAAGATACTGGAGGATCCATAACCTATGGTAGATATCTTCCTATCCTGATTTGCTACAAAATTAGAATCCACATACCCAATATACTCTAAACCGATATAACCATATCATAGTTAATGATCTGATGTGCCCCTAAGTTACTGTACTACTTTCTAATGGTCACTACCTGAATTTGCTATATATCGGTTCATAACTCCCACTACTTGTATAATATTTGGTCTTGTACACACCATGGCAAGTATAAGGCTCCCTATTGCTGATGAATTGGTACTCAGATCATGTCAGCCTTTTCTAGTTCCATGCTGGGAGATTGCTCGGTCAATAATTTTAAATGAATAGAAAATAGGATAGATGCTGGCTTCGCATTCTATATATTGAAGTGCCGCAGAACCCTCTCCACATATTGCTTTTATAAAAACTAGATCGTCCTATTCTTCCTCTCTTGTAGTACTTATATCTCGAGTATTTGGTTTATAGCTTTTAAATCCTTCATTTTAAACTTTCTAGTAAATTGAGTTTTCAGAATTGATATCCGACTTTTACTATCACCGCAATCATCATATCGTCAACATACAACAGCAAAATAGAGAAGCTGCCATCATCATAATTATAGAAATATGAACAATGATCTGCCTTCGATCGGTCAAATTCCAAACTCATAATGGAAGAATTAAATTGTTTGTACTAATACCTTGATGCCTATTTAAGACCGTGCAATGATTTATGTAGCCAACAAATTAACTATTTCTTATCTTTTTTGATAAAACCTTCAGGTTGTACCATATAAATTTTCTGCTCCAAGTCACCATGCAAGAATACTATTTTTATATCTATTTACTCGAACTCCAAATCCATGACTGCCATGATAGTCAAAATAACCCAAATAGTAGTTAAACAAACTACTGGTAAGAAAATCTCATCAAAGTCAATTCCTGACTTATAAGCTTAATCTTTCATCACTAGACATACTTTAAACCTCTCCACATTTCCTATCTATATCCTTTTTCACTTTATAGACCTACCGACATCCAATAGGACTCCTCCCCTTCGGAAAACTATAAGTTCCTAGGTCTTGTTCTTTCGAAGTGACTTCATCTCTTCATCCATAGCACAATGCCACTTTCCAATATTGATAGACTCATAAGCCTTCTTATATAAAGTCGGTTCATCCTCCTCCTCCAAAGCAATATAAGCACAAACATAGTTAGCAAAAGGAATTAAAAAAAGTGTCATAGTCATCATACCTCGCAGAAAGTCTAATAACCCTCCTAGATATCTCGGACTCCATTGGTAGCTCTTCTTGTGAGATAGCATCTTCAGATCGTTACGGAAACTCCATGCTTGGTTTATTATCAACTACCTAGTCATCAATTTATGCTTGATCTATTGCACCTCATCACATGTATCAAAGAACTCAATAGGAATAGGTACTTCATCATCTTGCTTCTCCTTGGTGCCTTGAAATGATTTTTCATAGAAAATAAAATCTTAGTCAATAATAATCTTGTGGATAGTAGTGTCCCATAATCGATACCCTTTTACTCCTTTAGTATAGCCAAGAAAGATGTACCTTCGAGAGATCTTGTCCAAAATCCAAAACAAAACAAACTCCAACGGCTTCCCCCATACGCACGCATCCAACCCATGGACGTCGTGTCACGACATAGAAAATGGACCGTCACATGGGCTTTACGTCATCAATTCTCCCACTGGAAGATATATGCTGTGTTCCAAAGAATGTCATCCCGTAGGCCTTACTAACCTTAACTATTCACGTTGCTTCAAGATCAAGAGAAGCTTTACTTCAATTTAACTTGTCTCGAGTTATCAACTTCATCAATATATTTATTGGATTTGTATCGGTATGAATCTTCTATAGCATGACTAGACCATCATCTATCACTTCTATCACAAAATGATAGCGAATATTATATATAATAATATAGAATAAGAGAAACCAATACCTATATGCGTGGATGATTAATTTTTCCATTCTCTGCATCGCTTCGTCCTAATTTTCCACCCACGTGTTAACTGGGAAACTTCCTCAAACTTTTACTCGAACAATAGCAAATACATCGGGGAAAGCATTTCAAAACTGTGTTTCAGAAACACCACCTTCTATTTTGTTTTCCAGGCCACTCCATATTTATGAAGAGGACAACCAGACTCGATGCCTTCATCTAGGCTCTTAAAGACCGACGGCTAACCTCCAGCAAGTTCAATTCCATCTAGCAACTGACTTCTTGCAACCAGTACAAAGCCCGCTAAGGCACAGAAATGAATGGATAATGGTACTCCCTTTATCCAAAACATTGACGTTTTGGATACACGGAGTGGGGGCATCTATTACAGTAGTAAAAAAATCCATTCGGCACTGACACAACATCCTCGTAGGTGGCTGGCATGGCCACGTGCTTCATGGGAACAATAGTCTTCCATCAAAAGAAGATGGTGGGCCCACTTGTTCTAAGAAGGGATTGGCCCCTGTGGCGGCCAAGTCGGCACCTTGGCCAGTCCACTTCGACCACGTGCGGAGTCCAGCTTCGTGGCAATTTAGCCCATGCCCAATTTGGCACGTCGCCTGTGGTATCTCGTCCACGGTATGCCCGTACCTCAATCCATGTGAGATGCTCGCACCCAGATCCATCCGCATGGTCCAGCCCCGCTCGGCACACCCGCGCGCTCCGCCCGTGGCTCCGCCCGCGTGGAGTCCTTCTGCCCACAGCATCCCCAGCTCCGGCTCCAGTCCATCTTGGCATATCCGCGCGCTCCGCCCGCAGCTCCACCCGCAACTCCGCCCGCGTGGAGTCCGTCTGCCCGCGGGAGGCCCGCACCTTGGCTCCACATGCTCTGGCGCCCAGTCCACCCTCGGGAGGCCCGCACTTGGGCTCCGCCCGCTTCGATGCCCAGTTTGCCTGTGGGAGGCCCGCACCTCGGCTCCGCCCAGATCTGCCCAGTTCGGCTCGCCTCCGCCCAGTCCGACATGCCCGCGCACCCAGTCCGACATGACCTCGGTGCTCCCAGTGCCCCGCTCCAGTGGTGTTCCAAGCACCCCGATCCGCGCACGTGGAGAGACTCTGCGTGCCGCGCCCCGATCCATGCGCATAAAAGGACTCTGTGTACCGCACCTTGATCTGCATGAATGGAGGGAATCTGCATGCCTCGCGCCGCGCACCTCGATCTGTGTGCATGAAGAGCCTCCGCATGCCTCGTCTTGATCCACATGCCACGGTCCGTCTCCATCCCATGTTCGCTTCTCAATGTACAGGTATGGAAGAGACCTGGATGGCAGCCCCGACATGTAAAATCACCATCCCTGCCAGACTTGCTATAGGCCCTGTAGCGTGCCGCCCGCAGGGAGGGCTACATTAAAGCCTTCCAGAACACTTTTTAAACCAATCAAGAAGGAGTGCCCCATCCGAGGCACTGTGCTCCTTCACCAACCTCCTGAACCGCCCAGTAGAAGAAGGTTCACCAACCTATCTAAACCTCTCAGGCCTACAGAAGCCCCACAGGTATATACCAAGACCAACACGCCTCTCCAAACGACAAGAGTTGCTTGTCTACATAAGATCAGCATGAAGAGGTAAGGGGAGGTAAGAGACAACGGACGCTCTTCATTCCTACATCATCTTCTATTTTTTTCACCCTCTAAAAGCAGAGAGTTCTCCAAGCTCTCCATCCCAAAGGTCTTCTGTTCCCCTCGATCGTCCCACTTACTTGATGGTTGGAGTTTCTTCGCCGGAATCCCCGGCCCAGGTCTCCCCTGTTTTGCAGGTCCGCCTGATGGAGAGAGTCGATTCACGAGGCCGGAGGCCGAGCGCCCAGCGAGAGGGACCTGACGCACCTGAGCTATGGGCCACGACGATCCAGGCGGCAACAATATATGTGCTACATCATTTTTGAAAAAAATAGATATTTGATGGTATATGATGCATGTTTTTGTATATATCAATATTAAGCTATAATAAATACTTGAAATAAAATATTATGCTTTATTTTTTTTTTAATATTATTTATCTATTATTTTTAAATTATATTATTATATTGGTGTGAATGTGAGGGGCCGGATTATTACTGGATCATAAAGCTCACGACCTTTCTTTTATTCTTTTTCGGAGTTGTAGGATGTATAAGCTTTGCTATGGTTGGGATCAAGGTTGAAAGGATTAAATAGATAGCGCATTATCGGTACTACTTTACTAATTGAATTATCAATATTAATTAGATGATTGAGTTTTGTAAATTGAATAAGTTTTGTTATTTTTTAATATGGAATATTTTTTTATAAATTAAGATCCCAAGAAAAAATAATACTCGGCCTCCAAAATATTATCCCTGGAATAAGGCAAACAATGTGCATTCCCTCGATTATTAAAATCCGGCCAACCATTGTGAGAATTAAAGTAGAGATTAGAAGAATGATGAGATGTATCTAACATCATTTGATTTTGATTAAAAAATTGATTGATTTTTCAAATGCATTAATTAATAACCGAAATTTATACTCTCCATTGAGACTCAATTTAATAAAGCTGAATATATATGATGTTTTTCTTGGTTTTTTTTATGGATTAAATAATTGTTTTCAACTCGTTGATTGACCCACTCTATTAATAAATAAGTTATATGAATTAAGAAAGTTTAACGATTAAAGATAAAAATTTGTAATACGAAGTTCACTATCAATACTGCAAGCGACATACCATAATTAATTTCATACTTTTAAAATGATTTTTTTTTCTTTTCTTTTGCCTGAAGTGTAAGTGAGAGAGCAAGGCACTCCCCCAACTACTAGTTGGGTAGTTCTTCCATATAACATGTGCATGGCTTTTTTTCAATCAAAAAAATAAAAAGAATAGTTATTAAGTAGAAGATCCCTATTACTAATTAGCATCTTCCACCATCATTTCCTTGACAAGGCCACATTATATTCTCTTTGGTAAATTGCTTGGCTTTGACAAAACAAGCTCTGAAGGAGTTCTGGGATGCTAATAATTTATATAAATACATAATTAAAAATTATTATGGCTAAATATATATATATATATATACATCCTAGATCCTAAAATGCTACCGGTCAAAAGCCTGCCGCTATTAGCTATTTCAGCCAGTTTGGTGGCTTCAACTGCTACTTTGGAAAACACAAGTGAATATGTATCTCGTCATTCCCCCTGGTAAATCGCAGCGGCATGAGCTAATAGGATGGTTGATGATTTCTTATTGCGACCATATCAAAATCTCAGTTAAATATAATATATCCGGTTCTCGAAACGACTGGGTTTTGGTTGCAACAAGATCCCCATTCATTGATATATAGAAGAAGTTATCATAAGAGAATTGAACGAGACAAACCTTAACCAATGGGGAGACGGATCGATATAATAAAATCGCATTTTCTTTTGTCTCTAAAATAGTTTGTCACGGTCTTCCATCCACATATATTATCACGGAGGACTTCGTCCAACTTGAACTAGAACGAACACATGGGAAACACTAGAAAATCGTCACCTACACATGGGAATACTCTTCCTCTTTTAGTAAAAAAGTTGCATGACTGATTCAAGCCTGTGAACACGCAAAGTCTCACATCTCCCTCTATATATATTCACTTCCTCCAAGCTATTTGGCCAGTAACACCTTAATCCATATCCCTTTGTTATTCTTCAGCTAGCTAGAAATTAAGAGAGAGCAGATGGCTGCCCATTTCCTCTTCCTTGCTCTCCTTGCTCTGGCTTCATCTCATGCCATAGCTTCTGATCCTAGTCAACTCCAAGACTTCTGTGTTGCTGATCTTAAATCAGATGGTACTCCTATTCAACATCTATCTTATTATTTACCATATCTAATAGCATGAATGCTGTGTAATTTTCCTGCAAAGACACTAACGAGTTCCTATCATATGTCTTAATTTATACTTAACCTTTCTTGCAATTGTTGATGCAGTGTTTGTAAATGGGTTCTTTTGCAATGACCCGAAGCTTGCCAAAGCCGAAGATTTCTTCTTCTCTGGCCTTGACAAGCCACGTGACACTGGAAATAAACTTGGCTCCAATGTGACTCAAGTCAATGTGAACCAAATTCCTGGGCTCAACACCCTTGGCATCTCGCTCGCTCGCCTAGACTTTGCACCCTACGGTGTCAACCCTCCTCACATCCACCCTAGGGGAACTGAGATCCTTTTAGTGTTGGAAGGCACGCTCTACGTCGGTTTCGTCACATCTAATAACCCCAATAACCAGCTCTTCGCCAAGGTCCTTAAGAAGGGAGATGTGTTCGTATTTCCTCAAGGTCTCATCCATTTCCAATTCAACTACGGGACGACCAATGCTGTTGCTATTGCTGCTCTCAGCAGCCAGAACCCTGGAGTGATCACCATAGCCAATGCAGTCTTTGGAGCAAAGCCACCAATCTCTGATGATGTTCTTGCCAAGGCCTTTCAACTGGACAAGAAGGCCGTAGATTGGCTCCAGGCCCAATTCTGGATGGACAACCACAACTAGCCAGGAAACTGCATGCAAACGTCTTGATGTAAAAGTTGGACTGAATTATTTATACCGTTCTATTTGTATAAGCAAACAATACCTATCGATCTATTTGCATAAACACCAATATATATCAATTTTGATCGACACCTCGATCTTTTTAGTCATCTCGCCAACTTCTAAAACTTTAAACACTTAGCAAGAGAAACGAAATTTTCAAGCTGCCCACAAGCCGAGCAAGCAAAATATGGATGCATATCCTATATAACTTGTCTGCCTCACGAGACACTTGAATCACAAGAATCTATCAAAAAACATGATGCAATTTTCTATTTAATGTCCAACGCAAAAATATCTGGATTACACAAATCCAACAATAAATTATCAAGAAATTTTCTATTCCTGATGCCCAAGGAATGATACAAATTAAGGGCGGTAGCCCCATGAGACACACATCTCGTACGTCTTATTAGCTTCATGAGATATGAAATGCATAATTCCAAAATTATACAAATTCATATTAAGTGTGCATTTTACCCCTACTTATCATGGTTTCATGATCCATATCATGATTAAATTTCATAATTTACGCATGCAATTAAGTGGCCACATTGATGTAAGAAATTCAAACTATTGTATCACAGTTGCACCAACAATAAGATCATAAGTTCTATTTGCGAGGTACTTGGATTCACTATATAATCTCCATCTTAGCTTTCGTTGGATACCCATCATTCACAATATTTGTTATATCATGTTTAAATTGATTTGAATCTTCCTTCATGATCTATTGGTCAAGTTTTCATCAAGTGGTCGTGTCCTTTCTGTCTTATTATCTTTCCTCCATGAATATAGCCACTTTATGATTTTCCCTAATTATTAGTTTCAGTTATATATGAGAGCGATCAATTAAACGAATCAGCAAGAGATTTATGCTCTAATCCCTAAATCAATATAAGTTTGATTGATTTAGATGTGCTAAGCATAGACTAGCAAACAATAGTAACTGAGTTCATTATTAATAGAGGTAAGGACTCTTGGACATTAACACCTATATATAAGTTTATTTATATACTGCATGTTTTTGGTTTTATGTGGCTGATTTTGATGAATATATAATTGACGATATGATTACTTATATTTTATATATTATATATTTTTATCACTATAAGAAAATAAAGTATTAGCTACCACTGATTAGCTACCGCTAATAATGGCATATAATGACACCAAAAATGATGGAAAAAAAGCCATCACTAATAATATTAGCGACGGAAATTTGGCTATTAGCGATCGCAAATACCATCGCTAATAATCTTTAAAATTTTAAAGAATTTTATTTTTTAAAAAAGATTATTGGTGATGAATTTTAAACTATTAAAGATGGTAAATTGCCATCACTAATAATACTTAAAATTTTTTAAAAAATATTTTATAAAAAATACTATTAGTGATGGTGTTTTGATTACTAGTGATGGCAGTTTACCATTGCTAATAGTTATCAAAATTTTAAAAAATTTTATTTTATAAAAAACATTATTAGTGATGGATTTTAAACTATTAGAGATGGCAGATTGCCATTACTAATAATCTAAATAACTTTGTTTTATTTAAAATACTATTAATGATGGTGTTTTGCCCTTTAGCGAAGGCAATTAGCCATCGCTAATAGTGATCACGATAAATTAAGTATTCTCGATGGGTATTAGCGATGCAAGATATGTCATCGGTAATATAATTAATATCAATGACATTTTGGTAATTAGTGATGGCAGATTGCCGTCGCTAATAATCCTCCTATATAAATAACAGTTCACCCGATTTTCCATCATTTCCACTAGTGGCTTTTCATCTTCCCACCTCCCCCCTCTCCCGGGTGCCTCACCATGTCGCCAAGCTTTCCCCTACTACCTACAAATAGTGCCTCCCCATGCCACAGAGCTTCCCCCTACCTCCTTGCTTTTCATCTTCTCTCGCCCCCCCAAGCACTTCTCTACGTAGTCGAGCTCCCCTAGATGCCCGCTCGCTACTGCAGATGAATTGTGCCTCTCCATGTCATCGAGCTTTTCCCTGCCGCCACTCATAATGCTGAGCTTCACCAGTGTCCCGCCTGTGTCTTTTCATCTTCTCTTGAACCCCCGGGTGCCCTTCCCTATCACCACTCGTGGCCACCAAGTCACCATCGCGGTGCCTGTCCCTGTCGCTAAGCTTCCCCTCGGCGCCTCTTCCTGTCACCGTCTTCCCTTGCCCCTCCCCGCCATCGATCTTCTCCCCCTCGGCTCCTCTCCCTGCCATCGTCTTCCCTCGCCCCTCCCTATTGTATTTCATCTAGCTACCTTTCCAAGACTCTAATTTCGGTATTATACTCTTCCTTAACTTGCTATATTCTTTCTTCTATTTGATTATAACTTGCTGTATTCTTTCTTCTATTTGATTATAGTATTTAGTGGTAAGTACTTGCATTTTTTTCTTTTAAGATTTTGATGTTTTTATTGATTTCTCTCAGTCTAGTTCCCTTAGCCATTTTTTTCTTCTGAGGTAAATTGGTTATGATATTTGAATCTTTTTTTTCACCCCTATTTTGACTTCTTTTAAGACTATTTTGAGTAGCTTTTTATAGAATTTTGTTGGATTTTTATCTTAAATGCTCCTGGCAAGAAAAATCTCAACCAAGGTTGACTATGATGAGCACTTAGGCCAGGTTGCTATTCCAGATTAAAAGAATAGTAATCACTCCTTTTTTAAACTTTGGTACATACCATATTTGCCTTGCATTTGTATTGTCAGATTAGCAATGGAGGTGGAGACTACATGAGAGCCATCACTAAAAATTACTTTTTCATGCTATTAGATTTAATTAATTAATTAATTAATTATTTTATTAAATAAATGCTTATTATTGATTTAATTAATTAAATTTTTATTTATTTATTTATTTAGTTTTTTTTAATTAATTAGTTAACTAATTAATTAATTAGAGGTTTATTTATTGATTTAATTAATTAGATATTTATTTTTATTTAGTTATTTATTTTTTAAATAATTTTTTATTTAATTAATTTTTTTATTTAATTAATAATATGTTAATTTAGTTAAATAATTAATTAATTAGGTATGCATAAATGCATGTCCTTTATGCATGAGGGTCGAGTATGTTGGGTGTGGAGCCATATCTGTTGCCTGGTAAGCAATCCAATAGGGGGGGTGAATTGGGTCTAAAAAATTATTTACTTGATTCAATGCAATACTATGCAATCCAATTCAATAATTAAACAAGGTACTAAGAATTGAAATGTAATGCTCTTAAATAAAAGTGCATCGAAAATAAAGAACAATAAGTGAAAGAGCAAGTAGAGAGAACAATCAACCACAAAGACCAAAAAATATAGTACTTCGGTGCTATCCAATGCACCTACATCCACTCCCCAAGATCTCCTTGAAAATTTACTATAATCTCGACCGATTACAGTTGATTAGTTTTCCAGGCTCACTAATCAAAAACCTAACTTGTTTTCACAAGGCTAACAAGTCAAAACCTCACTTGGTTTTACGGGCTAACCAAGAACCTAAATGGTTTTAAGGCTCTCCACCAACCTTCCTTGATTTTCCGGGCTAACCAAGAACCTAATTGATTTTCAAAGGCTCACCAATAACCTCTCTTGATTTTACAATAGGCTAACCAAGAACCCTTATAACAAATAAGAGTTTGAAGTAAAGAGAATAAAAGCTTTCTAATAAAAAGCGGGTATCTCTTTGAAGCTCGATATTATGGTGCTTTTGAACTTGTTGAAGCCTTTTGAATGCTCAAGAATGGTTGATCTTTAATGCTCTTGAAGGCTCTTGAATGCTTGGAGGCTTGCTTTTGCTTGAGAGTGGTTGAATCTTCAATGAATAGGAGTGAATGCCCTCTTTTCTTCTCTTTTGAATGCTTCTATTTCATTCTCATGAATAATGTTACTTTTGATTTGATTTGAAGCATATATATACCTTTCCAAGGTCTCAAATCCATTTTCTAGCCGTTAAACTTGAAAATCTAGTCGTTGGAGGGCAAAAGGGTCGAGTTCTGCGTTTGAAAAACTAGAATTACTGTTCCCAGAACTCCATGTGTCGACACTTTAGGCTGTGAGTCGACACTTTAGGTCGACACTTGAACTTCTTGAGTCGACACCCAGTTCAAAAATCTTCAATCCGGTTCTCTAGAAATCTCAGATGTGTCGACACTTCCTCAGGTGAGTCGACACTATGAGTCAACACTTTGCTTCCATGTGTGACACTTCTACAGTTCGTCATTTTCAGCAAGTTCTGTGGCTTGAAAATCTCAGGCGATGAGCTGATCCATGTGTCGACACTTTGAGTCGACACTTTAGGTCCATGTGTTGATACTTAAGCCATGCCATCTAAAACATTCTTTGCATACCGGCTTGAGTCGACACTTCTCTTCCATGTGTCGACACTTGGTGTCATGTATCGACACTATGAGTCAACACCTCACTGAAATCTTTATAAAAAGTCTGAACTTATGCTGAATCAAATTTATACTTCACTCAAATATCCATTTAAGCAAACTTTGACTGTCCAAGTCTTCTTTGAGCGGATCTTTTCATCTAAGCTTGGCTTCTTCAATTAAACAAACCTCTTCAAATTTGTGAGCACCTTTTTCTATAAAAATACACTTCAAGGAAATCATTAGTACTCAACTTATACTTAATCATTTTGCTTATCATCAAAATCAATAACGGAGTCAACAAGCTCTCCCTTTTTGATGATGACAAGATCTTTAAGTATAAATTGCATAAAAAGCTTCTAAAAAAACTCATCAAGGTGCATAGAACTAAATGCATTAGGTGTATCAAAGCAATTTGTAATAATGATATGATATACCAGAACAAGAGTGATATACTGATTAAGAATGTCAGAGCTTGTTATAATAATTGAGAGTATCAGAGTTTTGAGATATATATAAGACATAAACACATGTATCGTGATACTCTACAAGAAAATTCAACAATAAACAAAGCTCTCCCTGAATTGATGATCCATAAAAGAGTTTATAAACATCTTTTCAAACATTTAAAGAGAGGATTTAAGATGAAATTCAATTCATAAAAGATTTTCAAAATAAACAAAGTATTGCTCCCCCTTACTTAAGGAATTTGTAAACACTTTTCAATTCAAGTTTTCAAAATAATTTGCAAATTTGCAAATAATACTCTTATTAACCCTTGCACATCATATTTATACATCACATTTATACTTTAGTCTTATTACTCTCCCTTTTTGTTATCATTAAAAAAGTAAGAAGACAAATAGGCTGAATATTCAAGGTATAGCACTCATCCAAAAATAATAAGAATAGTTCATTCATTCACTCATGAAGACAATGAAGTACTAATAGGAAATTTAAACCATTTCATTCATTTGAAGTCACAAACATGAAGTACAACATGATATTTCATTTAAAGTCAGAATTTGTATAGCAATAAAACAAAACATACAAAAGATGCATAAAAGTAAACTATCTAAAAATATATAGATATCCTAATCCTCATCCTCCTCATCATCATCAAAAGATGATTCGATCTTAATCGGTCCTATACCAGTAAAAGATCGAGCTCGAGGCCACATCGATTTGAGATCTCGGAGTCGGGTCCTGGTCGATCATGGAAGGGTACGGCGACCACGTCCTCTATGTCGAGCATATGTCTGACCTCTGGCTGGAGCAGAAGTGGAAGCAATGTCCTCAGTAGGAACAGAACTGATCGGATCGATAGTCTCAGCGATTGTCGAAAGTGGCGTACGATCAAAGGTTGGATCAGAATCAAGATACTGAAAGCTAGGTGTGTAAAAACCAAGCTCTCGGATAAGTGAGGATGTATGAATGGTAGGAGTATCAACATATGGTGTATCAAAAATAGGCGTATCAGCTGATGATACGATAGGTGTTTCAGCTGAAAGATGAATGGGTGAGTCTGTAATCAATGAATCGATGATAAGAGTGTCAATCATGGGTGTATCGACAATGGGTGAATCAATATCTGGTGAATGAACAACGGGAGAATCAATAACTGGTGAAAGAATAGGAATCGAAACATGATCATCTAATCTAAAAGGAGGAGAAGATAGGACTGGAGTCTAGGTAGGTGAACTAGAAGGGTTGCAAGTAGGACTCCTGGGCAAGTCTACCGTCACCTCTGCCACTGGCTCTGAAATCAGATCTGGAAAGTCGAGTCCATCAGAATCAGTCTCCTTATCATCTCCATCATCATCACTGTCAACAACTGGTGCTAGAGCAGGTGGAGTTGTATCAACAACTGGAGCACTCCCTGTAGGTCTGGACAGAGCGGTCAGTATAGCTGAGATGCCATCACTCAGTCCACTGTAGCACTCTCTAGTCTCAGCTTGAAGTAGTTAAGATGCTGTCTAATGATCAAAAGATCTATCTCAATACATCTGACTTTGTCCAATAAACTGTCTGAAACTGCTGGAGTCTCCATATGAACTGGCTGAGGCTGTGCTGAAGTAGTAGGCTCAGACTGATATGCAGCCTTTGGCTATGCTGCTGTCTCAGGCTGACTCTTAGTAGGTCCTGCCTCATCGAAGAGGATGCACTCCTCCTCTATAGCATCATCATCATCAGCTCTGTCGTCGACTTGACCAGATACTCTCCGTCTCAACCGGCCTCAGAACAGATGATAACCCATCTTGCTTAATGACTTGATGTCATACACATCAGTATGAAGTAGCATGCAGAAGTGCTCATCCTCGAAGCTGACGCCATACTCTCTGAACAATATAGTCAACCCCATCCCATAGGGTAAGCAGAGTCGTTAACTCGTCGACGCCTCCATCATCTGGTGAACCATGAGCACGGGAAGGTAGACGGGTATGCACTGGACTAATGAGACCATCACTAGCATCTCCCGCTCAGTGATGTAATCGAAGCATCCGGTCTTCGGCAGAAGGATCCGGGCGACAATATGGCGCAATAATCTCATCTTTGCTGACAATCAGGATACAGGTATGGTGGCTCCCTCAAGCAATATGTCTGACTCAAAGATACACTAGAGACCACTCACTCGATCAATCAGGCTGTCCACTACTGATCCAGTCATCGGAATGTCCCATACTTTGCTTAGTATCTTTGATGTAACTGGGATATCCCGGCCTCTCACCTGAGCCATCCAACCATCAGACCCACGGGCTAGTGATCCATAAAACTCTCGAATAAGCCCTAGGTAATATCTCTCGCTTAGTGAGCAAAATGATGTCAAATCAGCCTCTCGAATCCACTGTCGGATCCTGAAGTGCTGCTGGTCGACAAAACTAAAGTCTACTCGTCATCCCCCGACAACGGTCTTCAACTCATCCGATTAGAAGCTGCAAAAAGAGGTCGTGCAGGTGGATCTAGAGCTCTAGCCTTGTGTCTGGCCTTCGTTCTTCTTTCTTCCTCCTGATTGGACTGACGAAGGCGACGGACTACTTGCTTTCAGGGTCCCATTGCTCAGAATAAGAAATTGGACAAGTTCTGAGAGAAAACCTAGGTTTTCTTGGGCTCAAAATGCAAAGGGAGGCAGAATGTTGCAAAATCCGAACAATAAAGCACTCCAAACAACGAATCAGGAAAGTTTAAAGCATGAAATAGAGGGAAGGAGAAGTGAGGAGTACCTTAGGTTATGTGTCAGCTCGAGAGGGAAGACAAAATGAGAAAAAAACCTTTTGGAATGCCCTTATTCTTGGTCTGCTGCTGTTCATGTGTCGACTCACGAATGTGTTGACACATTTAGGTGTCGACACATTAATGTGTTGACACATCGACTTAAAAAGCAAAAAATAAGAGATTAAAGGTTTGATCAAAATCATAGATAATTCAATTAAAATTCAATAAAATTAGCAAAGATTGAGTATGATTGATGTCAAATAAGATTGTTTTGAGTCAAAGTTAGGAAAATTTAATCAAACGGATTAATGATCCCGAGCTCTCTTCTAATCATACAAAATCGATCTTCCAAAAGAGGTTTAGTCAAAATATCAGCTAATTGAAATTCAGTAATAATAAATTCAAGCACAACATCATTATTTTCAACATGATCTCTAATAAAATGATGTCTAATTTCAATATATTTACTCCTAGAATGTTGAACAATATTTTTAGTCAAGCAAATAGCACTGATATTATCACATTTTGTAGGTGTACTAGTCAACTTGATTCCAAAATCTTCAAGTTGTTGCTTAATCCACAAGATCTGAGCACAACAACTTCCTGCTACAATATACTAAGCCTCAGCTGTGGATAGTGCAACTGAAGTTTGTTTCTTGCTAAACCAGAAGATTAAGTTAACTCCAAGAAATTGACAAGTATCACTAGTACTCTTTCTATTCAATTTACAAATAGTAAAATCAGCATCAGAATATCCAATTAATTAAGCAGATGAATTTCTAGATTACCACAAACCAATATCAATAGTACCAGATAGATATCTAATAATGCGCTAAACAGCCATCAGATGTGACTCTTTAGGTTCAAACTGATATATAGCACACATGTATATACAGAACATTATATCTGGTCTACTAGCAATTAAGTATAGTAAGGAGTCAATCATATCTCTGTATAACTTTTGATCTACTGATTTATCATGCTCATCCTTATCAAGTCTACAAGAGGGGCTCATAGGTGTACCTATTGATTTAGTAGTCTCCATCCTAAACTTCTTTATAATCTCTCTTGTATACTTAGCTTGGTTGATGAAGATTCCATCTTTAGTTTGCTTGATCTGGAGCCCGAGAAAGAAATTGAATTCTCCCATCATGATCATCTCGAACTCACCCTGTATTAGCTTAGCAAACTCTTGATAAAGAATTTCATTAGTAGCACCGAAAATGATATCAACATATATTTGTACTACTAATAAATCATTATCTTTCTTTTACAAAAATAATGTTTTATCAACATGGCCTCTTGAAAATTTATTTTCAATTAAAAATTTGCTTAGTCTTTCATACCAGGCTCTAGGTACTTGTTTTAATCCATAAAGTGCATTGTAAAATTTAAAAACATGATCAGGATGTGCGTGATTTTCAAATCCAGGTGGTTGTTTAACAAAAACTTTTTCTGTTATAAAACCATTTAGAAAAGCACTCTTAACATCCATTTGAAATAGTTTAAAATTTATAAAACAAGCAAATGCTAATAATAGTCTAATTGCTTCAAGTCTAGCAATAGGAGCAAAAATTTCATCAAAATCAATCCCTTCCTCCTGGTTGTAGCCTTTAGCAACTAGCCTAGCTTTATTTCTAACAGCAATTCCATTTTTATCTAATTTATTTTTAAATACCCATTTAGTGCCAATAATAGGAACATTAGATGGTCTTTCTATTAATGTCCAAATATTATTTCTATCAAACTAAATTAGTTCATCTTGCATGGCATTAATCCAATTAGGATCTTTTTCAGCTTCTTCAAAACATTAAGGCTCTACTTGTGATACAAAAGCTATATAATTACATTCATTTCTAATTGAGGCTCGAGTTCTTACCCCTTTAGATGGATCACCTAGAATTAATTCTTTAGGATGTCCATGAGCATACCTCCACTCCTTAGGTAAATCTTGGTGCTTTGGAGTGTCTTCGCCTTTCTCACTTTTGTCTTGATCTTCTTCATTTGGTTGAGGAGGTTGATCATTCAGTGTCAACTTTTGAAGCTTGTCAGCACCTGCACATTCATCAATTGTATCAACTTTTCTGGAGGATTTGTTAGTAGATTCTTCAAAAACAATATGTACTGACTCTTCTATAACCAAAGTTCTTTTGTTGAAAACTCTGTATGCCATGCTTGATGAGTATCCTAAAAAGATACCTTCATCAGACTTGGCATCAAATTTTCCAATATTATCTTTGCCATTATTTAAGATAAAACATTTGCAACCAAAAACTCGAAAATACTTTAAGGTTGGTTTTCTTTGATTCCAAAGTTCGTAAGGAGTTTTCTTCAAAATAGGGCGGATTAAAACTTGATTCAAAATGTAACATGCAGTATTGATAGCTTCAGCCCAAAAATATCTCGGTAAATCTTTTTCACAAAGCATAGTGCATGCCATTTCTTCTAAAATATGATTTTTTCTTTCAACTATCCCATTCTGCTGAGGTGTCCTAGGTACAGAAAAGTTGTGTTAAATACCTTTTTCATTATAAAAATTTTCAAAATCTTGATTTTCAAATTCAGTTCCATGATCACTGCAAATGCAAATAACTGAAACATCTTTTTCATTTGAAACTTTCGATAAAACTTTATAAAAACAGAAAATGATTCATCTTTATATACTAGAAAGAAAACCCATGTAAATCTCAAAAAATCATCCACTATAACTAATCCATATCTCTTGCCTCCTAGACTTGATATTCTAGTTGGTCCAAAGAGATCCATATGAAGTAGTTCTAGTGGCCTACTAGTAGTTACAAAATCTTTTGGTTTGAAAGAGGTTTTAACTTGTTTACCAAATTGACATGCTTGACAAACTCTATCTTTTTTAAAACAAAGTTCAGGTAAATCTCTAACTAAATTCTTTTTGCAAAGTTTTGAAAGTAGTTACATACTAGCATGCCCTAATCTTCTATGCCAAAACCAACTAGTCTCATCTTTAATAGAATTCATTACAACAAGGCATTCTCCATTAAACCAAGATAGATCATCCAAATCTACCAAATAAACATTACCATGCCTTTTTCTAATGAATTGTACTCCATTTATATCCGGACTAGCAATCATGCAATAAGATGATTTAAAAATAACTTGAAAATCTTTATCGAAAAATTGACTAATGCTTAAAAGATTATGCTTTAAACCTTCAACTAACAGTACATTACTAATACAACTAAAAGGAGTGATGTGAATCTTGCCAATACTAATAATTTTTCCTTTACCATTATCCCCGAAGGTCACACTCCCTCCATTCATTGCTTCAAGAGAAGTGAATTGCTTCATATCTCCCGTCATGTGCCTTGAGCAACCACTATCAAGATACCAAAGTCTTTTGTTCTTCTTGGTTGCAAGACACACCTCATCTTGCTCTTGATGTGCCATAAGACAAAGATTTGCACTTCTGTTTGCTCTTCTTCAGAACTGGAGTCTTTACTGTCACTCCAAGTGGCCATCATTGCTTTCTTTCTTAACTTCTTCCTTGACTTCTTTAGGAGAGGGCAATCGAACTTGTAGTGACCCGGCTTCTTGCACTCGAAGCATGTTGGTATTTCCTTCTCCTTTTCTTTTTTCTTTTCTTTCTCTTTCTCTTTTTATTTTTCTTTTGATTGAAATTTCTTCTTGTAAGGGAACTTCCTCCTCTTCATGAATCTTCTAAATTTTCTAGCAAGGAGGGCTTCTTTACCTTTATCTTCTTCTTCTTCTTCAGACTCATCAATTGAGGATTCTTCTTGTATGTTTGATTTGAATACAATCCCCTTTTTCTTCTTATCCATGTACATTGCCTTTTGCTTCAAATTCAGCTCATAAGTCATGAGCGATCCAACCAACTGCTCTAAAGGTAGCTTGTCAACATCCTTTGCTTCTTGAATTGCGGTCACCTTCGGATCCCATGATGTTGAAAGCAACCTGAGAATTTTATTCACAAGATCAGCGTTAGACATTACTTTTCCTAGACTTCTCATTCCATTTATAATATTTGTAAATCTAGTGTACATGTCAGTGATTGACTCATTAGGTTCCATTCAGAATATTTCATAAGTATACACTAACATGTTTACCTTAGTATTCTTCACTTGATCGGTACCCTCATGGGTAACTTCAAGTGTGTCCCATATTTCTTTAGCAGAAGTGCAAGTAGATATCCTATTGAATTCACTAGGATCTAATGCACAATAAAGGAAATTCATTGCCTTAACATTGATCTCAGATTACTTAATGTTATTTTCATCCCAATCCTCTTCGAGCTTTGGGATGGAAACACCATTAACTACTACCGAAGGAATATGAGGACCCTTATCAATAACTCTCCATAAGTTATAATCAATAGAATGCATATAAATTATCATCCTAGTTTTCCAATATGTATAATTTGATCCATTAAAAAATGGAGGTCTATTTGAGAATTGACCCTCAACTACGCTAGTACCAATAGGAGCTGCCATAGATCTTTACTCAAGACGGTAAAGCCTATACACTGAGAATAGGGCTCTGATACCACTTGTTGCCCAGTAAGAAATCCAAGAGGGGGGGTGAATTGGATCTTTAAAAAATTATTTACTTAATGCAATGCAATACTATGCAATTCAATTCAACAATTAAACAAGGTACTAAGAATTCAAATATAATGCTCTTAAATAAAAGTACAGCAAAAGTAAAGAGCAATAAGTGAAAGAGCAAGTAGAGAGAACAATCAACCACAAAGATCAAGAAATATAGTGGTTCGGTGCTATCCAATGCACCTACATCCACTCCCCAAGATCTCCTTGGGAATTCACTATAATCTCCACCGATTATAGTAGATTAGTTTTCTAGGCTCACTAATCAAAAACCCAACTTGTTTTCACAAGGCCAACAAGTCAAAACCTCACTTAGTTTCAGAGCATGAGTGGTAGCTCCATCGATAGTGGACCAGGCTCTTGGTCACTATGGAGGAGAGCGATCAGTAGTACTCCAACTACCTTGATCGTGATGGAGCTGTACGTGGGTGGGATATCCCGCGTGGTTGGAGATGGGTCTCGGGAGATGGATATCTCAAGAAGACCGGAGTACATCAGCAGAGGCGATACCAGAGGTAGCTCAGGGAGACAAGGGATAGTCTCAGGGATCACCAAAGGCATTGGATAGTCAGGAGTGTCCCAGTATGGTAGCATTGGCCTAGGGACAGAGACTGGAGCTGATGGAGATGGTAGCTCAGGGAGACCGAGGGGATAGGTATTAGAAAGTGCCAAGGGCATCATGCAGTCGGGAGTATCCTATATGGCGGGACTGGTCGTAGGGACAGGCTGGGACATGATGGAGCAACTGCTGGAGATGGTTGTTATGTTCAATCACTGGGTTAGAGAAGTTGGGATGAGCTCCTGGATTTCGGAGGTTCTTGCGGGGATACAGAGTATCCGAAAAGGTCTCGAAGGGGTTCGCGATGATGCGAATGGTCCGAGGAGGCAGCGACAGTGTATCGAGGTGCAGGGTACCCCAGCAGTGTAGCATTGGGAGGTTGACCTCGTTGGGACTTCTGCAGCATCAAGTGGACTTTGGTTTCAAGTGGAGCACTGGTTAGAGGTGTCTTCACTACTAGAGAGAGAGCTTTCGCACGAGTTCAGAGTGAAAGGTGCAGGGATACTGGCCAGATCCTAGCACAAGCACCAGGGGTATACTTAGTCAGGTGGAGCAGAGTGCGCAAAGATTGGCATGGCTCTATGGAGACTGTCAGATGAAGCTCTGGGTGCAGCGAGTGCCGGTTTAGGATTGTTGCAGGTCTTTCCAGGAAGTCCAGGGTGAGTGATGCAGCTGCTTAGCAGAAGGGAGCCTACAACAGAGATCTCAAGTTGGTGCTATGAAGCAGGTATAGGTTAGTCCCAAGGAACTTGTACTGATCTTCAGCTAAGGAAGCGGTCATCCCAAAGGCCTCTTAGGGAGCTCAGAAGCTGAAGAGGTCTAACATTGGCGTTAGGTTTGCACAGTTGTCTGGGTGTACTACGGAAGCATGGGTTGGTATTGCAGACATGGGGACAGAGCAGGAAGATATCAGTTCGAGGTCAGGAGTGCAGTGGAGCATGAGTCTCAAGAGTTATGGAGCACGGGTCGATGTTCCAGCTAGGGGATGAGGTGGCTTCGATGGGAAGATGTCAACTCTGGAGATAGCAGAAAGGGTGCAGATGGTCATGCAGAGCTTGTCAAGACTTATAGCACCAAGGTGGAGATTGTTAGGGCTAATGTGGTGCTCTAAGTCTTGAGTGGAGTCACACAGGTCTAGAAGCTGGTTTATAAGTTTTCAGGGCTCTGAGTCATGTTAGGTCAGGGTCTTGACCCAGGGTAGAGAGAACATCTGAGACATGGGTATACATGGGCTCGGGTTTGAGTTTTCTCATGTGACTTAGAGGGAGGGAGTTTTTTAGGGCTAGGTCGGTGATGGGGGACTAATATGCATGCAATTCTTTTTGTATGTTTTATATGTGGGGTTACGTGATTAATTCCTGAATTTCAGATTAAAATAAGTTGTAGGGAATTTTATATGAATTTTAGAAGATCAGCATAAAGATTAGGATCTAGAAAAGTAGAAAAGAATGATCGTCGGGGCTGAGAAGCCTCAGTTAGGGCAAGTTCTCCTATAATAAAACTATTGGAGGTAGAGGGGGTGTACCTGACAACGTCTGTGAAGATCATAGCAAAGGGGTCTCTCGTTCCTCGATGGATGCGGCCTGGAAAATCAAGCCAAAGACCCGCGGATACCCGGCTTTCTGCTCGGTGATCCGATTGAGGCTTGGCTGGAGTCGTTGGATTCGTAGGAACTCGGGGACCTGCAAACAACCTGTCAGGGGTTTGAAAACTCACAAAGGAACAAGAAAACAAAGGGAAAACATCAAGGGAAGACTTCTTTTGGAGTGGGCATCCAGGGATATGAGAGGCTTGTTGGCAGCAGGAAGATGATTGCAGCACTGGGAAGAAAAACTCTCACAAACCCCTTTATGCACACAGCAGGGTATCACACAACTCAATAGAAGAACTCAAGGTTTTAATTCATATCAAAATTCTCCCTTCATACAAGAGGCTAGGGTCCCTTAAATAGACCCTTAACCTTGGGCTCCAAGTAAGGGCACATTAGTCTTTACATGAGAATCCTTTTCCCTCTCAAACCCTAGCTAGAAAATAAGGAAACATTAGGTAGAAAAAATCTCTAAAATCTCTCTTGACTTGGCCAACACTCCAAGGACACCTAGGGGGGCGTGTTGGGCTTCTAAGAGCAGCAAGGGGCCGGCCCAAAGGGGCCCGGGTGCATGGGTTTGGGCCTCTGGAAGCTGGGGTGGCCTGGTAGCCAGGTAGCATGAATATTCCCTGGTATCTTGCTTCTTAGGGGCTTGGGCTTGGCGCCTGGGCTTGATTTCTTTGGGCTAGGATGCAGATGGACCTCTAAAATCATGGATGCCTTGGTCTATGAATATATTTTGGCATATGGAAGGAAATCTGGGCATCTGGAGGGCATCTGCAAGGAATCAGGGTTTCTGATTTTCCTCCTGGGGTCTTCAAATCTTCAAGCTGGGTTGGACTTGGGCTAAACTTCCATGTCTTCAATCTGGTTGGACTTGGTTTTTACTTGTATGATGTGGTCTTGAGTCTTCAGTATGCTTGGATAGGACTCAAAAAAAAAAAAAAATTAGCTCAACATGAGCTGACCAGCATTGGACTGAACTAGCTCAACATGAGCTGACTAGTACAGAACTGAAATAACAACTCAAAAAACTCAAATAACAACTAAAATGGACTCAGATGAGCTAAGCCCTTATTACAGATGGACTCATAAATTATTGATCAATTTACAGAGGGTTGAAAAGCCTCTGTCTTATTATGGTGCCTCAGGTGTCCCCACCAATTCTCCCGGGGTGGGAGGAACTCGACCCTGTCGAGTGAAGGTCAGACTGGCTCACATATCTCTCGAAAAGGTCTGGGTTGAGGCGTTGCAAGTCCTCTCAAGAAATCCATGAATCGTCCGACTCTGGCCGGCCTTGCCATCGGACCAGGAAGCGTTGATAGTCATGGCCCTGGGTCGTGATGGCTTGATCATCCAAGATACGCTCGATCCGTTCTCCTCTCTTAGGTCAAATTTGTTTGTGGACACTCTAGGTTAGGGTCACTCATAATGAAAAGGAATAGGTCCAAAGGCCTCACTAGGTATCGCTGCCGGTTCCCTATACTCAACCAGGTCTGTAATATTGAAGGTAGAACTAATGCCCAAATCCGAAGGCAATTTTAACACCTAGACATTTGATCCAACCTTCTCTATCACTTTAAAAGGTCCGACTCTGCGAGCATGAAGCTTCTTTTAGGCCTAAGCCTAACCAAGATAGAATCCACTACATCAAATTCTTTAATCCATCTTCGAAAATTAGCCAGTTGTTTCAAAATTAGTGCAGGTGGTGAACATGCTGGGCACATGCAGACTCCTAACAAGATAATGCAAAGGACTCATACTGACACCTAAAGACTCGACTATGCATTCCTATCGAAGGAAATTTTATTGAACTCTTTGGATCTAAACCTAATAGATTATAGGTTCTCTAGGTTTGATCCTAGCTTGACATGCACATGAAAATTTACAATGAACTCCTAGCAAATTCCAAAGAGTATGCCAGAAGTAAGATGCAAACCTAACATGTGTGATGAATTCATGCAGTATGCTAATCTCAGTTAAATGCAATCTAATAATCCTAGAAATGCTGGAGGTGTTAGGCAAGGGCAGAAAATAGGAAGTGGGTTCAGAATTAGTTTGGTAGGGTAGGGAAAAAGGTTCAAAGTTAGTTGGATAAAGTTCGATATAAGAAGGCATGTCAGGGACTAATCCTAGACTAATGAGGCTAACCTTACGAGGTTGCGGTATAGCTATGGGGTTTGCATAGTGGAAGGATGGGTTACTAATCTCAGGGAAGAGGTCCTTAATGGGAACTATAGGAGGAGGCTCATCCTGAAGGTACTGATTCAAAGAGATCAAGTCCTTAATAAATTCTTCTGGTTCTTGTATTTTAGGACTAGACTTTATAATTTGGCTCTCCTCTATGATTTCCTCAGGTAAGGCTCTAGTAGCAGTACCTAGGTTCTCTTCCTCTATTTGTTCTTCCACTATAGCTTTAGGTTGGATGTGGTCAAGGTCAACTACCTCTAGGTTGGCTTATACCTGGATATCTATTGGGTCAGCTAATTCTAGGTCATCTAAAGGTGTCTCCTCTTCTCCCTCATGCTCATCCACTAAGTTTGCATCAGCTTCATACACTTCCGCATTAATGTAATCCTTGTCAATCTCAGGAATGGTTGGAGAAGGTCGGCTAGGGAAAAATTGGCTAGGTCCTGGTTTCTGATTATGGACACTAATCCTAGTAGGTTTAGGTTGCCTAAGGGGTAGTGGCTTACTACTGGGCTCATATTTTAGGGAGCTAATCCTATGGGGTTCAAGTTGACTAAGGGAAACCTGATTAGTACTAGATTGATACTTAGGGGTTATGGGTTCTCTGGGCTCATAGGACAAGGGTGCAGATCTATGGGTCATGGGATTATAGGATCTGGGGTCATAGAATTTTGGGTCAGCTCTATGGTCAGGTTCTAAGGATGGATCATGGTATGGGGTCCTCCTAAGGTTGGGCTCTCTATATGGGTCAGGATATTGAGTCCTCCTAGGGTTGGACTCCCTATATGGGTCAGAATATTGGGTGTTGGGTCTACTAGGCTCATAGGGTGTGGGTGCATAGGATCTATGATCATGGGATCTAGAGTCATAGGATCTAGGTTCATAGGTTATGGATTCATAGGTTCTAGGTTCATAGGATTCGGAGTCATAAGATCTATAGGTTGTGGGTATACTAGGCTTATAGGGAGAGGGTAAATAGGATCTATCTTCCTGGTCTATAAAATCCTGATTGGGTCTTCTAGGACTAACCTTAGGGATTGGGTCATGACGATGGGCTCTCCTAGGTTCAGCCTCAAGGTATGGATCAGGGTTTGGGGTCCTCCTAAGTTGAGGATTGTAGTACGGGTCAGGATAAGGGGCTCTCCTAGGTTCGACCTCATAGTATAGATCAGGGTTTGGGATCCTCCTAGGTTGAGGGGAATCAGGATCTGGCTCAGACTGTGACCCATGGGTTTTTTTTGGGGTCCCTACTCGGACTTTTAACAGATCAAACCTATTGGCAAGATGGTCAATTCTATCATTGGTTTGAATACGAGATTGAGTTAACTGGGTCATCTGGGTAGTCATCTGGGTAGTTATCTGGGTAGCCATCTGGGCCATTTGATCAGCTAGGGCTTTTATTTGGGCTTGTAAATTTTCCATAGGTTCAGACATTTGTGAAGGAGGTGGGTGATATGAAACTCCTGATCTAGTGCTCATGCAAGACTCGATCAGACCGACTATAGCTGACTAGACCTAGAGTCCAAACTAGATGCTCAATCAGGGTGGAAAACTAGCCTATAGTAACCCTGTACTCAGCCAGGCAAGTGTAAGGGGAGTGTTAGGTCCCTGATTGCCAATCCTAGACACCAATCAGAGATTGGCCAGGTAGGCGGACCAGCACACAAACCCTTCGGGATTGAATCCCTAAACCACCATTCTAGACACCAAGCACAAGGAACACACAGGTTAGTCTTGACACAGTGATCTAACACTTAGCCCGGCCCCGACCAGTTGGTGTCCCTAGCCCACTAGGGCAAATAAGGTCTAATCGATTTTAAGTTAGGCTTGGGACCGAATGCAAGGAAGGTGGTTTTGGGCTAAGGAAAGGTAATGACCTCCTTCCCTTATCTGGTATAAAGAGAGTGCCCTTAAAGTAAATTATGTAATGATGGCAGGCAAATGAGGATGCAAATTAGGGTTTAGATATTTTTTGGTATTTTTGGAGAATATGTAATTTTTTTTGATATTTTTTTAAATAGAAGAAAACTGGAAAATTATGGCCTAATATGCAGGAAATATTCTAAAATTAAAAGATATGCAAAAATGCTAAATAAAACCCTAAAACTTCCAAACTTGTCATGCTGAAAAAACAGAGCCGAGAATTTGAAGGCTGTATTTTGGCTTGAAGAAACTTCACATGCCATAATAAAATCTGTGAGAATTTCTAAAGTTACTGTGAATTATGATGAATCCATCAAAATAGATTTCAGAATTTTTGGAGTTTTTATCAGGAAGAAATAATTAAAATAACAGAGTATATATGGACTGAAAAATTGCAAAAAATAAGCCCTAATCTAAGCTCTGATACCAAATGATGGGGGACTAATATGCATGCAATTATTTTTGTACGTTTTATATGCGGGGTTAGGTGATTAATTCCCTAATTTCAGATTAAAATAAGTTGTAGGGAATTTTATATGAATTTTAGAAGATCAGCATGCAGATTAGGACCTAGAAAAGTAGAAAAGAAGGATCGCCGGGGCTGAGAAGCCTCGGTTAGGGCAAGTTCTCCTACAATAAAACTACTGGAGGAAGAGGGGGTGTACCTGACAACGTCTGTGAAGATCACAGCAAAGGGGTCTCTCGTTCCTCGATGAATGCGGCCTGGAAAATCGAGCCAAAGACCCACGGATACCCGGCTTCTGCTCGGTGATCCGATTGAGGCTTGGCTGGAGTCGTTGGATTTGTAGGAACTCGGGGACCTGCAAACAACCTGTCAGGGGTTAGAAAACTCACAAAGGAATAAGAAAACAAAGGAAAAACAGCAAGGGAAGGCTTCTTTTGGAGTGGGCGTCCAGGGATCTGAGAGGCTTGTTGGCAGCAGGAAGATGATTGCAGCACTAGGAAGAAAAACTCTCACAAACCCCTTTATGCACACAGCAGGGTATCACACAACTTAATAGAAGAACTCAAGGTTTTAATTCATATCAAAATTCTCCCTTCATACAAGAGGCTAGGGTCCCTTAAATAGACCCTTAACCTTGGGCTCCAAGTAAGGGCACATTAGTCTTTACATGAGAATCTTTTTCCCTCTCAAACCTTAGCTAGAAAATAAGGAAACATTAGGTAGAAAAAATCCCTAAAATTTCTCTTGACTTGGCCAACACTCCAAGGACACCTAGGGGGCATGTTGGGCTTCTAAGAGCAGCAAGGGACCGGCCCAAAGGGGCCCGGGTGCATAGATTTGGGCCTCTAGAAGCTGGGGTGGCCTGGTAGCCAGGTAGCATGAATATTCCCTGGTATCTTGCTTCTTAGGGGCTTGGGCTTGGCACCTGGGCTTGATTTCTTTGGGCTAGGATGCAGATGGACCTCTAAAATTATGGATGCCTTGGTCTATGAATATATTTTGGCATATGGAAGGAAATCTGGGCATCTGAAGGGCATCTACAAGGAATCAGGGTTTCTGATTTTCCTCCTGGGGTCTTCAAATCTTCAAGCTGGGTTGGACTTGGGCTAAACTTCCATGTCTTCAATTTGGTTGGACTTGGTCTTTACTTGTATGATGTGGTCTTGAGTCTTCAGTATGCTTGGATAAGACTCAAAAAAAAAAAAAAATTAGCTCAACATGAGCTGACCAGCATTGGACTGAACTAGCTCAACATGAGCTGACTAGTACAGAACTGAAATAACAACTCAAAAAACTCAAATAACAACTAAAATGTACTCAAATGAGCTAAGCCCTTATTACAGATGGACTCATAAATTATTGATCAATTTACAGAGGGTTGAAAAGCCTCTGTCTTATTCTGGTGCCTCAGGTGTCCCCACCAGTCGGTTATGACCTAGGATTATATATATCTATTTTGTATATAAAGAACAACTTGAACATCGAGAAAAATAAGACGTGATCCCTTTTCTCCTCCAAAATCCTAGCCTCCCTTCTCCTCTTCTTGGTTCTCTCTCGTGCGTGCAAACCCATGAGGGCATGCCTCCATGACTGGAGTGGACAGCGTGCCCTATCCCTTCCCTGATGATATATTACCTTTCTACCATGACGGCATCAAGAAGGATCCCAGGCGTTCTGTAAAGCAATTTGGCTCCAACAAGGGATAGTTGTTTCACCTGCCAGTAGAGTTTATTGGACTGGAACTTTATCGACAGGACAAGTTGGGCTTGCTGGATGGGGCTCTGCTAGGCTCCTCCCGGGCCTTCTTCTTGCTTAGCTTTCCATCAACCTTGCACCGAGAGGGAACTCCATCCCCATGGATATGCTTTTGCATGCAGGCAAGTATTTCTAAATAAGATTTCACGAGAGTCTTATCTAAAGAATAAGTGAAGTGGGAAGGGCAGAGTCCTTGCTTCAAAGCTAGCATAGCAACAAACTCGTTTAGGTGGTAAACTTTCAAAGTGGCCACCTTGAATCGGACCACATAGTCCTTCAACGACTCCTTATCCTGTTGACAGATAGAAAAGAGGCTATCAACCTTTCATGGCATTTTGTAGCAAGTGTTGAAGTATGTCGCAAACGTCTCTTCTAGTTATCGAAAGAAGTTAATGCTCCTCGGTTCAAGTCGGGAGTACCAAGCTCAGCTGCCCTTCATAAAGTGGTTGGGAAGGTAAGGCAAAGCAGAGCATCAAAGATGCTTTGAATCCTTATGAGAGCTTTGTAGCTCTCTAAATGGTCCAGTGGGTCGGTGGTAACTTCATATTGCTCCAACTGAGGCATTTTGAACCGACCTGGGATCGGTTTTTCCAAAATTCTCTGAGAGAGAGGGGGATGAGTGTTGAGCTTGGCCTAGTCCTGGCTCTCTCCCTGAAAGTTAGCAAGCCAACTGTTGATCTCATACAGCTTGTAGTCATACTCATCAAGGCATCATTCGGCTTGTCACCAAATAGCCCTCTCAATGACCCCTCCTGAGAGTACTCTTAGGAGTACTCGTATGAGGACTCAAAGGGGGATTGGGAGCACTTCTCCTATCTTGACTCTTTCTCAGGTCCTTGCTTCTCTTCCCCAGGGCTCTGTTGGCATGGCGTTGGGGACTATGACTGCAGGATGATCCGACCGTGAGAGGACCATTCCCAAAGTGATCGATAGCTTTTGTGGAAAGATGAAGGAGGCCACTAGTGGTGAGAAGCCTATCAATAAGGGGATCTCTTGCTTGAAGATTGGAGGCTAGGATAATCAATAGCGACGAGGGCAGCCACAGCTACCGATGGCTACTACCCTGCTATGGGGAGCTACTACAATCGCTATAGCCCTTGCACGATTGTAGTGAGGGCCTCGACTTTCTATATCAAGGTGGCCAGCAAGCTATGCTCGGCTTTAGGTGTTGGAGGAGGTAGAGCAACTGATTCCGGTGCCTGGCCGGACTACTCCTCGCCACACAGGGATTGCCCGATGTGGCTCATGGTGAACTCCTATACACTAGTGGTCACCATGGCTTTGAACTCTAGAGATTAGGTGGTGCTACTAGTCATGTGCTATATGCCCCCCTTTCTGGTGCGCCAATTATAACTGCCAGATCACCCTCTAGTACGTTGCAATGGTACCAAGGAGTCCTCCGGTGTTCTCCGACGAGACTAAGTGTGCTATAGCTAGCTGCTCACAATCGGAGACGTGCTAGAAGTCCTAAGGTTATCGACGAGGACATACTATGACACTTAAGTCAGTAAAGAAGGATGGAGTGGGCAACAACAGCAGGAGCTGAGAGTCCTGATAACTATGCGAGTGCAAGTATAGAGTGTGTTAAAACGTGTCTCATCGTGCATCTCCCATACCTATTTATCACGTTATGTTGAGTAACGAAAGGCTACCAGGGAGATAGTTTCTAACAGGAATAATAGATTCTGACAGGTTGTTAGGATCTTATTACCTAGGGCCCCCTCTGTTAGTATCTTTTCTATTATGACCATTGATTTCATGAAGATACTGCCCCCCACGATCTTGTCTACCACAATCCTGCTAGCTATGACCGTTGCGAGGACATATAAAATGATTGGGATAGCGAGGTAGTTGGTGCCGATTATTGCCGGTCTTGAATACTGAGGGGGCCGGGCCGAGAGAGGACCCGACCAAGAGAAGGCCAAGCCAAGAGGGGACTTGACCAAGAGAGGGCCAGACCGACAGTAGGCTAGGCCAAGAGAGCGACTCCGACTCCATGACATGCTTGAATAAGTGAGATAGTCAAGTCCGATCGAGCATCTAATGGATACAAGAGTCAGGATCGATAGTGCAATATCTCGGTACAGGTACTAGAGGTGGTCGGTGGTGACTGTCGTCTCTGTTTAATTGGAGGCAAGACTAGAGACTGAAGTGTTGCTCGGTGGTCTGGCGAATATTTCCATCCTGGTTGGTGATCCGGCAGGTATCTCGAGGCTGAGTGCGTAATTGCCATAACAACTGATAATTCTAATATGTACATGGCTTTTTTCAATCAGAAAAATAAAAAATATATATATGGTTATTAACTAGAAGATCCCTATTACTAATAGGCATCTTCCACCATCATTTGCCAAATTATATTCTCTTTGGTAAATTGCTTGGCTTTGACAAAACAAGCTCTGAAGTAGCTCTGGGACGCTAATAATTTATATAAATACATAATTAAAAAATATTATGGTTAAATATATATACCTCCTAGAACCTAAAATGCTACCGGTCAAAAGCCTGCCGCTTTTAGCTATTTCAGCCAGTTTGGTGGCTTCAACTGCTACTTTGGAAAACACAAGTGCTTCTGTATCTCGTCATTCCCCCTGGTAAATCGCAGCGGCATAAGCTAATAGGATGGTTGATGATTTCTTATTGCGACCATATCGAAATCTCAGTTAAATATAATATATACTGTTCTCGAACGACTCGGTATTGGTTGCAACAAGATCCCCATTCATTGATAGAAGAAGTTGTTGTAATAGAATTGAACGAGACAAACCTTAACCAATGGGTGGACGGATCGATATAATAATACCGCATTTTCTTTTGTCTCTAAGCTAGTTTGTCACGGTCTTCCATCCACATATATTAGACGCCTGGACTTCGTCCAACTTGAACTAGAACGAATGCATGGGAAACACTAGAAAATCGTCACCTAACATGGGAATACTCTTCCTCTTTAGTAAAAAAGTTGCATGACTGATTCAAGCCTGTGAACACGCAAAGTCTCACATCTCCCTCTATATATATTCACTTCCTCCAAGCTATTTGGCCAGTGACACCTTAATCCATATCCCTTTGTTATTATTCAGCTAGCTAGAAATTAAGAGAGAGAGCAGATGGCTGCCCATTTCCTCTTCCTTGCTCTCTTTGCTCTGGCTTCGTCTCATGCCATAGCTTCTGATCCTAGTCAACTCCAAGACTTCTGTGTTGCTGATCTTAAATCAGATGGTACTCCTATTCAACATCTATCTTATTATTTACCATATCTAATAGCATGCATGCTGTGTAATTTTCCTGCAAAGACAATAACGAGTTCCTATCATATGTCTTAATTTATACTTAACCTTTCTTCTTGCAATTGTTGATGCAGTGTTTGTAAATGGGTTCTTTTGCAATGACCCGAAGCTTGCCAAAGCCGAAGATTTCTTCTTCTCTGGCCTTGACAAGCCGCGTGACACTGGGAACAAGCTTGGGTCTAATGTGACTCAAGTCAATGTGAACCAAATTCCTGGGCTCAACACCCTTGGCATCTCTCTGGCTCGCCTAGACTTTGCACCCTATGGTGTCAACCCTCCTCACATCCACCCTAGGGGAACTGAGATCCTTGTAGTGTTGGAAGGCACGCTCTACGTCGGCTTCGTCACGTCTAATAACCCCAACAACCAGCTCTTCGCCAAGGTCCTTAAGAAGGGCGATGTGTTCGTATTTCCTCAAGGTCTCATCCATTTCCAATTCAACTACGGGACGACCAATGCTGTTGCTATTGCCGCTCTCAGCAGCCAGAACCCTGGAGTGATCACCATAGCCAATGCAATCTTTGGAGCCAAGCCACCAATCTCTGATGATGTTCTTGCCAAGGCCTTTCAACTAGACAAGAAGACAGTAGATTGGCTCCAGGCCCAATTCTGGATGGACAACCACAACTAGCCAGGAAACTGCATTCAAACGCCTTGATGTAAAAGTTGGACTGAATTATTTATACCGTTCTATTTGAATAAGCAAACAATACCTATCTATTTGCTTAAACAATAATATATTCCGATTTTGATCGACACTTCGATCTTTTCGGTTATCTCATCAATTTCTAAAACTTTAAACACTTGAATCACAAGAATCCATCAAAAAACATGAAACAATTTTCTATTTAATATCCCACACAAAAGTATCTAAATTACACAAATCCAACAATAAATTATCAAGAAATTTTCTATTCCAGATGCCCAAGGAATGATATAAATTAAGGGCAGTAGCCCCATGAGACATACATCCCGTACGACTTAGCTTCATGAGATATGAAATGCCTAATACCAAAATTATACAAATTCATGTTAAGTATGCATTTTACCTCTACTAAGTATCGTGGTCTCATGATCCATATCATGAGCAAATTTCATAATTTATGCATGCAATTAAGTGGCCACGGAAATTCAAACTATTGTGTCACCATTGCACTAACAATAAGGTCATAAGTTCTATTTGCGATTCGCTATATAATACCATCATGGCTTTCATTGAACACCTATCATTGATGGTATTTGTTATGTCACATTTAAATTGATTTGAATCTTCCTTCATGATCTATTGGTCGAGTCTTCATGTAACTATCACGTCTTTTCTTTCTCATAATCTTTCCTCCATGATCATAGCCACTTTATGATTTCCCCTGGTTATTAGTTTTAGCTATATATGAGAGCGATCAATTGAACGAATCAACAAGAGATCTATGCTCTGATCCTTAAATCAAAATAAGTTTGATTGATTTGGATATGCTAAGCGTCGACTAACAAATAATGGTAACAAAGTTCATTGTCCATAGAAGTATGAATTCTTGGAGATGAATACCTATATATACATACATATATATATATATATACACACACACATTTACTCATGTCTCGCATATTTTTTGTTTTATATAATTGACTTTGATAAATATATAATTAATGGTATGATTATTTATATTTTTCATATTATATGCTTTTGTTGTAGACTTTTTGGATTATTTGGATTGTATTATTGGCTACTAAAAATTTTGAAAGAAATAATATTATCCAATATTTTTTTAATATGATGGAGATTAATAAATCGATGATTAAGAAAAAGATATTTGGACTAGCTATGTTATATTGTGAATAGCCTTATCATTAGCAGGAACGTGTCACTATGAGTTTCTTGGTCGGATTGGGTTGTTTTTTGGGCCTAATTTGATTTAGTTCCGGCTAGATTTGCCTCTACCTTTGGATCATGTTGCTTTTGCTTCTTATTCCTTAATTAGCTCTTCAATTGATGGCCTTTGGATCTTGTTATCTCCCGGGTTCATTCGGATTTAAACCAAACTGAACCCAGATTGATTGCATGTTCTCAATCTTCTAATAGACTAGAAGTATCAAATTCTTATGAATTAAAGATCAATTAAATAAGATATCATACTCCAAGTAATATAATTTAAGTATTTATCAGTAACAACCGGTGACAATGGTTGCCAAGAGGAAGGGAAGTGGAAAAGAAGAAAATAGGAGAGGCATCTATAAACTAAACCATAATGGTGAAGTTAAAGGGTTGGATAGAGGCTTGACCTCCAACAAGGACTCCGACCATGTCGGCCTCCAAGGCGGCCAATAGTGGATGAAGGCTCAACTAGAAAAAAAAAAGGAAACAAAGAAACAAAAGAAGGGAGGCCTTGCTTAATGAAATCTGTTATCAACCAACTCAAATCTAGCTGGCAATGTTGGCCCAAGAATCGTGAAGAAGGTGGAAGAGAGATTTGAGATCAATTAACTTAATTGCAAGAAAGTCAACAGAACATCTAGAAAAATCATGGCAAAAATTGATGGCAATTGGAGAAATTCTTGACAATGGAGTGATAAAGGAGAAGAGAGCATCTTTTTTTTTGGAAAGTCTAGGGATCTATTGGAATCCGCCCTAGGCTTCCTTCGTTTGGTAGAGTCAGGAGAGGATACGGATTCTTATTATCGAGAGTTCTCTCCACCTCACGCGCAAAGCACAAATAGGATCCAATCCATTTTAGTTGACCCAAACCAGTTCTAATTAGATTGGTTTCCTAATTGCTTGCACCTTTTAGTGATAGCCACTACTACTACCATGGAATGCACTATCTCCTCTACCAATACCATCAACCTGGCTCCTACCATCATATGCTTTTGAAACTAACTTAAAACTAACATGTTCATATTTCTGAAATTTAAAGAGAAAACATAAACAAAATTTTTACCAAATTAGTAAGTGATATACACCATGAAAACCAACATATATAAAAGTCCAATTCATCATAACCGTGGAGAGAAGTCACGTAACTAAAACCAAAATTTTTGTATTATTTTAAAAGACCAGCCGAGGGGTAATCAAGCACTTCTCAACCCACACGACACACAAACACAATGAAAATATCATAATTTTGTAGAGAAAATAAAGTTCAACAAATTGTAGAGCACAAATAAAAGATAATCAAACAATATAAATGTGAAACCCGAGCACTGAGCCAAAGTCGGCAAGCCCAGTCGACTTCAACCCGATTACAGAAAAAAAAAGAGAGAGAGATAGTCGAAGAGGAGTCCGGATCATGGGAGGATTTGATCTCCCTAATCCGATCAGAGTATCGTCGGTAAACGTGAAGGAAGAGTCGTGGAGGGAGGGAGGTGGCCGGCGATGTATTTGAGAGGGATTGGCACTCGATTGAGCGATGGTTGTTTTCTAAATGACGAGAAAATCATCAGGCATTTTTCTTTAAATTTCTCCCACCATCGTCGATTCGAGCCATCGAGCCCTCCCCACACCATAGTTCTTCCTCTCTATCGAGCAACCAAGGGTTCTTCAACATTCGGTGAGTTTTCTTGTATGGTTTAGAGGAGTTTGATCTAGTTTCTTGGTGGTTTTTGGTTGGTTTGGGGCCGTGGACCGCCGGAGGTTGTGTTGCCATCCATCTCCGTTCGCCGAGCTCCCCTTCCCGGAGATCATCTCCCTTGGCCATCGACAGCCAGGGAGAAGGCCGGTTCCGTCAGGCTGAGGGAGAAGCAGGGTGGGTTCGGGAAGAAGAGAAGAAAGAAAGGAAGAAGAAGAAGGAGAAAAAAAAAGGTTATGATTCAATTAAAAAAAGGGGGGCTTTTGTTTCAGTTCAGTTAAAAAAAAAAGAGGAGACAAAAAGAGGAGAAAGAAAGTGGAGAGAGAAGATGAGGAGAGAGATAGAGAGAAAATAAATTTAAAATAATAATAATAATAGTATATTATTATAGGAGAGAGAATCGGAGGGACTTTCTTTCTCGAAATTCATGAAACTAGGATTTAGTTTGAAGGGTTTTATTTATTATTGTAGGAGACCGACCTTCTGAGTAGGAAGGCATTGCGCAAATTTTTGGTATGGACTAGTATCGGATATACTAGGATTAGCGCTTGAAGGTAAGAATTCTGGACATGATCACCAATTCTATATATTGTTTTACATGGCATGGTTTTGATCCGAGTGCATGAGCATTGGCATGCATAATATATTGTTGCATAGTATAGTTGATTTTAATGATGAACAATATGACTATGGTTGATATTATTTATATTTCTGGATATTATGTTTATCAAACAAAATTTCTTTTGATAGTTTGGACCGTGATGCTGGTCATTGAAAGATTTGATATTTCATGGTTTGACATCATGATGTGGTTTGATATCATGATATGATTTGACAGGATAATGTGAAAGGTAAAGAGTTAATTAAGAGAATACGGTGTTTGGACTAGCCATGCCATGGGATCATGGTTATACAGCCAGAGCCATGGGCTTAGTACGTGGGCCTGGCCATGGGCAGATTGTACATGGTCGATTACGAGATTGCCAGTCACAAGCTGAAGTGTGACAATGAGCTTGCCAGACACAAGCTGAAGTGTGGCACTGAGATTGCTGGTCCTGGACTAAAGCATGATCTTGGCTAGTCTAGAACCCTAAAGATAAAGATTGATTAATGAAAACTCTAAAAAAAATTTAACGATTTTAAGGTTTTGTCATACATGATATTTGAGCTATTTTGATTATATGATATGATATGCTGGTATGTTCTTTCTATTTTTAGTATATATTATTATTAATGTGATCATTTGGAAACCTTACTGGGCTATAAAGCTCACTTCCTATCTTTGTTTGTCCAGAGACTCAGGATGCATAGCAAGGATCGGGCTAGGTGTGAGATGGAGCATCATTATTGTTGAGATAGTTTAATTAGTTAGTTTTAGTTTTCGGTTACTGATACCTGTTGTAAGTTAGTGGACCAATTAGTGACTATGAATTGTATTAACAGACTGCTTAGTTATATTTTAATTATTTATATAATATTATTATTTTTGAAATGGTCTTTGAAGTGAGTGAATCTTGTGTACCTAAGTCTTGCATGATCTCTAGGATAAAACCTATGGTTTGTGCGGTCGGTCACGTAGCCGATTTCGATGCTGGATTCGGGGTGTGACAATAAAAGCAGGAAAAAAGAAAGCACACTATAGGGAAGATACCCAGTTCAGGAGTTTTATCATGCCTCACCCAGGAGCTAGAGACCACACTACACAAGCCACCCTGGGCTTTGCATGCCGTCCAAGCCCAAGATACCTAGGAAATATGCTTCATTCCAAGCCCATGGTGCCACCAAGATATCCAGGGAATATACTGCCCTCCAGGCGCCCCAGCCCATAAGCAGTTGGTGCCCCAGGCCCATTCATGACAAGCCTAGGCGCCCAAGAGGAAGACCAAGTTAAAAGAAGGAATATTCCTTCCCAACCCAACAAGGAAGTCCTTTCCCAAGTCAACAAGGAAGTGTAGTTTGTTTCAAATTTTGTAATCCTTTTCCCAAGCAAATTTTGTACTCCTTCTCCCTATCAAATTTGTAATCCAATTCTCATAAGGAGAGGACCTGGGTGAGCCTATAAATACCCACCCCCTCCCCCTCTTGTAAGCATCTATTATTCATGAATGAAACTCTGTTGAAATCTTCCCGCATCAGTTTGGTTTCAAAACGGGTTTAGGATAGCTTGCATCTTCATCAAAATCATAAAAACATTTATATCTATTTTTCTACATCATATCACCTGCAGTAGGGGTCTAGGTTTTGGTCTATTTGATCATCTTAAAAATTTTATTTTTCTCTAAAATTTGCATGGAATACTCTATTTTATTCCTGATAACTTTCATAATTTTTAATTATTTTTACCAAAATAAAAAATATAAAAAGAATCTACATCTTAGAAACCCTAACAGAAATCCTGAACTTCTGCACACAGTCTGAAAATCCTAGGTTTTGCATCATCATCTGAATTTTTCTCTGCATGAAATTTGGTAGGGATCATCTACACTGTTCATCCTCTGTTTTGAGATTTTTTTTGGTTTTTTTATACATCAAAAACCATACCAAATTCTACTTCCAAACAAATCCTGATTTTAGTTCTGCATACTTGACTAAACCAAATCTAATCAACTTCCAAACCCTACCTCACCCAAGTCCAAATTTTGTTTGATAATTTAATCAACCTAAACTTAATTTGCCACCTCATAAAAAACAAAAAATATATATTTTGTTTTTTTATTGTTATTAGATTGCATTAGGGCTCATTGAGTGTCATCATTTCATTTAATCAATCTTATGGACAATTTTCCATCTCAGATCAGGACAGGATTTCATCACATGCCCTGGGCCCAAAACAACTACCCAGCATCAGAACCCAAGCCTTAACTAAAATTAATTAGCAAGCTAATTGCTCTAGTGAGCTTAGGGATACCAACAGGTCAGGTCCAAATTGTGTGGGCCAACTAGTGCACTAAATTCTCCAGCTATTACTGAAAACTGGTGTCTAAGGCTAGAGGTCCAGAGGCAAACACCCTAAGTGGACTGGTGGTTTTTAATTAGGACCCTATCACAAGCAGGGGAGCCTCCCACCACCCTACTTCTTACGTGGCTAGTGGAAGGATTAGCTGCTGAGTTAAGTATAAGTTGAGTAGATCCATTCAATTTTGGCTCTAGGTCTAGCAAACTATAGTCCAATTTCACCTTGTATGCCTGACTGCATCATACCACCTTGCTTGTTTGGTTGCATGACCACTAGACTAGGGACCAAGTATCAACAATCTAAATCCCAACCCAGCTCAACCATGGAGCCCAATTTTGAGACCCTCATGAAGGCCATGAGTGACCAGATTCTCACCCAGATGAACCAGATGAATACTCAATTGAACTACAAGTTCGACCAATCCAATCCCCAATCCCAAAACCAGCTTGCCCAGTTGACCACCCAGATGAACCAAATAAATCTTAGATTTGACCAAATGACCCAATTCAATAATCAAGCAACCCATAAGATTGACCAGTTAACCAATAGGTTAGACCAGGTAGAAAATCGATTAGGTACCATAGAAAGAATCCAAGAGTCCAATACTGAACCTGATCCTAATTCACCCTGTTCCACCTCTCATAACCCTAGGGGAGCCCCACATCAAGACCAATTTATGGAGCCCAACCCTAGGAGAATCCAGAACTAGGGCCAATTTATGGAACCCAATCCTAGGATAGGCCCATGCCAGGAACCCTACCAGGATCCTAACCCTAGGAGGCCCAATCATGATGACCAGAACCATGATTAGAGAATCCTTAGGAGCATCAGAGTAGATCCACCCATCTTTGATGGCACCCTAGATCCCAAGGTCTACATAGATTGGGAGGGAGTCATGGAGCAATATTTTAAATGGTATGCCTTGAGTGATGAAAGAAAGTGTCAATTTGCCAAGCTTAGGCTAATTGATCAGGCTAGGTTATATTTGAAACACTTAAAGCACCTCACTAGACAAAGAAACCATCCACCCATCACCACGTGGGAGGCCATGGAGCTAAAACTTAGAGAAAAATATGTTCCCCCATACTACCAATAGTGTCTCCTAAATTAATTACAAAGATTAAAACAGGGAGCCAAGACTGTAAGAGAGTATATAACCCAGTTTGATGAATGTGCCCTTAGGTGTGCCCTAGATGAACTTGAATCAGTAACCTTATCCAAGTTTAGAGCTGGCCTTCATGAGGATATCCAGAGGAAACTGTACTTATAGGGAGTTGAACACATAAACCAGGCCTACCTGATAGCTGAAAATTTTGAGAGATTCCAAAAAGCACCATTAGCCCATCGACATGAGACCTTTAAGGCCAACACTTCTAGTTTTAGACCCAACCAAAACCCAGGTTACTCAGGCCAACCTAGCCCTAACTTAACCTGACCTAACTCCAACTCTGGCCAACCCAATCCTAATCTAGCCCATCCTAACCCTAATCCAGTCGATCCAATCTCAACCCAACCCGTCCCAACCCTAACCCATCTCGTTCCAACCTGAGTCCGAGTCAACCCAGTTCTATTAATTCTGCATCCTCTAGGAATGACAAGGATAAGGCACCAGCATTTTAGAAAGCCCCAAGCCCCAGCCCCAATGCTTGCTTTAGATGCAACAAGGTAGGTAATTATGCTAGCCTCCCACCAGATCTTTATACATAGGGGAGCTTAAGGAAGGGCCTGAACCCAATGATGATGAGGAAGAAGAGGTTTATGAAGCTGAGACAGACTTGATAGAGGAGTATGAAGGAGATGAGGAGGAATTTGATCAGTCTGACTTAATAGGGGTAGTTAGGTGCATCCTGATCCAAACCAAGACACAGGAAGATTGGCGTAGGACTAGCATCCTACAAACCTTTGTGAAAATTGTAGATAAGGTATGCAATATTATAATAGATAGTGGGAGTTGTGTTAATGCCATCTCTGTCGATATAGTTAAATCATTAGGATTGACCCCAGTTTTCCATCCTAGCCCCTATAAGGTCTCATGGATAGATTCCACATCCATTCCAATCAAGTCTAGGTGCCAAATCTTGATCAAACTACAATCATATGAGGAGAAGATTTGGTATAATGTCCTTCCTATGGGAGCCAGTAATATCATCTTAGGTCGACCATAGCTTTACGATCATGATGCATCCCTGTTTGGTCGAACCAATATCTGTACCTCTAGTCACCATGGAAAGAAATTTGTAATTCATCTGACTCAACCCAGAGATCCAGTTAGGAGAGATTCTAGTAGCCTTAGAGAAAAGAAACCAGGATTTAATCTAATTAAGGCTAATCCTGAGCCCATTGAAGGATCTAAAGACATTGATGAGTTGAGTCTAGTAGAGGAACCTGAAGAAAAGGAATTAGAGAGTAAACCTATCGAGGAGTTAAAGAAAAATGATCCTGAACCCATTATAGTATTTGAGGAACAAGTGACTGAGCCAGGATCAAACATTATAGATGAAAGTGAGGGTTCACAAGAGTTGTTCATAAAAGAAGTCCAAGAACAAGTCCCTAAAGAATAACCCCAGGAAGTAGTATCTGGTTTTGAGTCCAATTAGTCCACAGACAGATCCATCTGTCCACACCTACACTGATCTCTGCATAGCATTTGCATCAGGACATTAGTCAAAAGGAAAACATAAGTAATGAACAATAAAAAAACTTGGCTAATTCCCAAAAATAAGCTAAAGAGTTTTCTACAGGGGATTATGTGATGATCAGGCTTAGACCTGAGCGGTTCCCTCCAAGGACTGTAAATAAATTACATGCTCGCAGAGCTGGACCGTTCAAAATAATAAAGAGAGTTGGATCCAATGCTTATGTGCTCGAGTTGCCACCCGAATTAGGTATTAGTTCCACCTTCAATATTTCAGACCTTGTGGAGTACCAGGAGCCAGCAGCAAACCTAGCGAGCACTTTGAGACTATCCCTTCCCTTAAGAGTGAACCCATCCCAGAGTGTCGGCTTACAAACAGGCCTATTAGTGAGGAAAGGATTGAGCGCATCTTGGACGATCAAGCCATCAATACTCGGAACAAAGGCTATCAACGGTATTTGGTCCAATGGCAAGGTCGGCCAAAATCCAAGGACTCGTGGATCACCCAAGAGGATCTGCAGTGCCTCAACCCAGACCTTCTTAAGCAATATGAGAGCCGCATGGACCCTTACTCGACAGGGTTGAGTTCCTCCCGTCCTGGAAGAATTGGTGGGGGCACCATGATCCGACACAGATTACTGGGCCCTATCTGGTTTACTAATTAGGATTTTTTTTGAACCCTTAATAATGTATCAAGTTTTGTAATAAAAGAATTAGTCTAGTTAAGTTAAGTTAAGTTGAGTTGAGTCATGTATTAGGATTTTAAGTCCTGTGTCACTTGTATCAAAGTGAGCCAATTTTTGTAATATTCATAAGTATTATATTGAGTCCTGTAATAAGTTGAGGCAAGAAGTCCAATTGAGTCCAGTGAGTCCCTTGTCTCAACCTCATGAGTCCTGTATGAGTGTTTAAGTCCTGTAAGTATGTTACAAGTCATTGTAAGTGTGTTTCTTGACAAATTTTGTACAAAAGAGGAGGATACCCAGTTCAGGAGTTTTATCATGCCTCACCCAGGAGCTAAAGACCACGCTACACAAGCCACCCTGGGCTTTGCATGCCGTCCAAGGCGAAGATACCTAGGGAATATGCTTCATTCCAAGCCCATGGCGCTACCAAGATACCCAGGGAATATAATGCCCTTCAGGCGCCCCAGCCCATAAGCAGTTGGTGCCCCAGGCCCATTCATGACAAGCCTAGGCACCCAAGAGAAAGACCACGTCAAAGGAAGGAATATTCCTTCCCAACCCAACAAGGAAGTCATTTCCCAAGTCAACAAGGAAGTGTAGTTTGTTTCAAATTTTGTAATCCTTTTTCCAAGCAAAATTTGTACTCCTTCTCCCTATCAACTTTGTAATCCAATTCTCATAAGGAGAGGACCTGTGTGAGCCTATAAATACCCATCCCCACCCCCTCTTGTAAGCATCTATTATTCATGATTAAAACTCTGTTGAAATTTTAAGCTTGTTCTTGTGTTCTTGTGTTAAGGTGTGTGAGAGTTAATCATGAGCCCTCATCCATCTAAACCCTAGCCGACCCAAGCCTCCACTACTCAAGCCCTAAGATGCCCAAGGAGAAGAATCCCTAGCCGCCCACAAGAAAGGAGCCTTCTTCCCCTCCAAGCCTTTAGCTTCAATCAACCCTGCTTCCATCTTTCTTCAAACCCTAGTTCCTTTTTTTGCTTTCTTATTTGTTCTCTTGCTGACCTCTGATGCTTGCAGGATCCTTGAGGTGTTCACCTCCAAGGAGGAGGCCCTCTTTGCCTCCAGGAATGATCCCAAATAGCTGCTAGATCCGAGGATCTAAAGGCTTGTCTTCCAGGCGACGATCCAGAGTGCTGTGTGATCCTGTCATCGACAGGATCTCCGAATCGGTGCTTGGTATAATCTTTTCCCCTCCTGATTTCTGATTTGTTGAAGGTATACTATTCTAACCGGGGGTTTCTCAATTCCTGAGGTCCTGCTTTTATTATTTTGCACGTGTTCATATGCGGGTAGGTTAGTTCTTTTCATTACTAGTAGCCTGCTAGTCTTTCCTTGCTTTTCGTGATTTTAGCCTACAAATTAAAATTCTAAAAAATTAGTTTATGTTTTCCTGCATTCATATCGGTCTTAGGTTCATCCTGCATCACATGGCCAAGATCTTTTTGATGATTCTTTATTCAATCCATGGCACAAAAGATACATAATTGATGGGGAATACAAGAGACTCACTTTTGTTCACAAAGGACTCAAATTTTTTTCTCTCTCTCCCCTTACAAAAGCCTCAATCCATGGCACAAAAGATACATAATTGATGGGGAATACAAGAGACTCACTTTTGTTCACAAAGGACTCAATTTTTTTTCTCTCTCTCCCCTTACAAAAGCCCTCTATTCCCCGTGCACACCCTCGGTGTCCCAGGCTCTCCTAATTAAATAACCAAACTGAAAGATGATGTACATAACTCTAAATCATAGTTTTTTTATGATTTTTTTTAACAAATAAAAGTCAAAACCCAAAACAAAACAAACTCCTGTGGCTTCCCTATGCATGCGCATCTAACCCACAAGCATCGTGTCATGATGTAGGAAATGGGGCATCACATGGGCATCACATCATCAATTCTCCTAATAGAAGATATTTGCTAAACTCCAAAGAATGTCATCCCTGGAGGTCTTGCCAATCTCCACTCCTCATGTCGCTCTAAGACCGAGAGAAACTTTACTCTAATTTAACTTTTATTGAGTCACCGGCTTCATCAATATATCTACTGGATTTGCATCGGTATGAATCTTTAATAGCATGACTAGACCATCATCCACCACTTCTCTCACAAAATGATAGCGGATGTCGATATACTTTATCCAAGAGTGAAATACCATATTTTTTGCCAAGTGCAATGTACTTTAGCTATCATAATTCACCCTCATCATATTCTGCTTCACCTTGAAGTCACTAATAAGCCTCTTGAGCAGGATAGCATCTTTACATACATGTGCCATTGTAATATACTCTGTCTCTATTATTTATAGTGCCACCATGATTGAAGCTTAAATTTCTAGCTTATACACTGCCATCCATGGAAAACACATAACCTATGGTAGATATCTTCCTATCCTGATTTGCTACAAAATTAGAATCCACATATCCAATATACTTTAAACCCATTAAACCATATCACAGTGAATGATCTGATGTGCCCCTAAGATACTGGAGGATCCATAACCTATGGTAGATATCTTCCTGTCCTCATTTGCTGCAAAATTAGAATCCACATTCCCAATATAGTCTAAACCCACAGAACCATATCATAGTGAATGATTTGATGTGCCTCTAAGATACTGGAGGACCATAACCTATGGTAGATATCTTCCTATCCTGATTTGCTACAAAATTAGAATCCATATACCCAATATACTCTAAATTGATATAACCATATCATAGTTAATGATCTGATGTGCCCCTAAGTTACTGTACTACTTTCCAATGGTCACTACCTGAATTTGCTATATATCGGTTCATAACTCGCACTACTTGTATAATATTTGGTCTTGTACACACCATGGCAAGTATAAGGCTCCCTATTGCTGATGAATATGGTACTCAGATCATGTCAGCCTTTTCTAGTTCCATGCTGGGAGATTGCTCGGTCAATAATTTTAAATGAATAGAAAATAGGATAGATGCCGGCTTTGCATTCTATATATTGAAGTGCCGCAGAACCCTCTCCACATATTGCTTTTATAAAAACTAGATCTTCCTATTCTTCCTCTATTGTAGCACTTATATCTCGAGTATTTGGTTTATAGCTTTTAAATCCTTCATTTTAAACTTTCTAGTAAATTGAGTTTTCAGAATTGATATCTGACTTTTACTATCACCGCAATCATCATATCGTCAACATACAACAGCAAAAAATAGAAGCTGCCATCATCATAATTATAGAAATATGAACAATGATTTGCCTCCGATCGGTCAAATTCCAAACTCACAATGGAAGAATTAAATTGTTTGTACTAATACCTTGATGCCTATTTAAGACCCTGCAATGATTTATGTAGCCAACAAATTAACTATTTCTTATCTTTTCTGATAAAACCTTCATGTTGTACCATATAAATTTTCTGCTCTAAGTCACCATGCAAGAATACTATTTTTATATCTATTTACTCGAGCTCCAAATCCATGACTGCCATGATAGTCAAAATAACCTAAATAGTAGTTAAACAAACTATTGGTAAGAAAATCTCATCAAAGTCAATTCCTGACTTATAAGCTTAATCTTTCACCACTAGACATACTTTAAACCTCTCTACATTTCCTATCTATATCCTTTTTCACTTTATAGACCTACCGACATCCAATAGGACTCCTCCCCTTCGGTAAACTGTAAGTTCCTAGGTCTTGTTCTTTCGAAGTGACTTCATCTCTTCATCCATAGAACAATGCCACTTTCCGATATTGATAGACTCATAAGCCTTCTTATATAAAGTCGGTTCATCCTCCTCCGCCAAAGCAATATAAGCACAAACATAGTTAGTGTTGCCGCTCTCGCCGCCGCGCCCGTGCCACGGATCAGCCGATCCTTCCTGACCGCCTGGCGAGGGAGTCTCCCTTCCCGCGGAGAACCTGCAACAAAGGGGTTAGAAGACCCTGGCCGGGGATCCCGGCGAGGGAGCTCCGACGGTCAAGTCAGTAGACGACGAGAAGGAACAGACTCTCCAGCCGGACCCTCGAAAGGGCTCCAAACTTAGAGAGTTAACTGGTGAAGGAAACGCTCTGGGGACCAGAATCTCGGCTGGGCCTTCTTGCCGAGCTCGCGCCCAGTGTTCCCCTCTCGGGATCTCTGGTTTCTCTCTCGGAGCAAGGCCTTGTGCCGGTGCTTCCCCCTTGTCCCCAGGCTAATTGGCTTACCTTGTCGTCCCCAGATTCTTCCCTCTTTATCTCCCTTCGTCGTGCGTTTATCTTTTTCCTCCTCGGAAACTCCCCTCCCCCGTCCTCTTCTCTTTTCCCTTTTTGGTGAAGGAGGCCAGGCGGCTTTCCGACCTCGTCCGCCGGGCCCAGCAGGGAAAAGGCAAAGACAGAAGAGAAAGAGGGGAGGGCGGCGCTGGCAGGGCGGCCGGTCAGGCCTCGGGCTCCGTGAGAGCGCTCTCTTCCCCAAGCGTGGGCGCCATCCATCTATGGGGCCTGTTCCGTCAGGATCGGGTCTCTCGGCTGCGGGTCCTGTCGGGCCGATGCAAGTGATGTTCCGCGTTCCGCCGCCCTTTGTACGGGACGCCGTCTGGGATTCGTACGGCCCGAGGGACGGCCTCGGGGCCCGTCTCTCTCCCCGGGGCCCTCTCCGTGCGAGCGGTCTGACCTCGGCTGAGTTGGACCCGTCTCCGGGGGCCAACTGGCGAGGGGCGAGGGATCAGCCGACCTCGCTTAGGTGGACCCCTCCTGGGTGGACACCTGGCGAGGTGGCAGGAGGTCGCCTGGCTTCGACCGAGGTGGGCCCGTCTCCGGGTGGCCACCTGGCGAAGGGCGGAGAATCAGCCGACCTCGGCATAGGTGGACCCCTCCTGGGTGGACACCTGGCGAGGTGGCAGAAGGTCGCCTGACTTCGGCCGAGGTGGGCCCGTCTCCTAGTGGCCACCTGGCGAAGGGCGGAGAATCAGCCGACCTCGGCTTGGGTGGACCCCTCCTGGGTGGACACCTGGCGAGGTGGCAGAAGGTCGCCTGACTTCGGCCGAGGTGGGCCCGTCTCCGGGTGGCCACCTAGCGAAGGGCGGAGAATCAGCCGACCTCGGCTTAGGTGGACCCCTCCTGGGTGGACACCTGGCGAGGTGGCAGAAGGTCGCCTGACTTCGGCCGAGGTGGGCCCGTCTCCGGGTGGCCACCTGGCGAAGGGCGGAGAATCAGCCGACCTCGGCTTGGGTGGACCCCTCCTGGGTGGACACCTGGCGAGGCGGCAGGGGATCGCCCGACCTTGGCCGACCTCACTTAGGCGGACCCCTCCGGGCCCGGGCGCCAATGAGGTGGTAGAGGAACTCCGAGCCGAGCTCGACCTCGGCGAGGGCGGTTTGCCTTAGACAGTCGTCGGGTGGTGTAGTCTTGCCAATCCTGGCTTTGAGGATGTGGCGCTGACTTGGCCGGGGAAACATACACGTGGCTTGCTCGTATTCGGTGATACCTGAGCCTAGCCACGTCACTGTCACGGCTGTAACAGTTGCCCCCCAGCTCGCCGTTCCGTCGGGGCGTCGTAGAACGGAACGTTGGGATTAAATGCGGACATGACGTGGAGAGGCGAAGATCTTGCATCATAATTGCCACGATCCTCGTCGCCGTGGCTCGATGCAGCTGAAGTCCTATGGGGAGCCGCCACGCGTTGCCCACTTGCCCGTAATTAATGCATCGCTTCGAGGCAGAGGTCGTTACTCTGCTAACGAGGCGTCGGTGTCGGGCGTGCGCCCACGTGGCGATCATCCAGTGGCCTGAGACGGAATGACGGGTACGGCCGCTGTCGGCTGAGTTTGAAAGGGAGGGGACTTTCCAGAACGAGACCTTTTCCCTTGCTTCGTGGGCGATTTGCTGCAGGCTAACAACTCCTATTGCTCGTGCTCGTCTGTGCATTTTCGGTGAGTGCCTCCTTCTTCTCCTCTAGCCCCTCTCCTTCTTTCTTGTTTCTTTTCTGATCTTTCGCCCTTTCCCTTTCTATGGCGCGCCGTCGCCATGTCTCTTCCAACCCGGACGAGGCCGGTCCATCCCGGCCGAGGACTCCATCTTCTTCCTCCTCAGATGAGGAGACAATCCCGGAGGAGGTCCGCCGGCGTCTGCAACCCGGGGGTATCACCATTGGCATCCCCAGGGGGATCCGGTCCCCTCCGGTTGCACCTGCCATGCCCCTCCGTTCTCTTCCTGCTCTGCCTTCTCTTCCTGCTCCGCCTTCTCTTCCTGCCGGTCCCTCCGGTCATGCCTCCACCATGACCAAAGGTGATCTTTCTCTGCTCCGGGATGCCTACGGCATTCCGGGGTCAATTCGTTTGTTCGTTCCGCGGTCCGGGGAGCGCGTCACCATGAGTGGCCCCGGCCGCATAGCCTTCTACGAAGACTTCCTCCTTGGGGGTCTTCGGTTTCCTCTGCATCCTTTCTTTCTTTCCTTCCTCAGCCACTTCCGGCTTGTCCCGGCCCAGCTGGCTCCTAATGCCATCCGGGTCATCTTTTCCTTTATTATTTTCTGTCACTTCCACGGGTTCGTTGCCCGTTTTTCTCTCTTCAGGGCCTTGTTCACCCTGAAGAAGTGCTCCACCGATGACGGCTGGTGGTACATTTCGCCCCGGCCCAGGTATCTCCGGTTCGACCTCCCTTCCTCGGTCAAGGGCTGGAAGAGCTGGTTTTTCTTCGCCTCGGTCGACGATGTCGACTGGGCCTGGAGTGAACCGGACCGGACCCCGAACCGAAATTCCCGGGTCGAGTCGACGGACCAGGAGTCCTATACCCTGCTCCTGAGCGACGTGGTCCCGGCGCTCGAGGTTCTGCTCTCTGAGCAAAATCTTTTTGAGGCCGGTATCAGTCCCATCTGTGAGACCGGTGAGATTTGGCCCCACTTTGACCTCTGCCACCTCTTCTCTTCATAACCGAGCCGGCTGACTTCCTGTTTCTTTTGTTTTGCAGGGATGAAATTTTCACTGGAGAATCTCTTGGAGGGGGCAGCCCAGCGGGATGTCGTGGAGGTGGACGAGCCCGCAGCGAAGAGGGCTCACACGGAGACGAGCCGGGAGGTCGTGGCGGCGACCGTGCCCAGCCCGGTTGCTGTCATTTCCCCGCCCAGGCCACCTCAGGGCGGGGCTACTGATACTTCGGCCGCGCGACCTGGTGACGCCGCCGAGAGGGCTCCAGCGCCTGCTGCTCCGCCCATCGCCGGGCCCGTCATTGCTGCCAGCTCGACAGCGCCGCCCGTGGCGACCGCCGGCCCGTCGGTTGCGGCCTCGGCTGAGGGGGCAGCTGCTGCAGGGGCCGGCCCGAAGGCTCCGGTGCCGGTGATCACCCACCGGGACTCTGTCATCCTCGACAAAGGGCTGGCAGAGAAGATCATGGAGTACGCCTCCACCGCCCGGGACCGGCGAGCTCGGGGCGGCCGGGATTACGCGGACGCGTTGCTCGGCATCCTCCCGCAGCTCTTCACGGTGAGTCCGAGCTTCTCCCTTCTCCTTTTTTTTTTTCTTTCGGTACTTAGCTTCCTTTATTCTGACCTGTATTGCTTTTGTCATTGCAGATCGGGAACGACGTCCTCCTACTGAGGAATTTCCTCGTAGGGAACGCCAAGAGGGACTACGAGCGGGAGCTGAGACTCGGCAAGCTCGCGGCCGACATCAAGGACTTGATGGAGAAGGGGGCCGAGCTACGAGCCGATAAACAAGCCCTCCAGTCCGACCTGGCGCGTTCCGAGGAGCGGAACAAGGAGTTGGAGGCCTCCTTGTCGGAGGAGCGGACCTCCAACCAGCGCCGAACAGAGGAAGAGGCGGCGGAGAAGGCCCGCCTGCAGGCCCACTCCCAGTGGCTGGAGCGCCAGCTGGAGGAGGCCTGGCGAGACGCGGCCGCGGCGAAGGACCGGAGCGCCTATGTCAACGGGCTTCTGGAGGCAGCCAAGCGGGAGGCGCAAGAGGCTGTCCCCAAATTCCGGGCTTCCGACGAGTACACGTCGGAGGTCCGGGAGGCCGCCGTGGACTCCTTCCTGAAGGGGTTCCGGATGTGCCGGGAGAATGTGGGGGCCTTCTTCCCCCAGCTGGATCTGAGCGGAGTTGTGATCGGTGGCAGGAGGCCAGGGGGCGAGAGCAGGGCCTCCGGCACGGCCGAAGCGACTCCTGCGGCGCCGTCGACCAGCGATGCCGCGGCTCCGGAGCAGCCCCAGGAGCCGGCCGTTGTAGAAGTCGGGGACGCAGCACCCGCGCCTCCGGCAGAGGGCTCCGACCCCGCACCTCAGTGAACCCGGCGCCGTCTTCTCTTTTGCTTCTGTTTGTTGTTTTTGTTTTGTGTTGTCTCTCTCTTTTTTTTTGGGGAGTCCCGGCCTGTCGGGACTCCCAACTTGTACCGACTTCTCACATCAATGGAAATCTGACTTTATCGAAACCTTGATTCTTGTTTTGTCTCACCTTCCTTTTCCTTTCTTTCTGAGATGTCGGTTTGGAACACTTGAAACAGTTGCAGGCCTGGTCCTCCCATTGCTCAAATCGAAGGATGGGGCCTGCTGAGTTGCGTCGCAGCAGGGCAAGCCTTAAGCGGGCCCGACTTTGGGTCGCCCTCATGCTTGCGCAGGCAACACAGTTTCTGCACCGCCTTCCAGGCCGAAGCCCAGGATCTTCGGACTGAGCTCGGTACCGCAGGCTTTCTCAAGCCTTGCGCGGCTTGCTGAGCTGTGCTCCGGGCTTGCGTGGGCGAACTGGATTCGGCGCCACCTTCCAGGCCGAGGCCCAGGACCTCCGGACTGAGCTCGATGCCGCAGGCTTTCTCAAACCTTGCGCGGCTTGCTGAGCTGTGCTCCGGGCTTGCGTGGGCGAACTGGGTTCGGTGCCATCTTCCAGGCCGAAGCCCAGGATCTCCGGACTGAGCTCGATGCCGTAGGCTTTCTCAAACCTTGCGCGGCTTGCTGAGCTGTGCTCCGGGCTTGCGTGGGCGAACTGGGTTCGGCGCCACCTTCCAGGCCGAAGCCCAGGATCTCCGGACTGAGCTCGATGCCGCAGGCTTTCTCAAGCCTTGCGCGGCTTTCTGAGCTGTGCTCCGGGCTTGCATGGGCGAACTGGGTTCGGCGCCACCTTCCAGGCCGAAGCCCAGGATCTCCGGACTGAGCTTGATGCCGCAGGCCTTCTCAAGCCTTGTGCGGCTTTCTGAGCTATGCTCCGGGCTTGCATGGGCGAACTGGGTTCGGCGCCACCTTCCAGGCCGAAGCCCAGGATCTCCGGACTGAGCTCGATGCCGCAGGCTTTCTCAAGTCTTGCGCGGCTTGCTGAGCTGTGCTCCGGGCTTGCGTGGGCGAACTGGGTTCGGCGCCACCTTCCAGGCCGAAACCCAGGGTCCGCGATCTGAACCCGATGCCGTAGGCCTTCTTGTCGAAGTTAGAAGGAAGTGTTTGAAGTGGGGAAGCTTTGTTACAGAAACTGGGAGCCTTACATCACTGATAGTACATCCTCAGGTTCTAGGAGTTCCACGTCCGGGGGAACCTGGCACCTCCCAATTCTTCCAAATAATATGCTCCATGAGGGAGGGCTTCGGCCACCCAATATGGGCCTTCCCAGCTGGGCGATAGCTTGCCGCATTCCCGTGGCTGGGAGGCTTCGGCGCACCGGAGGACCAGGTCTCCGGGACGAAAAACCTTCGGCCGCACTCGGGAGTTGTAATATCTGGCTACACGTTGCCGGTACGCCGTCATTCGGATCCGGGCCTTGTCCCTCGTTTCCTCGAGAAGGTCTAGGTTGAGCATCATCCTGGCTGGGTTTTCTGTCTCGTCGTATTGCTCCACGCGCAGCGTGGGTAGGCTGAGCTCGATCGGGATGACTGCCTCGACTCCGAAGACGAGGTTGAATGGGGTTTCGTCGGTAGCCGTCCTTGGGGTGGTGTGGTATGCCCAAAGGATGCTGGGAAGCTCGTCGGCCCACCTGCCCTTGGCTTGGTCCAGCCGCGCGCGGAGGCCCTGAAGAATGGTCCTGTTCGTGACTTCGGTCTCCCCGTTGGTCTGAGGGTGCGCCACCGAGGTGAAGCGATGCTTGATGCCGAGGTCACTGCAGAATTCTTCGAACTCCCGGCAGTCGAACTGGCGTCCGTTGTCGGTGACCACAGTGTGGGGGAGGCCGAAGCGGCAGACGATGGACTTCCAGAAGAACTTGGCGACGTTTGCTTCGGTGATCCTCGCCAAGGGTTCGGCCTCGACCCACTTCGTGAAGTAGTCGATAGCCACTATCAAGAACTTCCGCTGGCCAGACGCCGGCGGGAATGGGCCCAGGAGGTCCATCCCCCACTGGGCGAACGGCCAGGGGGCTGAGAGCTGAGAGATTGGGTTGGAGGGTTGCCGCTGCACCGTGGCGTGACGCTGGCACCGGTCGCACTTCTTCATGAAGTCGGCGGCGTCTTCCTTCATTGTCTCCCAGAAGTAGCCCTGACGGAGGGCCTTGTACGCCAATGCCCTGCCCCCCACGTGGTTCCCGCAGATGCCTTCGTGAATCTCCTGGAGCACAAGCTTGGCTTCTGTGGGTCCTACGCACTTGAGGAGGGGGTAGGAGTAGGATCTTCGATACAGCTGCCCGTCCATTAGGACGAACCGCACAGCCTTCTTCCTGATGAGGCGGGCCGCCTCTCGATCCTCCGGCAGGGTGCGGCTGGTGATGTACGCAGTGTACTTGTCCATCCAGCTGGGCCCCTGGCTGACCTGGTGGACCCCCACCGGTGCTTCGAGGCTTGGGACCTCAAGGCGCTCCACATGAGCGCGTCCCAGCATCGTGTCCGGCAGGGTCGCCAGCCGAGAGAGGGCATCCACGCGGGCGTTCTCCCCGCGGGGGATATGGAAGATGTTGAAGCGCCGGAACTTGGACGCGCCCGCCTTGACGAGCTCCAAGTACTTCGCCATTTGGGGGTCGTGTGCGACGTACTCCCCGGATACCTGCCCCGCCACGAGCTGGGAGTCAGTGAAAGCTCTGAGGTTGGTCACGCCCAGCTCGCGGGAGACTCTCAGTCCGGCAAGAAGTGCCTCGTACTCCGCCTGGTTATTTGTTGCGGGGAATTGAAAATGGAGTGCACACTCGGCGACGACCCCGTCGCCGTTGGCAAGGATGAGCCCAGCTCCGCTCCCGCCGGAGTTTGAGGCTCCGTCTACATGGAGGATCCAGGCGTCCTCTCCGGGCTCATCGGTGCCAACCTCCATCGGCTGGGCCGGGGGGCCTTCCTCGGGCTCCTTGCCCAAGCCTGCACATTCGACCAAGAAATCGGCCAGCACCTGCGCCTTCATGGCCGACCTTGGCCTGTATGTAATGTCGAACTCGCTGAGTTTCAGTGCCCATTTGGCCAATCGTCCCGAAGTATCGGGTCGGCTGAGCACCGCTTTCAGCGGTTGATCCGTCAGGACAGCGATGGGGTGCGCTTGGAAATAGGGCCTGAGACGCTGGGCAGACACTATTAGCGCAAAAACAAGTTTCTCGGGCCGGGAATACCTGAGCTCCGCATCTCGGAGGAGTTTGCTGGTATAGTACACCGGCCGCTGGAGCCCCTGGTCGTCGGTTCGGACCAAGACAGAGCTGACGGCCTCCGGGGTAACCGCCAGGTAGAGGGTAAGCTCCTCTCCCTCCTCGGGCCTGGACAGCAAAGGTGGCGATGCAAGCATCTTCTTCAACTCCTCGAAGGCTTGCTGGCACTCCTCGGTCCAAGCAAAACCATTCATCTTCCTCAGCACCTTGAAGAAGGGACGGCAGCGATCCGCCGACCTGGAAATAAAATGGCTAAGGGCCGCGACTCGGCCGGTCAGTTGCTGCACTTGCTTCTTGGAGGTGGGCTGCTCCATGTCCAGGATGGCCTGGACCTTCTCCGGGTTGGCCTCGATTCCTCTTTGAGTCACCATAAACCCTAGGAACTTCCCGGCGGAGACGCCGAAGGCGCACTTCGCCGGGTTCAGCTTCATCTGATGGCGCCGGAGTTTGCCGAACGTCTCCGTCAAGTCAGCCACGTGGTCCGAATCGAGTTTGCTCATCACCAGCATGTCGTCCACGTACACCTGCATGTTGCGGCCTATCTGGTCTTTGAAGATTTTATTGACCAGATGTTGGTACGTCGCCCCTGCGTTCTTGAGGCCGAAAGGCATCATCCTGTAGCAAAAAGTCCCGCGGTCCGTTATGAAGGCAGTGTGCTCTTCGTCCTCCGGGTTCATCCGGATCTGGTTGTATCCGGAAAAGGCGTCCATGAACGATAGGAGGCGATGCCCCGAGGTGGCGTCGACCAGCTGGTCGATCTTTGGAAGAGGAAAGCTGTCCTTTGGGAAAGCTCGGTTGAGGTCGGTGTAGTCCACACAGATCTTTCACTTATCGCTACTCTTCTTTACCATGACCACGTTTGCCAGCCAACTGGGGTATTGTACCTCTCGGACAAAACCGGCGGCGAGGAGCTTCTCTACCTCTTCGTTGATCGCCTTCTGCCTCTCCATGGCGAAGCTTCTCTTCTTCTGGCGGATCGGGCGGCAACTTGGGTCCACGTTCAGCTTGTGCATGATGACCTCGGGCGGGATGCCCGGCATGTCGGCCGCTGACCAGGCGAACACGTCGGCGTTGGCGCGGAGGAACTCCAGCAGGCGGGTTCGCTCTTCCTCGGGGAGCTGGGCCCCGACTTGCACCATCTTCAGGGGATCCGAACCGAGGGGAAAAGTCAGCAGGCGCTCTACGGGCCCTCCCCTAGGTTCCTTCTCTCTCAGATCGAGGTCATCAATATCATGGGCGAGCTCCGCGCCCCTGGCGCCTGGGACCGTCTGGAGGCAGAGCGGGACTGGCTGGATCGTCCCCTTCATCTCCCCGAGCCCGGAAGGCATGGGGAACTGCACCAACAGCCTCCTCGTGGAGATGGTGGCGTCCAGTTGGTTGAGCCCGGGACGCCCGAGAATGGCATTGTAAGGCGAAGGGAGCCTGACGACGGTGAATGTTATTAGGACGGTCACCTGCCGGGGCGGGGATCCGGCAGTGACCGGGAGAGTGATCTCCCCCTCGACCCCCACTGAGTCCCCTGTAAAACCTACCAGGGGGGTGTTCACTGGCTTCAGCTGTTCGGGGGACAAGTTCATCCGAGAGAAAGCATCGTAAAAAAGTACGTCAGCCGAGCTTCCACTATCCACCATGATTCGATGTACAGGATGCTTCACGATGGTCATCTCGACCACCACGGCATCGTTGTTTACATTATCATTAATTTTCCCTCCCTTGGGAGGGATTACATTCTCCGGGACTTCCCGGGCCCTCTTCATTGCTCGGACGGACCCGTGTGAGATCATGCCCACGGGCTTCTCCGTTGGGCGGTTGTCGATCGCAGGGACAGGTGGTAGGGCCACGAGCGGCCGCCCTTCAGAGGGGGCCTCGTTCTTGACGAACTTCCTGAGGTAACCCCTCGTGATTAGCTCCTCAATCTCCCGCTTCAGATGGCGACACTCCTCCGTGTCATGCCCGTGCTCGCGGTGGAACTGGCAGTACTTCGATTTGTCTCGGACGGCTCTCGGGTTCTGAGGAGGAGGTCGGCGGAGGTAGCGCTCGCCCTCGATTTCCATGAGGATCTTCGTTCGAGGTGCGAGGAGGGGGGTGTACCTCCGCTCGGGAGTGGCTTCGCCCCTCAGCCTTGGATTTGGGCGAGGGTCGGCAGACGGCCTGGGCCTCCGAGCTCCTGGGGTGTCCCTCGGGAGCGGCTTCTTCGGAGTCTTCCCGTCCAGCTCTCGACGGGTGCGGTCAGTCTCCTCCGCTCGGATGTACTTATGGGCGCGGAGGAGGAGCTCGGAGTACGTCCTGGGCGGCTTTTTGTCCAGGGAATAGGTTAAGCGGGACGTCTTAAGCCTGCGCTTCAAAGCTAGCATGGCGACGGGCTCGTCCAAGCTGTAGATCTCCAGGGCTGCGGTCTTGAACCGGGTGATGTAGTCCCGGAGCAGCTCCTGGTCCTGCTGGCGGATGGAAAAGAGGCTGTCCACCTCTCTTGGCACCTTTCGACAAGCGTCGAAGTGCGCCACGAACTTTCCTTCCAACTGATGGAAGGAGCAAATGGATCCGGGCTCGAGGCGGGTGAACCAGACTCGAGCGGCCTTCCGAAGGGTTGCCGGGAAGGCGATGCATAGAAGGGCGTCGGCGGCCCCCTGGACCCTCATGAGAGCCTTATAGCTCTCCAAATGATCCAGGGGGTCGGTGGTCCCGTCGTAGGGATCCACCTGCGGCATGCGGAACCGTTTCGGGATTGGTTCCACCAGGATTTCTTCAGAGAAAGGGGGGCGGGAGTCGTAGCCCGCCGGGTCTGCCGACGAGTTCTGCAGGTCGGCGAATCGGCGGGCGAACTCCGCCAGCTTGCGCTCATGCTCCTCCAGGCGCCTCTCGGCCTGGCGCCTGATGGCTTCATCGGTGGAGTCCTCCACCGAGGCTGTGGGTGAAGGGGGCGCCGATCGGTCTCGGCGCGAGGTCTGGCCTCGGCGTCGCTTGCTGCGATGCGCCATTTCGGCCCCGTCGGCCGGGGATCGACTCTCGTGATCCTCCGAACCGGAATAGTTTCTCTTTGTGGGAGCTTGGTGGCTCCCCCGGGGGTTGGAGATGGCCCTCGGATGGGATGGCCTGCCCTGGATTGAGCGCAGGCTCCCACGTTGCCCCGCGGCACGGGCCGCGGGGGTCCCTGGCTGCGGCTGAGTGGCCAGGGACCGTTGCTGATGCTGAAGATGTCGGACCACTGAGGTCAAGGTCTGCAGCTGCTGGACGATGGCCGCAAGGGATCCGTCCACCGGGGTAGGCTGCTGTGGAAGAGGAGGGGGAGCCGGAAGCTCCCTTTCGGGGCTGTGGCCCCCTGGAGGGGAGTGGACATCCCCCACACGGCTGGTGGATGCCTCGCGACCACGAGTGACCACCATTGCTGGAGAGCGTGACACCTGCAGAAAGCTGGTTCCCACTAGGGGTTAGTGTCCTGCCCCCCTACCTGGCGCGCCAATCTGTTGCCGCTCTCGCCGCCGCGCCCGTGCCACGGATCAGCCGATCCTTCCTGACCGCCTGGCGAGGGAGTCTCCCTTCCCGCGGAGAACCTGCAACAAAGGGGTTAGAAGACCCTGGCCGGGGATCCCGGCGAGGGAGCTCCGACGGTCAAGTCAGTAGACGACGAGAAGGAACAGACTCTCCAGCCGGACCCTCGAAAGGGCTCCAAACTTAGAGAGTTAACTGGTGAAGGAAACGCTCTGGGGACCAGAATCTCGGCTGGGCCTTCTTGCCGAGCTCGCGCCCAGTGTTCCCCTCTCGGGATCTCTGGTTTCTCTCTCGGAGCAAGGCCTTGTGCCGGTGCTTCCCCCTTGTCCCCAGGCTAATTGGCTTACCTTGTCGTCCCCAGATTCTTCCCTCTTTATCTCCCTTCGTCGTGCGTTTGTCTTTTTCCTCCTCGGAAACTCCCCTCCCCCGTCCTCTTCTCTTTTCCCTTTTTGGTGAAGGAGGCCAGGCGGCTTTCCGACCTCGTCCACCGGGCCCAGCAGGGAAAAGGCAAAGACAGAAGAGAAAGAGGGGAGGGCGGAGCTGGCAGGGCGGCCGGTCAGGCCTCGGGCTCCGTGAGAGCGCTCTCTTCCCCAAGCGTGGGCGCCATCCATCTATGGGGCCTGTTCCATCAGGATCTGGTCTCTCGGCTGCGGGTCCTGTCGGGCCGATGCAAGTGATGTTCCGCGTGCCACCGCCCTCCGTACGGGACGCCGTCTGGGATTCGTACGGCCCGAGGGACGGCCTCGGGGCCCGTCTCTCTCCCCGGGGCCCTCTCCGTGCGAGCGGTCTGACCTCGACTGAGTTGGACCCGTCTCCGGGGGCCAACTGGCGAGGGGCGAGGGATCAACCGACCTCGCTTAGGTGGACCCCTCCTGGGTGGACACCTGGCGAGGTGGCAGGAGGTCGCCTGGCTTCGGCCAAGGTGGGCCCGTCTCCGGGTGGCCACCTGGCGAAGGGCGGAGAATCAGCCAACCTCGGCTTAGGTGGACCCCTCCTGGGTGGACACCTGGCGAGGTGGCAGAAGGTCACCTGACTTCGGCCGAGGTGGGCCCGTCTCCTGGTGGCCACCTGGCGAAGGGCGGAGAATCAGCCGACCTCGGCTTGGGTGGACCCCTCCTGGGTGGACACCTGGCGAGGTGGCAGAAGGTCGCCTGACTTCGGCCGAGGTGGGCCCGTCTCCGGGTGGCCACCTGGCGAAGGGCGGAGAATCAGCCGACCTCGGCTTAGGTGGACCCCTCCTGGGTGGACACCTGGCGAGGTGGCAGAAGGTCGCCTGACTTCGGCCGAGGTGGGCCCGTCTCCGGGTGGCCACCTGGCGAAGGGCGGAGAATCAGCCGACCTCGGCTTGGGTGGACCCCTCCTGGGTGGACACCTGGCGAGGCGGCAGGGGATCGCCCGACCTTGGCCGATCTCACTTAGACGGACCCCTCCGGGCCCGGGCGCCAATGAGGTGGTAGAGGAACTCCGAGCCGAGCTCGACCTCGGCGAGGGCGGTTTGCCTTAGACAGTCGTCGGGCGGTGTAGTCTTGCCAATCCTGGCTTTGAGGATGTGGCGCTGACTTGGCCAGGGAAACATACACGTGGCTTGCTCGTATTCAGTGATACCTGAGCCTGGCCACGTCACTGTCATGGCTGTAACAGTTAGCAAAAGGAATTAAAAAAAGTGTCATAGTCATCATATCTCGCAGGAAGTCTAATAACTCTCATAGACATCTCGGACTCCATTGGTAGCTCTTCTTGTGAGATAGCATCTTCAGATCGTTACGAAAACTCCATGCTTGGTTTATTATCAACTACCTAGTCATCAATTTGTGCTTGATCTATTGCACCTCATCACATGTATCAAAGAACTCAATAGGAATAGTTACTTCATCATCTTGCTTCTCCTTGGTGCCTTGAAATGATTTTTCATAGAAAATAATATCTTAGCCAATAATAATCTTGTGGATAGTAGTGTCCCATAATCGATACCCTTTTACTCCTTTAGTATAGCCAAGAAAGATGTACCTTCAAGAGATCTTGTCCAAAATCCAAAACAAAACAAACTCCAATGGCTTCCCCCATATGCACGCATCCAACCCACGGACGTCGCGTCACGACATAGAAAATGGACCGTCACATGGGCTTTACGTCATCAATTCTCCCACTGGAAGATATATGCCATGTTCCAAAGAATGTCATCCCGTAGGCCTTACTAACCTTAACTATTCACGTTGCTTCAAGATCAAGAGAAGCTTTACTTCAATTTAACTTATCTCGAGTCATCAACTTCATCGATATATTTATTGGATTTGTATCGGTATGAATCTTCTATAGCATGACTAGACCATCATCTATCACTTCTATCACAAAATGATAGCGAATATTGATATGCTCTGTCCGAGAGTAAAACACCAGATTTTTCATCATGTACAATGTGCTTTGACTATCACATTATTGCTCTTCCATTTGGTATGTATTAAGATCCAGCACATTCATGTTACATGCTTTAATCAAGAAGAGGGAGAGATGACCGACAGGGACTCAAAAACTCACTTAAGCTTTTACATTTTGGTATAATATTAACAGTTTCTTTTGATGTAAATATAATAATTATTCACAAAAAAGAAGAAAGATAGCCATACAAAGTCTCAGCATTGTGTGAACACGGCATTGTGTTTTTTTGCATGGAATGAACACTCCGCTCCATCGTAATACAATATGCTTGCATAGAAAAGCAAGGTCTTGTGATCGTGTTTGCTGTTTTACCCAGTTAGGTGGCTTCAACTGCTTCCTAAGAAATCATCTAATCTTGCTTGGGGAAGGATCTTAGGTCTCAAAAATCTACTCCCTGAGAAAATAATGAATTTTCCTAAATCACATAATAAGCTGACCGTTGATTTTGAATATTTGCCATGGACCGCGTCCATTCCTGTTGGCCACTAATCTCCAACAACTCCAAATACATGTTTGGTTTGTAGCGGTTGGACTTTGAAATTGGAATGAAAATGATCGACTTGCATTCCAGATTTTTAACTCAGGAGAGTTGCACTGTCATTTTCTGATTATAGAGAAAAATGGGATGCCCCAATCTTTCAAAATCTGTCATATAATATTTAATTTTTTTTTTTTATTTAAATCACAAACCAAATGATTGGAGAATATGACCATTAATTTCAATACATTCTAATTTTGATAGTGAACTAAACGCAAATTCGTCGACAAGTAGAGGACCGGTACGGATTTTAGAAATTATATATAATAATATAGAATAAGAGAAACCAATACCTATATGCGTGGATGATTAATTTTTCCATTCTCTGCACCGCTTCGTCCTAATTTTCCACCCACGTGTTAACTGGGAAACTTCCTCAAACTTTTACTCGGACAATAGCAAATACATCGGGGAAAGCATTTCAAAACTGTGTTTCAGAAACACCATCTTCTATTTTGTTTTCCAGGCCACTCCTTGTTTATGAAGAGGACAACCAGACTCGATGCCTTCATCTAGGCTCTTAAAGACCGACGGCTAACCTCCAGCAAGTTCAATTCCATTTAGCGACTGACTTCTTGCAACCAGTACAAAGCCCGCTAAGGCGCAGAAACGAATGGATAATGGTACTCCCTTTATCCAAAACATTGACGTTTTGGATACAGGGAGTGGGGGCATCTATTACAGTAGTAAAAAAATCTATTCGGCACTGACACAACATCCTCGTAGGTGGCTGGCATGGCCACGTGCTTCATGGGTACCCCTAGTCTTCCATCAAAAGAAGATGGTGGGCCCACTTGTTCTAAGAAGGGATTGGCCCCTGTGGCGGCCAATTCGGCACCTTGGCCAGCCCACTTCGACCACGTGCGGAGTCCAGCTTCGTGGCAATTTAGCACATGTCCAATTTGGCACGTCGCCTACGGTATCTCGTCCACGGTATGCCCGTACCTCAATCCGTGTGCATGGGAGATGCTCGCACCCAGATCCATCCGCATGGTCCAGCCCCGCTCGGCACACCCGCGCGCTCTGCCCATGGCTCCGCCCACATGGAGTCCTTCTGCCCGCAGCATCCCTAGCTCCGGCTCCAGTCCAGCTTGGCACATCCGCGCGCTCCGCCCGCAGCTCCACCCGCGGCTCCGCCCGCGTGGAGTCCGTCTGCCCGCGAGAGGCCCGCACCTTGGCTCCACATGCTCTGGCGCCCAGTCCACCCACGAGAGGCCCGCACCTGGGCTCCGCCCGCTTCGACGCCCAGTTTGCCTGTGGGAGGCCCGCACCTCGGCTCGGCCCAGATCTGCCCAGTCCGGCTCGCCTCCGCCCAGTCCGACATGCCTGCACACCCAGTCCGACATGACCTCGGTGCTCCCAGTTCCCCGCTCCAGTGGGGTTCCAAGCACCCCGATCCGCGCACGTGGAGAGACTCTGTGTGCCGCGCCCCGATCCATGCGCATAAAACGACTCTGCATACCGCACCTTGATCTGCATGAATGGAGGGAATCTGCATGCCTCGCGCCGCGCACCTCGGTCTGTGTGCATGAAGAGCCTCCGCCTGCCTCGTCTTGATCCGCATGCCACGGTCCGTCTCCATCCCATGTACGCTTCTCAATGTACAGGTATGTAAGAGACCTGGATGGCAGCCCCGACATGTAAAATCACCATCCCTGCCAGACTTGCTATAGGCCCTGTAGCGTGCCGCCCGCAGGGGGGGCTACATTAAAGCCTTCCAGAACACTTTTTACACCAATCAGGAAGGAGTGCCCCATCCGAGGCACTGTGCTCCTTCACCAACCTCCTGAATCGCCCAGTAGAAGAAGGTTCACCAACCTATCTAAACCTCTCAGGCCTACAGAAGCCCCACAGGTATATACCAAGACCAGCACGCCTCTCCAAACGACAAGAGTTGCTTGTCTACATAAGATCAGCATGAAGAGGTAAGGGGAGGTAAGAGACAACGGACGCTCTTCATTCCTACATCATCTTCCATTTTTATCACCCTCTAAAAGCAGAGAGTTCCCCAAGCTCTCCACCCCAAAGGTCTTCTGTTCCCCTCGATCGTCCCACTTACTTGATGGTTGGAGTTTCTTCGCCGGAATCCCCGGCCCAGGTCTCTCCTGTTTTGCAGGTCCGCCTGATGGAGAGAGTCGATTCACGAGGCTGGAGGCCGAGCGCCCAGCGAGAGGGACCTGACGCACCTGAGCTATGGGCCACGACGATCCAGGCGGCAACAATATATGTGCTACATCATTTTTGAAAAAAATAGATATTTGATGGTATATGATGCATGTTTTTGTATGTATCAATATTAAGCTATAATAAATACTTGAAATAAAATATTATGCTTTATATTTTTCTTTAATATTATTTATCTATTATTTTTAAATTATATTATTATATTGGTGTGAATGTGAGGGGCCGGGATTATTACTGGATCATAAAGCTCACGACCTTTCTTTTTTCCTTTTTCGGAGTTGTAGGATGTATAAGCTTTGCTATGGTTGGGATCAAGGTTGAAAGGATTAAATAGATAGCGCATTATCGGTACTACTTTACTAATTGAATTATCAATATTAATTAGAAGATTGAGTTTTGTAAATTGAATAAGTTTTGTTATTTTTTAATATGGAATATTTTGTTATAAATTAAGATCCCAAGAAAGAATAATACTCGGCCTCCAAAATATTATCCCTGGAATAAGGCAAACAATGTGCATTCCCTCGATTATTAAAATCCGGCCAACCATTGTGAGGATTAAAGTAGAGATTAGAAGAATGATGAGATGTATCTAACATCATTTGATTTTGATTAAAAAATTGATTGATTTTTCAAATGCATTAATTAATAACCGAAATTTGTACTCTCCATTGAGACTCAATTTAATAAAGCTGAATATATATGATGTTTTTCTTGGTTTTTTTTATGGATTAAATAATTGTTTTCAACTCGTTGATTGACCCACTCTATTAATAAATAAGTTATATGAATTAAGAAAGTTTAACGATCAAAGATAAAAATTTGTAATACGAAGTTCACTATCAATTCTGCAAGCGACATACCATAATTAATTTCATACTTTTAAAATGATTTTTTTTTTTTTCTTTTGCCTGAAGTGTAAGTGAGAGAGCAAGGCACTCCCCCAACTACTAGTTGGGTAGTTCTTCCATATAACATGTGCATGGCTTTTTTTCAATCAAAAAAATAAAAAGAATAGTTATTAACTAGAAGATCCCTATTACTAATTAGCATCTTCCACCACCATTTCCCTGACAAGGCCAGATTAAATTCTCTTTGGTAAATTGCTTGGCTATGACAAAACAAGATCTGAAGGAGCTCTGGGATGCTAATAATTTATATAAATACATAATTAAAAATTATTATGCCTAAATATATATATATACATCCTAGATCCTAAAATGCTACCGGTCAAAAGCCTGCCGCTATTAGCTATTTCAGCCAGTTTGGTGGCTTCAACTGCTACTTTGGAAAACAAAAGTGAATATGTATCTCGTCATTCCCCCTGGTAAATCGCAGCGGCATGAGCTAATAGGATGGTTGATGATTTCTTATTGCGACCATATCAAAATCTCAGTTAAATATAATATATCCGGTTCTCGAACGACTGGGTTTTGGTTGCAACAAGATCCCCATTCATTGATAGAAGAAGTTATCATAAGAGAATTGAACGAGACAAACCTTAACCAATGGGGAGACGGATCGATATAATAAAATCGCATTTTCTTTTATCTCTAAAATAGTTTGTCACGGTCTTCCATCCACATATATTATCACGGAGGACTTCGTCCAACTTGAACTAGAACGAACACATGGGAAACACTAGAAAATCGTCACCTACACATGGGAATACTCTTCCTCTTTTAGTAAAAAAGTTGCATGACTGATTCAAGCCTGTGAACACACAAAGTCCCACATCTCCCTCTATATATATTCACCTCCTCCAAGCTATTTGGCCAGTAACACCTTAATCCATATCCCTTTGTTATTCTTCAGCTAGCTAGAAATTAAGAGAGAGCAGATGGCTGCCCATTTCCTCTTCCTTGCTCTCCTTGCTCTGGCTTCATCTCATGCCATAGCTTCTGATCCTAGTCAACTCCAAGACTTCTGTGTTGCTGATCTTAAATCAGATGGTACTCCTATTCAACATCTATCTTATTATTTACCATATCTAATAGCATGCATGCTGTGTAATTTTCCTGCAAAGACACTAACGAGTTCCTATCATATGTCTTAATTTATACTTAACCTTTCTTCTTGCAATTGTTGATGCAGTGTTTGTAAATGGGTTCTTTTGCAATGACCCGAAGCTTGCCAAAGCCGAAGATTTCTTCTTCTCTGGCCTTGACAAGCCACGTGACACTGGAAATAAACTTGGCTCCAATGTGACTCAAGTCAATGTGAACCAAATTCCTGGGCTCAACACCCTTGGCATCTCGCTCGCTCGCCTAGACTTTGCACCCTACGGTGTCAACCCTCCTCACATCCACCCTAGGGGAACTGAGATCCTTTTAGTGTTGGAAGGCACGCTCTACGTCGGCTTCGTCACATCTAATAACCCCAAAAACCAGCTCTTCGCCAAGGTCCTTAAGAAGGGAGATGTGTTCGTATTTCCTCAAGGTCTCATCCATTTCCAATTCAACTACGGGACGACGAATGCTGTTGCTATTGCCGCTCTCAGCAGCCAGAACCCTGGAGTGATCACCATAGCCAATGCAGTCTTTGGAGCAAAGCCACCAATCTCTGATGATGTTCTTGCCAAGGCCTTTCAACTGGACAAGAAGGCCGTAGATTGGCTCCAGGCCCAATTCTGGATGGACAACCACAACTAGCCAGGAAACTGCATGCAAACGTCTTGATGTAAAAGTTGGACTGAATTATTTATGCCATTCTATTTGTATAAGCAAACAATACCTATCGATCTATTTGCATAAACACCAATATATATCAATTTTGATCGACACCTCGATCTTTTTAGTCATCTCGCCAACTTCTAAAACTTTAAACACTTAGCAAGAGAAACGAAATTTTCAAGCTGCCCACAAGCCGAGCAAGCAAAATATGGATGCATATCCTATATAACTTGTCTGCCTCACGAGACACTTGAATCACAAGAATCTATCAAAAAACATGAAGCAATTTTCTATTTAATGTCCAACGCAAAAATATGTGGATTGCACAAATCCAACAATAAATTATCATGAAATTTTCTATTCTTGATGCCCAAGGAATGATACAAATTAAGGGCAGTAGCCCCACGAGACACACATCTCGTACGACTTATTAGCTTCATGAGATATGAAATGCATAATACCAAAATTATACAAATTCATATTAAGTGTGCATTTTACCCCTGCTTATCATGGTTTCTTGATCCATATCATGATTATATTTCATAATTTATGCATGCAATTAAGTGGCCACATTGATGTAAGAAATTCAAACTATAGTGTCACAGTTGCACCAACAATAAGATCATAAGTTCTATTTGCGAGGTACTTGGATACACTATATAATCTCCATCTTAGCTTTCGTTGGATATCCATCATTCACAATATTTGTTATATCATGTTTAAATTGATTTGAATCTCCCTTCAGGATCTATTGGTCAAGTTTTCATCGGGTGGTCGTGTCCTTTCTGTCCTATTATCTTTCCTCCATGAATATAGCCACTTTATGATTTTCCCTAATTATTAGTTTCAGTTATATATGAGAGGGATCAATTAAACGAATCAGCAAGAGATTTAAGCTCTAATCCCTAAATCAATATAAGTTTGATTGATTTAGATGTGCTAAGCATAGACTAGCAAACAGTAGTAACTGAGTTCATTATTAATAGAGGTAAGGACTCTTGGACATTAACACGTATATATAAGTTTATTTATATACTGCATGTTTTTGGTTTTATGTCGCTGATTTTGATGAATATATAATTGACGATATGATTACTTATATTTTATATATTATATATTTTATCACTATAAGAAAATAAAGTATTAGCGATGGTTGATTAGCTACCGCTAATAATGGCATATAATGACACCAAAAATGATGGAAAAAAAGCCATCACTAATAATATTAGCGACGGAAATTTGGCTATTAGCGATCGCAAATACCATCGCTAATAATCTTTAAAATTTTAAAGAATTTTATTTTTTAAAAAAGATTATTGGTGATGAATTTTAAACTATTAAAGATGGTAAATTGCCATCACTAATAATACTTAAAATTTTTAAAAAAATATTTTATAAAAAATACTATTAGTGATGGTGTTTTGATTACTAGTGATGGCAGTTTACCATTGCTAATAGTTATCAAAATTTTAAAGAATTTTATTTTATAAAAAATATTATTAGTGATGGATTTTAAACAATTAGAGATGGCAGATTGCCATTACTAATAATCTAAATAACTTTGTTTTATTGAAAATACTATTAATGATGGTGTTTTGCCCTTTAGCGAAGGCAATTGGCCATCGCTAATAGTGATCACGATAAATTAAGTATTCTCGATGGGTATTAGCGATGCAAGATATGTCATCGGTAATATAATTAATATCAATGACATTTTGGTAATTAGCGATGGCAGATTGCCATCGCTAATAATCCTCGTATATAAATAATAGTTCGCCCGTTTTTCCATCATTTCCACTAGTGGCTTTTCATCTTCCCACCTCCCCCCTCTCCCGGGCGCCTCCCCATGTCGCCAAGCTTTCCCTTACTACCTACAAATAGTGCCTCTCCATGCCACAGAGCTTCCCCCTATCTCCTTGCTTTTCATCTTCTCTCGCCCCCCCCAAGCACTTCTCTACGTAGTCGAGCTCCCCTAGATGCCCGCTCGCTACTGCAGATGAATGGTGCCTCTCCATGGCATCGAGCTTTTCCCTGCCGCCACTCACAATGCTGAGCTTCACCAGTGTCCCGCCTGTGTCTTTTCATCTTCTCTTGAACCCCCAGGTGCCGTTCCCTATCACCACTCGTGGCCATCAAGTCACCATCGGTGCCTGTCCCTGTCGCTAAGCTTCCCCTCGGCGCCTCTTCCTGTCACCGTCTTCCCTTGCCCCTCCCCGCCATCGATCTTCTCCCCCTCGGCTCCTCTCCCTGCCACCGTCTTCCCTCGCCCCTCCCTATTGTATTTCATCTAGCTACCTTTCCAAGACTCTAATTTCGGTATTATACTCTTCCATAACTTGCTATATTCTTTCTTCTATTTGATTATAACTTGCTGTATTCTTTCTTCTATTTGATTATAGTATTTAGTGGTAAGTACTTGCATTTTTTTCTTTTAAGATTTTGATGTTTTTATTGATTTCTCTTAGTCTAGTTCCCTTAGCCATTTTTTTCTTCTCAGGTAAATTGGTTATGATATTTGAATCTTTTTTTTCACCCCTATTTTGACTTCTTTTAAGACTATTTTGAGTAATTTTTTATAGAATTTTGTTGGATTTTTATCTTAAATGCTCCTGGCAAGAAAAATCTCAACCAAGGTTGACTATGATGAGCACTTAGGTCAGGTTGCTATTCCAGATTAATAGAATAGTAATCACTCCTTTTTTAAACTTTGGTACATACCATATCTGCCTTGTATTTGTATTGTCAGATTAGCAATGGAGGTGGAGACTACATGAGAGCCATCACTAAAAATTACTTTTTCATGCTATTAGATTTAATTAATTAATTAATTAATTATTTTATTAAATAAATGCTTATTATTGATTTAATTAATTAAATTTTTATTTATTTATTTATTTAGTTTTTTAATTAATTAGTTAACTAATTAATTAATTAGAGATTTATTTATTGATTTAATTAATTAGATATTTATTTTTATTTAGTTATTTATTTTTTAATTAATTTTTTATTTAATTAATAATATGTTAATTTAATTAAATAATTAATTAATTAGGTATGCATAAATGCATGTCCTTTATGCATGAGGGTCGAGTATGTTGGGTGTGGAGCCATATCTGTTGCCCGGTAAGCAATCCAATAGGGGAGGTGAATTGGGTCTAAAAAATTATTTACTTGATGCAATGCAATACTATGCAATCCAATTTAATAATTAAACAAGGTACTCAGAATTGAAATGTAATGCTCTTAAATAAAATTGCATCAAAAATAAAGAACAATAAGTGAAAGAGCAAGTAGAGAGAACAATCAACCACAAAGACCAAAAAATATAGTAGTTCGGTGCTATCCAATGCACCTACATCCACTCCCCAAGATCTCCTTGAAAATTTACTATAATCTCGACCGATTACAGTTGATTAGTTTTCCAGGCTCACTAATCAAAAACCTAACTTGTTTTCACAAGGCTAACAAGTCAAAACCTCACTTGGTTTTACGGGCTAACCAAGAGCCTAAATGGTTTAAAGGCTCGCCACCAACCTTCCTTAATTTTCCGGGCTAACCAAGAACCTAATTGGTTTTCAAAGGCTCACCAATAACCTCTCTTGGTTTTGCAATAGGCTAATCAAGAACCCTTATAACAAATAAGAGTTTGAAGTAAAGAGAATAAAAGCTTTCTAATAAAAAGCGGGTATCTCTTTGAAGCTCGATATTATGGTGCTTTTGAACTTGTTGAAGCCTTTTGAATGCTCAAGAATGGTTGATCTTTAATGCTCTTGAAGGCTCTTGAATGCTTGGAGGCTTGCTTTTGCTTGAGAGTGGTTGAATCTTCAATGAATAGGAGTGAATGCCCTCTTTTCTTCTCTTTTGAATACTTCTATTTCATTCTCATGAATAATGTTACTTTTGATTTGATTTGGAGCATATATATACCTTTCCAAGGTCTCAAATCCATTTTCTAGCCGTTAAACTTGAAAATCTAGCCGTTGAAGGGCAAAAGGGTCGAGTTCTGCATTTGAAAAACTAGAATTATTGTTCCCAGAACTCCATGCATCGACACTTTAGGCTGTGAGTCGACACTTTAGGTCGACACTTGAACTTCTTGAGTCGACACCCAGTTCAAAAATCTTCAATCCGGTTCTTTAGAAATCTCAGATGTGTCGACACTTCCTCAAGTGAGTCGACACTATGAGTCAACACTTTGCTTCCATGTGTGACACTTCTACAGTTCTTCATTTTCAGAAAGTTATGTGGCTTGAAAATCTCAGGTGATGAGCTGATCCATGTGTCGACACTTTGAGTCGACACTTTAGGTCCATGTGTTGATACTTAAGCCATGCCATCTAAAACATTCTTGAGCATACTTTCAAAACTTTGCAAAAAGAATAGTCAACCCCATCCCATAGGGTAAGCAGAGTCGTTGACTCGTCGATGCCTCCGTCATCTGGTGAACCATGAGCACGGGAAGGCAGACGGGTATACGCTGGACTAATGAGACCATCACTAGCAACTCCCGCTCAGTGATGTAATCGAAGCATCCGGTCTTCGGCAGAAGGATCCGGGTAACAATATGGCGCAATAATCTCATCTTTGCTGACAATCAGGATGCAGGTACGGTGGCTCCCTCAAGCAATATGTCTGACTCAAAGATACACTAGAGACCACTCACTCGATCAATCAGGTTGTCCACTACTGATCCAGTCATCGGAATGTCCCATACTTTGCTTAGTATCTTTGATGTAACAGGGATATCCTGGCCTCTCACCTGAGCCATCCAACCATCAGACCCACGGGCTAGTGATCCATAAAACTCTCGAATAAGCCCTAGGTAATATCTCTCGCTTAGTGAGCAAAATGATGTCAAACCAGCCTCTCGAATCCACTGTCGGATCCTGAAGTGCTGCTGGTCGACAAAACTAAAGTCTACTCATCATCCCCCGACGACGGTCTTCAACTCATCCAATTAGAAGCTGCGAAAAGAGGTCATGCAGGTGGATCTAGAGCTCTAGCCTTGTGTCTGGCCTTCGTTCTTCTTTCTTCCTCCTGATTGGACTGACGAGGGTGACGGACTACTTGCTTTCAGGGTCCCATTGCTCAGAATAAGAAATTGGACAAGTTCTGAGAGAAAACCTAGGTTTTCTTGGGCTCAAAATGCAAATGGGAGGCAGAATGTTGCAAAATCTGAATAAGAAAATACTCCAAACAACGAATCAGGAAAGTTTAAAGCATGAAATAGAGGGAAAGAGAAGTGAGGAGTACCTTAGGTTATGTGTCGACTCGAGAGGGAAGACAAAATGAGAAAAAAACCTTTTGGAATGCCCTTATTCTTGGTCTGCTGCTATTCATGTGTCGACTCACGAATGTGTTGACACATTTAGGTGTCGACACATTAATGTGTCGACACATCGACTTAAAAATCAAAAAATAAGAGATTAAAGGTTTGATCAAAATCATAGAAAATTCAATTAAAATTCAATAAAATTAGCAAAGATTGAGTATGATTGATGTCAAATAAGATTGTTTTGAGTCAAAGTTAGGAAAATTTAATCAAACGGATTAATGATCCCGAGCTCTCTTCTAATCACACAAAATCGATCTTCCAAAAGAGGTTTAGTCAAAATATCAGCTAATTGAAATTCAGTAATAATAAATTCAAGCACAACATCATTATTTTCAACATGATCTCTAATAAAATGATGTCTAATTTCAATATATTTACTCCTAGAATGTTGAACAAGATTTTTAGTCAAGCAAATAGCACTGATATTATCACATTTTATAGGTGTACTAGTCAACTTGATTCCAAAATCTTCAAGTTGTTGCTTAATCCACAAGATTTGAGCATAACAACTTCCTACTACAATATACTCAGCCTCAGCTGTGGATAGTGCAACTGAAGTTTGTTTCTTGCTAAACCAGGAGATTAAGTTAACTCCAAGAAATTGACAAGTATCACTAGTACTCTTTCTATCCAATTTACAACTAGTAAAATCAGCATCAGAATATCCAATTAATTAAGCAGATGAATCTCTAGATTACCATAAACCAATATCAATAGTACTAGATAGATATCTAATAATGCGCTTAACAGCCATCAGATGTGACTCTATAGGTTCAAACTGATATCTAGCACACATGTATATACTGAACATTATATCTGGTCTACTAGCAAATAAGTACAGTAAGGAGTCAATCATATCTCTGTATAACTTTTGATCTACTGATTTATCATGCTCATCCTTATCAAGTCTACAAGAGGGGCTCATAGGTGTACCTATCGATTTAGTAGTCTCCATCCTAAACTTATTTATAATCTCTCTTGTATACTTAGCTTGGTTGATGAAGTTCCATCTTTAGTTTGCTTGATCTGGAGCCCGAGAAAGAAATTGAATTCTCCCATCATGCTCATCTCGAACTCACCCTGCATTAGCTTAGCAAATTCTTGATAAAGAATTTTATTAGTAGCACCGAAAATGATATCAACATATATTTGTACTACTAATAAATCGTTATCTTTCTTTTACAAAAATAATGTTTTATCAACATGGCCTCTTGAAAATTCATTTTCAATTAAAAATTTGCTGAGTCTTTCATACCAGGCTCTAGGTACTTGTTTTAATCCATAAAGTGCATTGTAAAATTTAAAAACATGATCAGGATGTGCGTGATTTTCAAATCCAGGTGGTTGTTTAACAAAAACTTTTTCTGTTATAAAACCATTTAGAAAAGCACTCTTAACATCCATTTGAAATAGTTTAAAATTTATAAAACAAGCAAATGCTAATAATAGTCTAATTGCTTCAAGTCTAGCAATAGGAGCAAAAGTTTCATCAAAATCAATCCCTTCCTCCTAATTGTAGCCTTTAGCAACTAGCCTAGCTTTATTTCTAACAGCAATTTCATTTTTATCTAATTTATTCCTAAATACCCATTTAGTGCCAATAATAGGAACATTAGATGGTCCTTCTATTAATGTCCAAATATTATTTCTATCAAACTAAATTAGTTCATCTTGCATGGCATTAATCCAGTTAGGATCTTTTTCAGCTTCTTCAAAACATTTAGGCTCTACTTGTGATACAAAAGCTATATAATCACATTCATTTCTAATTGAGGCTCGAGTTCTTATCCCTTTAGATGGATCACCTAGAATTAATTCTTTAGGATGTCCATGAGCATACCTCCACTCCTTAGATAAATCTTGGTGCTTTGGAGTGTCTTCGCCTTTCTCACTTTTGTCTTGATCTTGTTCATTTGGTTGAGGACGTTGATCATTCAGTGTCAACTTTTGAAGCTTGTCAGCACCTGCACATTCATCAGTTGTATCCTCTTTTTTGGAGAATTTGTTAGTAGATTCTTCAAAAACAACATGTACTGACTCTTCTACAGCTAAAGTTCTTTTGTTGAAAACTCTGTATGCCCTGCTTGATGTGGAGTATCCTAAAAAGATACCTTCATCAGACTTGGCATCAAATTTTTCAATATTATCTTTGCCAATATTTAAGATAAAACATTTGCAACCAAAAACTCGAAAATACTTTAAGGTTGGTTTTCTTTGATTCCAAAGTTCGTAAGGAGTTTTCTTCAAAATAGGGCGGATTAAAACTTGATTCAAAATGTAACATGCAGTATTGATAGCTTCAGCCCAAAAATATCTCGGTAAATCTTTTTCACAAAGCATAGTGCATGCCATTTCTTCTAAAATATGATTTTTTCTTTCAACTACCCCATTCTGCTGAGGTGTCCTAGGTGCAGAAAAGTTGTGTTAAATACCTTTTTCATTATAAAAATTTTCAAAATCTTGATTTTCAAATTCAGTTCCATGATCACTGCAAATGCAAATAACTGAAATACCTTTTTCATTTGAAACTTTCGATAAAACTTTATAAAAGCAGAAAATGATTCATCTTTATGTGCTAGAAAGAAAACCCATGTAAATCTCAAAAAATCATCCACTATAACTAATCCATATCTCTTGCCTCCTAGACTTGATATTCTAGTTGGTCCAAAGAGATCCATATGAAGTAGTTCTAGTGGCCTACTAGTAGTTACAAAATCTTTTGGTTTGAAAGAGATTTTAACTTGTTTACCAAATTGACATGCTTGACAAACTCTATCTTTTTCAAAACAAAGTTCAGGTAAATCTCTAACTAAATTCTTTTTGCAAAGTTTTGAAAGTAGATACATACTAGCATGCCCTAATCTTCTATGCCAAAACCAACTAGTCTCATCTTTAGTAGAATTCATTACAACAAGGCATTCTCCATTAAACCAAGATAGATCATTCAAATCTACCAAATAAACATTACCATGCCTTTTTCTAATGAATTGTACTCCATTTATATCCGGACTAGCAATCATGCAATAAGATGATTTAAAAATAACTTGAAAATCTTTATCGCAAAATTGACTAATGCTTAAAAGATTATGCTTTAAACCTTCAACTAACAGTACATTACTAATACAACTAAAAGGAGTGATGTGAATCTTGCCAATACTAATAATTTTTCCTTTACCATTATCCCCGAAGGTCACACTCCCTCCATTCATTGCTTCAAGAGAAGTGAATTGCTTCATATCTCCCGTCATGTGCCTTGAGCAACCACTATCAAGATACCAAAGTCTTTTGTTCTTCTTGGTTGCAAGACACACCTCATCTTGCTCTTGATGTGCCATAAGACAAAGATTTGCACTTCTGTTTGCTCTTCTTCAGAACTGGAGTCTTCACTGTCACTCCAAGTGGCCATCATTGCTTTCTTTCTTAACTTCTTCCTTGACTTCTTTAGGAGAGGGCAATCGAACTTGTAGTGACCCGGCTTCTTGCACTCGAAGCATGTTGGTATTTCCTTCTCCTTTTCTTTTTTCTTTTCTTTCTCTTTCTCTTTTTCTTTTTCTTTTGATTGAAATTTCTTCTTGTAAGGGAACTTCCTCCTCTTCATGAATCTTCTAAATTTTCTAGCAAGGAGGGCTTCTTTACCTTCATCTTCTTCTTCTTCTTCAGACTCATCAATTGAGGATTCTTCTTATATGTTTGATTTGAATGCAATCCCCTTTTTCTTCTTATCCATGTACATTGTCTTTTGCTTCAAATTCAGCTCATAAGTCATGAGCGATCCAACCAGCTGCTCTAAAGGTAGCTTGTCAACATCCTTTGCTTCTTGAATTGCGGTCACCTTTGGATCCCATGATGTTGAAAGCAACCTGAGAGTTTTATTCACAAGATCAGCGTTAGACATTACTTTTCCTAGACTTCTCATTCCATTTATAATATTTGTAAATCTAGTGTACATGTCAGTGATTGACTCATTAGGTTCCATTCAGAATATTTCATAAGTATACACTAACATGTTCACCTTAGTATTCTTCACTTGATCGGTACCCTCATGGGTAACTTCAAGTGTGTCCCATATTTCTTTAGCAGAAGTGCAAGTAGATATCCTATTGAATTCACTAGGATCTAATGCACAATAAAGGAAATTCATTGCCTTAACATTGATCTCAGATTACTTAATGTCATTTTCATCCAATCCTCTTCAAGCTTTGGGATGGAAACACCATTAACTACTACCGAAGGAATATGAGGACCCTTATCAATAACTCTCCATAAGTTATAATCAATAGAATGCATATAAATTCTCATCCTAGTTTTCCAATATGTATAATTTGATCCATTAAAAAAGGAAGGTCTATTTGAGAATTGACCCTCAACTACGCTAGTACCAATAGGAGCTGTCATAGATCTTTACTCAAGACGGTAAAGCCTATACACTGAGAATAGGGCTCTGATACCACTTGTTTCCCAGTAAGCAATCCAAGAGGGGGGGTGAATTGGATCTCTAAAAAATTATTTACTTAATGCAATGCAATACTATGCAATCCAATTCAACAATTAAACAAGGTACTAAGAATTCAAATATAATTCTCTTAAATAAAAGTACAGCAAAAATAAAGAGCAATAAGTGAAAGAGCAAGTAGAGAGAACAATCAACCACAAAGATCAAGAAATGTAGTGGTTCGGTGCTATCCAATGCACCTACATCCACTCTCCAAGATCTCCTTGAAAATTCACTATAATCTCCACCGATTATGGTTGATTAGTTTTCTGGGCTCACTAATCAAAAACCTAACTTGTTTTCACAAGGCCAACAAGTCAAAACCTCACTTAGTTTCAGAGAATGAGTGGTAGCTCCATCGATAGTGGACCAGGCTCTTGGTCACTATGGAGGAGAGCGATCAGTAGTACTCCAACTACCTTGATCGTGATGGAGCTGTACGTGGGTGGGATATCTCGCGTGGTTGAAGATGGGTCTCGGGAGATGGATATCTCAAGAAGACCGGAGTACATCAGCAGAGGCGATACCAGAGGCAGCTCAGGGAGACAAGGGATAGTCTCAGGGAGCACCAGAGGCATTGGATAGTCGGGAGTGTCCCAGTATGGTAGCATTGGCCTAGGGACAGAGACTGGAGCTGATGGAGATGGTAGCTCAGGGAGACCGAGGGGATAGGTCTTAGAAAGTGCCAAGGGCATCATGCAGTCGGGAGTGTCCTAGATAGCGGGATTGGCCATAGGGACAGGCTGGGACATGATGGAGCAACTACTGGAGATGGTTGTTATGTTCAATCACTGGGTTAGAGGAGTTGGGATTAGCTCCTAGATTTTGGAGGTTCCTGCGGGGATACAGAGTATCCGAAAAGGTCTCGAAGGGGTTCGCGATGATGCGAAGGGTCCGAGGAGTCAGCGACAGTGTATCGAGGTGCAGGGTACCCCAGCAATGTAGCATTGGGAGGTTGACCTCGTTGGGACTTCTACAGCATCAGGTGGACTTTGGTTTCAAGTGGAGCACTGGTTAGAGGTGTCTTCACTACTAGAGAGAGAGCTTTGGCACGAGTTCAGAGTGAAAGGTGCAGGGATACTGGCCAGATCCTAGCACAAGCACCAGGGGTATACTTAGCCAGGTGGAGCATAGTGCTCAAAGTTTGGCATGGCTCTATAGAGACTGTCAGATGAAGCTCTGGGTGCAGCGAGTGCCGGTTTAGGATTGTTGCAGGTCTTTCTAGGAAGTCCAGTGTGAGTGATGCAGCTGCTTAGCAGAAGGGAGCCTACAACAGAGATCTCAAGTTGGTGCTATGAAGCAGGTACAGGTTGGTCCCAAGGAACTTGTACTGATCTTCAGCTAAGGAAGCGGTCATCCCAAAGGCCTCTTAGGGAGCTCAGAAGCTGAAGAGGTCTAACATTGGCGTTAGGTTTGCACAGTTGTCTGGGTGTACTACGGAAGCACGGGTTGGTATTGCAGTCACGGGGACAGAGCAGGAAGATATCAGTTCGAGGTCAGGAGTGCGGTGGAGCATGAGTCTCAAGAGCTATGGAGCAATGGTCGATGTTCCAGCTAGGGGGTGAGGTGGCTTCGATGGGAAGATGTCAACTCTGGAGATAGCAGGAAGGGTGCAGATGGTCATGCAGAGCTTGTCAAGACTTATAGCACCAAGGTGGAGATTGTTAGGGCTAATGTGGTGCTCTAAGTCTTGAGTGGAGTCACACAGGTCTGGAAGCTGGTTTATAAGTTTTCAGGGCTCTGAGTCATGTTAGGTCAGGGTCTTGACCCAGGGTAGAGAGAACATGTGAGACATGGGTATACATGGGCTCGGGTTTGAGTTTTCTCATGTGACTTAGAGGGAGGGAGTTTTTTAGGGCTAGGTCGGTGATGGGGGACTAATATGCATGCAATTCTTTTTGTATGTTTTATATGTGGGGTTAGGTGATTAATTCCCAAATTTCAGATTAAAATAAGTTGTAGGAAATTTTATATGAATTTTAGAAGATCAGCATAAAGATTAGGACCTAGAAAAGTAGAAAAGAAGGATCGCCGGGGCTGAGAAGCCTCAGTTAGGGCAAGTTCTCCTACAATAAAACTACTGGAGGTAGAGGGGGTGTACCTGACAACGTCTGTGAAGTTCACAGCAAAGGGGTCTCTCGTTCCTCGATGGATGCGGCCTGGAAAACCGAGCCAAAGACCCGCAGATACCCGGCTTTCTGCTCGGTGATCCGATTGAGTCTTGGCTGGAGTCGTTGGATTCGTAGGAACTCGGGGACCTGCAAACGACCTGTCAGGGGTTTGAAAACTCACAAAGGAATAAGAAAACAAAGGGAAAACAGCAAGGGAAGGCTTCTTTTGGAGTGGGCATCCAGGGATCTGAGAGGCTTGTTGGCAGCAGGAAGATGATTGCAGCACTGGGAAGAAAAACTCTCACAAACCCCTTTATGCACACAGCAAGGTATCACACAACTCAAGAGAAGAACTCAAGGTTTTAATTCATATCAAAATTCTCCCTTCATACAAGAGGCTAGGGTCCCTTAAATAGACCCTTAACCTTGGGCTCCAAGTAAGGGCACATTAGTCTTTACATGAGAATCCTTTTCCCTCTCAAACCCTAGCTAGAAAATAAGGAAACATTAGGTAGAAAAAATCCCTAAAATTTCTCTTGACTTGGCAAACACTCCAAGGACACCTAGGGGGGTGTGTTGGGCTTCTAAGAGCAGCAAGGGGCCAGCCCAAAGGGGCCCGGGTGCATGGGTTTGGGCCTCTGGAAGCTGGGGTGGCCTGGTAGCCAGGTAGCATGAATATTCATGGTATCTTGCTTCTTAGGGGCTTGGGCTTGGCCCCTGGGCTTGATTTCTTTGGGCTAGGATGCAGATGGACCTCTAAAATCATGGATGCCTTGGTCTATGAATATATTTTGGCATATGGAAGGAAATCTGGGCATCTGGAGGGCATCTGCAGGAATCAGGATTTCTGATTTTCCTCCTGGGGTCTTCAAATCTTCAAGCTGGGTTGGACTTGGGCTAAACTTCCATGTCTTCAATCTGGTTGGACTTGGTATTTACTTGTATGATGTGGTCTTGAGTCTTCAGTATGCTTGGATAGGACTCAAAAAAAAAATAAAATTAGCTCAACATGAGCTGACCAGCATTGGACTGAACTAGCTCAACATGAGCTAACTAGTACAGAACTGAAATAGAACTGAAATAACAACTCAAAAAACTCAAATAACAACTAAAATGGACTCAGATGAGCTAAGCCCTTATTACAGATGGACTCATAAATTATTGATCAATTTACAGAGGGTTGAAAAGCCTCTGTCTTATTCTGGTGCCTCAGGTGTCCCCACCAATTCTCCCGGGGTGGGAGGAACTCGACCCTGTCGAGTGAAGGTCAGACTGGCTCACATATCTCTCGAGAAGGTCTGGGTTGAGGCGTTGCAAGTCCTCTCAAGAAATCCACGAATCGTCCGACTCTGGCCGGCCTTGCCATCGGACCAGGAAGCGTTGATAGTCATGGCCCTGGGTCATGATGGCTTGATCGTCCAAGATACGCCGATCCGTTCTCATCTCTCAGGCCAAATTTGTTTGTGGACACTCTAGGTTAGGGTCACTCACAATGAAAAGGAATAGGTCCAAAGGCATCACTAGGTATCGCTGCCGGTTCCCTATACTCAACCAGGTCTGTAATATTGAAGGTAGAACTAATGCCCAAATCCGAAGGCAATTCTAACACCTAGGCATTTGATCCAACCTTCTCTATCACTTAAAAAGGTCCGGCTCTGCGAGCATGAAGCTTCTTTTAGGCCTAAGCCTAACCAAGATAGAATCCACTACATCAAATTCTTTAATCCATCTTCGGGAATTAGCTAGTTGTTTCAAAATTAGTGCAGGTGGTGAACATGCTGGGCACATGCAGACTCCTAACAAGATGATGCAAAGGACTCATACTGACACCTAAAGACTCGAATATGCATTCCTATCGAAGGAAATTTTATTGAACTCTTTGGATCTAAACCTAATAGATTATAGGTTCTCTAGGTTTGATCCTAGCTTGACATGCACATGAAAATTTACAGTGAACTCCTAGCAAATTCCAAGGAGTATGCCAGAAGTAAGATGCAAACCTAACATGTGTGATGAATGCATGCAGTATGCTAATCTCAGTTAAATGCAATCTAATAATCCTAGAAATGCTGGAGGTGTTAGGCAAGGGCAGAAAATAGGAAGTGGGTTCAGAATTAGTTTGGTAGGGTAGGGAAAAAGGTTCAAAGTTAGTTGGATAAAGTTCGATATAAGAAGGCATGTCAGGGACTAATCCTAGACTAATGAGGCTAACCTTACGAGGTTGCGGTATAGCTATGGGGTTTGCATAATGGAAGGATGGGTTACTAATCTCAGGGAAGAGGTCCTTAATGGGAACTATAGGAGGAGGCTCATCCTGAAGGTACTGATTCAAAGAGATCAAGTCCTTAATAAATTCTTCTGGTTCTTGTATTTTAGGACTAGACTCTATAATTTGGCTCTCCTCTATGTTTCCTCAGGTAAGGCTCTAGTAGCAGTACCTAGGTTCTCTTCCTCTATTTGTTCTTCCACTATAGCTTTAGGTTGGATGTGGTCAAGGTCAACTACCTCTAGGTTGGCTTCTACCTGGGTATCTATTGGGTCAGCTAATTCTAGGTCATCTAAAGGTGTCTCCTCTTCTCCCTCATACTCATCCACTAAGTTTGCATCAGCTTCATACACTTCCGTATTAATGTAAGCCTTGTCAATCTCAGGAATGGTTGGAGAAGGTCGGCTAGGAGAAAATTGGCTAGGTCCTGGTTTCTGATTATGGACACTAATCCTAGTAGGTTTAGGTTGCCTAAGGGGTAGTGGCTCACTACTGGGCTCATATTTAGGGGAGCTAATCCTATGGGGTTCAAGTTGACTAAGGAAAACCTGACTAGTACTAGATTGATACTTAGGGGTTATGGGTTCTCTGGGCTCATAGGACAAGGGTGCAGATCTATGGGTCATGGGATTATAGGATCTGGGGTCATAGGATTTTGGGTCAGCTCTATGGTCAGGTTCTAAGGATGGATCATGGTATGGGGTCCTCCTAAGGTTGGGCTCTCTATATGGATCAGGATATTGAGTCCTCCTAGGGTTGGACTCCGTATATGGGTCAGAATACTGGGTTCTCCTAGGGTTGGACTCCCTATATGGGTCAGAATATTGGGTGTTGGGTCTACTAGGCTCATAGGGTGTGGGTGCATAGGATCTATGATCATGGGATCTAGAGTCATAGGATCTAGGTTCATAGGTTATGGATTCATAGGTTCTAGGTTCATAGGATTTGGAGTCATAAGATCTATAGGTTGTGGGTATACTAGGCTTATAGGGAGAGGGTAAATAGGATCTATCTTCCTGGTCTATACAATCCTGATTGGGTCTTCTAGGACTAACCTTAGGGATTGGGTCATGACGATGGGCTCTCCTAGGTTCAGCCTCAAGGTATGGATCAGGGTTTGGGGTCCTCCTAGGTTGAGGATTGTAGTACGGGTCAGGATAAGGGGCTCTCCTAGGTTCGACCTCATGGTATAGATCAGGGTTTGGGATCCTCCTAGGTTGAGGGGAATCAGGATCTAGCTCAGACTGTGACCCATGGGTTTTTTTGGGGTCCCTACCCGGACTTTTAACTGATCAAACCTATTGGCAAGATGGTCAATTCTATCATTGGTTTGAATACGAGACTAAGTTAACTGGGTCATCTGGGTAATCATCTGGGTAGTTATCTGGGTAGCCATCTGGGCCATTTGATCAGCTAGGGCTTTTATTTGGGCTTGTAAATTTTCCATGGGTTCAGACATTTGTGAAGGAGGTGGGTGATATGAAACTCCTAATCTAGTGCTCATGCAAGACTCGATCAGACCGACTACAGCTGACTAGACCTAGAGTCCAAACTAGATGCTCAATCAGGGTGGAAAACTAGCCTATAGTAACCCTGTACTCAGCCAAGCAAGTTTAAGGAGAGTGTTAGGTCCCTGATTGCCAATCCTAGACACCAATCAGAGATTGGCCAGGTAGGCGGACCAGCACACAAGCCCTTCAGGATTGAATCCCTAAACCACCATTCTAGACACCAAGCACAAAGAACACACAGGTTAGTCTTGACACAGTGATCTAACACTTAGCCCGGACCCGACCAGTTGGTGTCCCTAGCCCACTAGGGCAAATAAGGTCTAATCGATTTTAAGTTAGGCTTGGGACCGAATGCAAGGAAGGTGGTTTTGGGCTAAGGAAAGGTAATGACCTCCTTCCCTTATCTGGTATAAAGAGAGTGCCCTTAAAGTAAATTATGTAATGATGGCAAGCAGATGAGGATGCAAATTAGGGTTTAGATATTTTTTGGTATTTTTGGAGAATATGTAATTTTTTTTGGGTATTTTTTTAAATAGAAGAAAACTGAAAAATTATGGCCTAATATGCAGGAAATATTCTAAAATTAAAAGATATGCAAAAATGCTAAACAAAACCCTAAAACATCCAAACTTGTCATGCTGAAAAAACAGAGCCGAAAATTTGCAGGCTGTATTTTGGCTTGAAGAAAATTCAAAGGCCATAATAAAATTTGTGAAAATTCTTAAAATTACTTTGAATTGTGATGAATCCAGCAAAATAGATTTCAGAATTTTTGGAGTTTTTATCAGGAAGGAATAATTAAAATAACAGAGTATATACGGACTGAAAAATTACAGAAAACAAGCCCTAATCTAAGCTCTGATACCAAATGATGGGGGACTAATATGCATGCAATTATTTTTGTATGTTTTATATGTGGGGTTAGGTGATTAATTCCTGAATTTCAGATTAAAACAAGTTGTAGGGAATTTTATATGAATTTTAGAATATCAGCATGCAGATTAGGACCTAGAAAAGTAGAAAAGAAGGATCGCCGGGGCTGAGAAGCCTCGGTTAGGGCAAGTTCTCCTATAATAAAACTACTGGAGGTAGAGGGGGTGTACCTGACAACGTCTGTGAAGATCACAGCAAAGGGGTCTCTCGTTCCTCGATGGATGCGGCCTGGAAAACCGAGCCAAAGACCCGCGGATACCCGGCTTTCTGCTCGGTGATCCGATTGAGGCTTGGCTGGAGTCGTTGGATTCGTAGGAACTCGGGGACCTGCAAACGACCTGTCAGGGATTAGAAAACTCACAAAGGAATAAGAAAACAAAGGGAAAACAGCAAGGGAAGGCTTCTTTTGGAGTGGGCGTCCAGGGATCTGAGTGGCTTGTTGGCAGCAGGAAGATGATTGCAGCACTGGGAAGAAAAACTCTCACAAACCCCTTTATGCACACAGCAGGGTATCACACAACTCAATAGAAGAACTCAAGGTTTTAATTCATATCAAAATTCTCCCTTCATACAAGAGGCTAGGATCCCTTAAATAGACCCTTAACCTTGGGCTCCAAGTAAGGGCACATTAGTCTTTACATGAGAATCCTTTTCCCTCTCAAACCCTAGCTAGAAAATAAGGAAACATTAGGTAGAAAAAAGCCCTAAAATTTCTCTTGACTTGGCCAACACTCCAAGAACACCTAGGGGGCGTGTTGGGCTTCTAAGAGCAACAAGGGGCCGGCCCAAAGGGGCCCGGGTGCATGGGTTTGGGCCTCTGGAAGCTAGGGTGGCCTGGTAGCCAGGTAGCAGGAATATTCCCTGGTATCTTGCTTCTTATGGGCTTGGGCTTGGCACCTGGGCTTGATTTCTTTGGGCTAGGATGCAGATGGACCTCTAAAATCATGGATGCCTTGGTCTATGAATATATTTTGGCATCTGGAAGGAAATCTGGGCATCTGGAGGGCATCTGCAAGGAATCAGGGTTTCTGATTTTCCTCCTGGGGTCTTCAAATCTTCAAGCTGGGTTGGACTTGGGTTAAACTTCCATGTCTTCAATCTGGTTGGACTTGGTCTTTACTTGTATGATGTGGTCTTGAGTCTTCAGTATGCTTGGATAGGACTCAAAAAAAAATAAAATTAGCTCAACATGAGCTGACCAGCATTGGACTGAACTAGCTCAACATGAGCTGACTAGTACAGAACTGAAATAACAACTCAAAAAACTCAAATAACAACTAAAATGGACTCAGATGAGCTAAGCCCTTATTACAGATGGACTCATAAATTATTGATCAATTTACAGAGGGTTGAAAAGCCTCTGTCTTATTCTGGTGCCTCAGGTGTCCCCACCAGTCGGTTATGACCTAGGATTATATATATCTATTTTGTATATAAAGAACAACTTGAACATCGAGAAAAATAAGACGTGATCCCTTTTCTCTCCAAAATCCTAGCCTCCCTTCTCATCTTCTTGGTTCTCTCTCGTGCGTGCAAACCCATGAGGGCTTGCCTCCGTGATTGGAGTGGACGGCGTGCCCTATCCCTTCCCTGATGATACATTACCTTTCTACCATGACGGTATCAAGAAGGATCCCAGGCGTTCTGTAAAGCGATTTTGCTCCAACAAGGGATAGTTGTTTCACCTGCCAGTAGAGTTTATTGGACTGGAACTTTATCGACAGGACAAGTTGGGCTTGCTGGATGGGGCTCTGCTATGCTCCTCCCGGGCCTTCTTCTTGCTTAGCTTTCCATCAGCCTTGCACCGAGAGGGAACTCCATCCCCATGGATATGCTTTTGCATGCAGGCAAGTATTTCTGAATAAGATTTCATGAGAGTCTTATCTAAAGAATAAGTGAAGTGGGAAGGGCAGAGTCCTTGCTTCAAAGCTAGCATAGCAACAAACTCGTTTAGGTGGTAAACTTTCAAAGTGGCCACCTTGAATCGGACCACATAGTCCTTCAACGACTCCTTATCCTGTTGACAGATAGAAAAGAGGCTATCAACCTTTCATGGCATTTTGTAGCAAGTGTTGAAGTATGTCGCAAACGTCTCTTCTAGTTATCGAAAGAAGTTAATGCTCCTCGGTTCAAGTCGGGAGTACCAAGCTCAGCTGCCCTTCATAAAGTGGTTGGGAAGGTAAGGCAAAGCAGAGCATCAAAGATGCTTTGAATCATTATGAGAGCTTTGTAGCTCTCTAAATGGTCCAGTGGATCGGTGGTAACTTCATATGGCTCCAACTAAGGCATTTTGAACCGACCTGGGATCGGTTTTTCCAAAATTCTCTGAGAGAGAGGGGGATGAGTGTTGAGCTTGGCCTAGTCCTGGCTCTCTCCCTGAAAGTTAGCAAGCCAACTGTTGATCTCATACAGCTTGTAGTCATACTCATCAAGGCATCATTCGGCTTGTCACCAAATAGCCCTCTCAATGACCCCTCCTAAGAGTACTCTTAGGAGTACTCGTATGAGGACTCAAAGGGGGATTGGGAGCACTTCTCCTATCTTGACTCTTTCTCAGGTCCTTGCTTCTCTTCCCCAGGGCTCTGTTGGCATGGCGTTGGGGACTATGACTGCAGGATGATCCGACCGTGAGAGGACCATTCCCAAAGTGATCGATAGCTTTTGTGGAAAGATGAAGGAGGCCACTAGTGGTGGGAAGCCTATCAATGAGGGGATCTCTTGCTTGAAGATTGGAGGCTAGGATAATCAATAGCGACGAGGGCAGCCACAGCTACCGATGGCTACTACCCTGCTACGGGGAGCTGCTACTACCACTATAGCCCTTGCACGATTGTAGTGAGGGCCTCGACTTGCTATATCAATGTGGCCAGCAAGCTATGCTCGGCTTTAGGTGTTGGAGGAGGTAGAGCAACTGATTCCGGTGCCTGGCCGGACTGCTCCTCGCCACACAGGGATTACCCGATGTGGCTCATGGTGAACTCCTATACACTGGTGGTCACCATGGCTTTGAACTCTAGAGATTAGGGGTTCTACTAGTCATGTGCTATATGCCCCCCCTTCCTGGTGCGCCAATTATTACTACCAGATCACCCTCTGGTAGGCTGCAGTGGTACCAAGAAGTCGTCCGGTGTTCTCCGACGAGACTAAGTGTGCTATAGCTAGCTGCTCACAATCGGAGACTTCCAAGAAGTCCTAAGGTTATCTACGAGGACATACTACGACACTTAAGTCAGTAAGGAAGGATGGAGTGGGCAACAATAGCAGGATCTAAGAGCCCTGATAACTATGCGAGTGCAAGTATAGTGTGTAAAAACGTGTATCATCGTTCATCTCCCTTACCTATTTATCGTGTTATGCTGAGTAACGAAAGGCTACCAGGGAGAGTTTCTAACAGGAGTAAAAGATTCTGACAGGTTGTTAGGATCTTGTTACCTAGGGCCCCCTCTATTAGTATATTTTCTATTATGACCGTTGATTTCATGGAAGATACTGCCCCTCACGATCTTGTCTGCCACAATCCAGCTGGCCATGACCGTTTCGAGGACATATAAAATGATTGGGATAGCTGAGGTAGTTGGTGCCGATTATTGCCGGTCTTGAACACTAAGGGGGCCAGGTCGAGAGAGGACCCGACCAAGAGAGGGCCAAGCCAAAAGGGGACTTGACCAAGAGAGGGCCAGACCGACAGTAGGCTAGGCCAAGAGAGCAACTCCGACTCCATGACATGCTTGAATAAGTGAGATAGTCAAGTCCGATCGAGCATCTAATGGATACAAGAGTCAGGATCGATAGTGCAATCTCTCGGTGCAGGTACTAGAGGTGGTCGGTGGTGTCTGTCGTCTCTGTTTAATTGGAGGCAAGACTAGAGACTGAAGTGTTGCTCGACGGTCCAGTGAATATTTCCATCCTAGTTGGTGATCCGGCAGGTATCTCGAGGCTGAGTGGGTAATTGCCATAACAACCAGTAATTCTAATATGTACATGGCTTTTTTCAATCAAAAAAATAAAAAGAATAGTTATTAACTAGAAGATCCCTATTACTAATTAGCATCTTCCACCACCATTTCCCTGACAAGGCCAGATTAAATTCTCTTTGGTAAATTGCTTGGCTATGACAAAACAAGATCTGAAGGAGCTCTGGGATGCTAATAATTTATATAAATACATAATTAAAAATTATTATGGCTAAATGCTAATAATTATATACATCCTAGATCCTAAAATGCTACCGGTCAAAAGCCTGCCGCTATTAGCTATTTCAGCCAGTTTGGTGGCTTCAACTGCTACTTTGGAAAACACAAGTGAATATGTATCTCGTCATTCCCCCTGGTAAATCGCAGCGGCATGAGCTAATAGGATGGTTGATGATTTCTTATTGCGACCATATCAAAATCTCAGTTAAATATAATATATCCGGTTCTCGAACGACTGGGTTTTGGTTGCAACAAGATCCCCATTCATTGATATATAGAAGAAGTTATCATAAGAGAATTGAACGAGACAAACCTTAACCAATGGGGAGACGGATCGATATAATAAAATCGCATTTTCTTTTATCTCTAAAATAGTTTGTCACGGTCTTCCATCCACATATATTATCACGGAGGACTTCGTCCAACTTGAACTAGAACGAACACATGGGAAACACTAGAAAATCGTCACCTACACATGGGAATACTCTTCCTCTTTTAGTAAAAAAGTTGCATGACTGATTCAAGCCTGTGAACAGGCAAAGTCCCACATCTCCCTCTATATATATCCACTTCCTCCGAGCTATTTGGCCAGTAACGCATTAATCCATATCCCTTTGTTATTCTTCAGCTAGCTAGAAATTAAGAGAGAGCAGATGGCTGCCCATTTCCTCTTCCTTGCTCTCTTTGCTCTGGCTTCATCTCATGCCATAGCTTCTGATCCTAGTCAACTCCAAGACTTCTGTGTTGCTGATCTTAAATCAGATGGTACTCCTATTCAGCATCTATCTTATTATTTACCATATCTAATAGCATGCATGCTGTGTAATTTTCCTGCAAAGACACTGACGAGTTCCTATCATATGTCTTAATTTATACTTAACCTTTCTTCTTGCAATTGTTGATGCAGTGTTTGTAAATGGGTTCTTTTGCAATGACCCGAAGCTTGCCAAAGCCGAAGATTTCTTCTTCTCTGGCCTTGACAAGCCGCGTGACACTGGGAACAAGCTTGGGTCTAATGTGACTCAAGTCAATGTGAACCAAATTCCTGGGCTCAACACCCTTGGCATCTCGTTGGCTCGCCTAGACTTTGCACCCTACGGTGTCAACCCTCCTCACATCCACCCTAGGGGAACTGAGATCCTTGTGGTGTTGGAAGGCACGCTCTACGTCGGCTTCGTCACATCTAATAACCCCAACAACCAGCTCTTCGCCAAGGTCCTTAAGAAGGGCGATGTGTTCGTATTTCCTCAAGGTCTCATCCATTTCCAATTCAACTACGGGACGACCAATGCTGTTGCTATTGCCGCTCTCAGCAGCCAGAACCCTGGAGTGATCACCATAGCCAATGCAGTCTTTGGAGCCAAGCCACCAATCTCTGATGATGTTCTTGCCAAGGCCTTTCAACTGGACAAGAAGGCCGTAGATTGGCTCCAGGCCCAATTCTGGATGGACAACCACAACTAGCCAGGAAACTGCATGCAAATGTCTTGATGTAAAAGTTGGACTGAATTATTTATACCGTTCTATTTGTATAAGCAAACAATACCTATCGATCTATTTGCATAAACACCAATATATATGAATTTTGATCGACACTTCGATCTTTTCCATCAGCTTTAAACACTTAGCAAGAGAAACGAAATTGCAAGCCCCAAAAGCTGGGCAAGCAAAATATGAATGCATATCCTATTTAATGTCCAACGCAAAAATATATGGATTACACAAATCCAACAATAAATTATCAAGAAATTTTCTATTCCTGATGCCCAAGGAATGATACAAATTAAGGGCAGTAGCCCCATGAGACACACATCTCGTACGACTTATTAGCTTCATGAGATATGAAATGCATAATACCAAAATTATACAAATTCATATTAAGTGTGCATTTTACCCCTACTTATCATGGTTTCATGATCCATATCATGATTAAATTTCATAATTTATGCATGCAATTAAGTGGCCACATTGATGTAAGAAATTCAAACTATTGTGTCATAGTTGCACCAACAATAAGATCATAAGTTCTATTTGCGAGGTACTTGGATTCACTATATAATCTCCATCTTAGCTTTCGTTGGATACCCATCATTCACAATATTTGTTATATCATGTTTAAATTGATTTGAATCTCCCTTCATGATCTATTGGTCAAGTTTTCATCAAGTGGTCGTGTCCTTTCTGTCTTATTATCTTTCCTCCATGAATATAGCCACTTTGTGATTTCCCTAATTATTAGTTTCAGTTATATATGAGAGCGATCAATTAAACGAATCAGCAAGAGATTTATGCTCTAATCCCTAAATCAATATAAGTTTGATTGATTTAGATGTGCTAAGCATAGACTAGCAAACAGTAGTAACTGAGTTCATTATTAATAGAGGTAAGGACTCTTGGACATTAACACCTATATATAAGTTTATTTATATACTGCATGTTTTTGGTTTTATGTGGCTGATTTTGATGAATATATAATTGATGATATGATTATTATATTTTATATATTATATATTTTTATCACTATAAGAAAATAAAGTATTAGCGATGGCTGATTAGCTATCGCTAATAATGGCATATAATGACACCAAAAATCCATCACTAATAATATTAGAGACGAAATTTGGCTATTAGCGATCGCAAATACCATCGCTAATAATCTTTAAAATTTTAAAGAATTTTATTTTTTAAAAAGATTATTGGTGATGAATTTTAAACTATTAAAGATGGTAAATTGCCATCACTAATAATACTTAAAATTTTTTAAAAAATATTTTATAAAAAATACTATTAGTGACGGTGTTTTGATTACTAGTGATGGCAGTTTACCATTGCTAATAGTTATCAAAATTTTAAAGAATTTTATTTTATCAAAAAATATTATTAGTGATGGATTTTAAACTATTAGAGATGGCAGATTGCCATTACTAATAATCTAAATAACTTTGTTTTATTTAAAATACTATTAATGATGGTGTTTTGCCCTTTAGCGAAGGCAATTAGCCATCGCTAATAGTGATCACGATAAATTAAGTATTCTCGATGGGTATTAGCGATGCAAGATATGTCATCGGTAATATAATTAATATCAATGACATTTTGGTAATTAGTGATGGCAGATTGCCGTCGCTAATAATCCTCCAATATAAATAACAGTTCACCCGATTTTCCATCATTTCCACTAGTAGCTTTTCATCTTCCCACCTCCCCCCTCTCCCGGGCGCCTCCCCATGTCGCCAAGCTTTCCCCTACTACCTACGAATAGTGCCTCCCCATGCCACAGAGCTTCCCCCTATCTCCTTGCTTTTCATCTTCTCTCGTCCCCCCAAGCACTTCTCTACGTAGTCGAGCTCCCTTAGATGCCCGCTCGCTACTGCAGATGAATGGTGCCTCTCCATGTCATCGAGCTTTTCCCTGCCGCCACTCACAATGCTGAGCTTCACCAGTGTCCCGCCTGTGTCTTTTCATCTTCTCTTGAACCCCCAAGTGCCCTTCCTTATCACCACTCGTGACCACCAAGTCACCATCGGTGCCTGTCCCTGTCGCTAAGCTTCCCCTCGGCGCCTCTTCCTGTCACCGTCTTCCCTTGCCCCTCCCCGCCATCGATCTTCTCCCCCTCGGCTCCTCTCCCTGCCACCGTCTTCCCTCGCCCCTCCCTATTGTATTTCATCTAGCTACCTTTCCAAGACTCTAATTTCGGTATTATACTCTTCCATAACTTGCTATATTCTTTCTTCTATTTGATTATAACTTGCTGTATTCTTTCTTCTATTTGATTATAGTATTTAGTGGTGAGTACTTGCATTTTTTTCTTTTAAGATTTTGATGCTTTTATTGATTTCTCTCAGTCTAGTTCCCTTAGCCATTTTTTTCTTCTCAGGTAAATTGGTTATGATATTTGAATCTTTTTTTTCACCCCTATTTTGACTTCTTTTAAGACTATTTTGAGTAATTTTTTATAGAATTTTGTTGGATTTTTATCTTAAATGCTCATGGCAAGAAAAATCTCAACCAAGGTTGACTATGATGAGCACTTAGGTCAGGATGCTATTCCAGATTAATAGAATAGTAATCACTCCTTTTTTAAACTTTGGTACATACCATATCTGCCTTGTATTTGTATTGTCAGATTAGCAATGGAGGTGGAGACTACATGAGAGCCATCACAAAAATTACTTTTTCATGCTATTAGATTTAATTAATTAATTAATTAATTATTTTATTAAATAAATGCTTATTATTGATTTAATTAATTAAATTTTTATTTATTTATTTATTTAGTTTTTTTAATTAATTAGTTAACTAAATAATTAATTAGAGATTTATTTATTGATTTAATTAATTAGATATTTATTTTTATTTAGTTATTTATTTTTTAATTAATTTTTTATTTAATTAATAATATGTTAATTTAATTAAATAATTAATTAATTAGGTATGCATAAATGCATGTCCTTTATGCATGAGGGTCGAGTATGTTGGGTGTGGAGCCATATCTGTTGCCCGGTAAGCAATCCAATAGGAGGGGTGAATTGGGTCTAAAAAATTATTTACTTGATGCAATGCAATACTATGCAATCCAATTTAATAATTAAACAAGGTACTCAGAATTGAAATGTAATGCTCTTAAATAAAATTGCATCGAAAATAAAGAACAATAAGTGAAAGAGCAAGTAGAGAGAACAATCAACCACAAAGACCAAAAAATATAGTACTTCGGTGCCATCCAATGCACATACATCCACTCCCCAAGATCTCCTTGAAAATTTACTCTAATCTCGACCGATTACAGTTGATTAGTTTTCCAGGATCACTAATCAAAAACCTAACTTGTTTTCACAAGGCTAACAAGTCAAAACCTCACTTGGTTTTACAGGCTAACCAAGAACCTAAATGGTTTTAAGGCTCGCCACCAACCTTCCTTAATTTTCCGGGCTAACCAAGAACCTAATTGGTTTTCAAAGGCTCACCAATAACCTCTCTTGGTTTTGCAATAGGCTAATCAAGAACCCTTATAACAAATAAGAGTTTGAAGTAAAGAGAATAAAAGCTTTCTAATAAAAAGCGGGTATCTCTTTGAAGCTCGATATTATGGTGCTTTTGAACTTGTTGAAGCCTTTTGAATGCTCAAGAATGGTTGATCTTTAATGCTCTTGAAGGCTCTTGAATGCTTGGAGGCTTGCTTTTGCTTGAGAGTGGTTGAATCTTCAATGAATATGAGTGAATGCCCTCTTTTCTTCTCTTTTGAATGCTTCTATTTCATTCTCATGAATAATGTTACTTTTGATTTGATTTAGAGCATATATATACCTTTCCAAGATCTCAAATCCATTTTCTAGCCGTTAAACTTGAAAATCTAGCCGTTGGAGGGTAAAAGGGTCGAGTTCTGCGTTTGAAAAACTAGAATTATTGTTCCCAGAACTCCATGCGTCGACACTTTAGGCTGTGAGTCGACACTTTAGGTCGACACTTGAACTTCTTGAGTCGACACCCAGTTCAAAAATCTTCAATCCGGTTTTTTAAAAATCTCAGATGTGTCGACACTTCCTCAGGTGAGTCGACACTATGAGTCAACACTTTGCTTCCATGTGTGACACTTCTACAGTTCTTCATTTTCAGCAAGTTATGTGGCTTGAAAATCTCAGGCGATGAGCTGATCCATGTGTCGACACTTTGAGTCGACACTTTAGGTCCATGTGTTGATACTTAAGCCGTGCCATCTAAAACATTCTTGAGCATACTTTCAAAACTTTGCAAAAAGAATAGTCAACCCCATCCCATAGGGTAAGCAGAGTCGTTGACTCGTCGATGCCTCCGTCATCTGGTGAACCATGAGCACGGGAAGGTAGACGGGTATGCGCTGGACTAATGAGACCATCACTAGCAACTCCCGCTCAGTGATGTAATCGAAGCATCCGGTCTTCGGCAGAAGGATCCGGGCGACAATATGGCGCAATAATCTCATCTTTGCTGACAATCAGGATGCAGGTACGGTGGCTCCCTCAAGCAATATGTCTGACTCAAAGATACACTAGAGACCACTCACTCGATCAATCAGGCTGTCCACTACTGATCCAGTCATCAAAATGTCCCATACTTTGCTTAGTATCTTTGATGTAACTGGGATATCCCGGCCTCTCACCTGAGCCATCCAACCATCAGACCCACGGGCTAGTGATCCATAAAACTCTCGAATAAGCCCTAGGTAATATCTCTCGCTTAGTGAGCAAAATGATGTCAAACCAGCCTCTCGAATCCACTGTCGGATCCTGAAGTGCTGCTGGTCGACAAAACTAAAGTCTACTCGTCATCCCCCGACGACGGTCTTCAACTCATCCGATTAGAAGCTGCGAAAAGAGGTGTGCAGGTGGATCTAGAGCTCTAGCCTTGTGTCTGGCCTTCGTTCTTCTTTCTTCCTCCTGATTGGACTGACGAGGGTGACGGACTACTTGCTTTCAGGGTCCCATTGCTCAGAATAAGAAATTGGACAAGTTCTGAGAGAAAACCTAGGTTTTCTTGGGCTCAAAATGCAAATGGGAGGCAGAATGTTGCAAAATCCGAACAAGAAAATACTCCAAACAACGAATCAGGAAAGTTTAAAGCATGAAATAGAGGGAAGGAGAAGTGAGGAGTACCTTAGGTTATGTGTCGACTCGAGAGGGAAGACAAAATGAGAAAAAAACCTTTTGGAATGCCCTTATTCTTGGTCTGCTGCTATTCATGTGTCGACTCACGAATGTGTTGACACATTTAGGTGTCGACACATTAATGTGTCGACACATCGACTTAAAAATCAAAAAATAAGAGATTAAAGGTTTGATCAAAATCATAGAAAATTCAATTAAAATTCAATAAAATTAGCAAAGATTGAGTATGATTGATGTCAAATAAGATTGTTTTGAGTCAAAGTTAGGAAAATTTAATCAAACGGATTAATGATCCCGAGCTCTCTTCTAATCATACAAAATCGATCTTCCAAAAGAGGTTTAGTCAAAATATCAGCTAATTGAAATTCAGTAATAATAAATTCAAGCACAACATCATTATTTTCAACATGATCTCTAATAAAATGATGTCTAATTTCAATATATTTACTCCTAGAATGTTGAACAAGATTTTTAGTCAAGCAAATAGCACTGATATTATCACATTTTATAGGTGTACTAGTCAACTTGATTCCAAAATCTTCAAGTTGTTGCTTAATCCACAAGATTTGAGCACAACAACTTCCTGCTACAATATACTCAGCCTCAGCTGTGGATAGTGCAACTGAAGTTTGTTTCTTGCTAAACCAGGAGATTAAGTTAACTCCAAGAAATTGACAAGTATCACTAGTACTCTTTCTATCCAATTTACAACTAGTAAAATCAGCATCAGAATATCCAATTAATTAAGCAGATGAATCTCTAGATTACCATAAACCAATATCAATAGTACCAGATAGATATCTAATAATGCGCTTAACAGCCATCAGATGTGACTCTATAGGTTCAAACTGATATCTAGCACACATGTATATACTGAACATTATATCTGGTCTACTAGCAAATAAGTACAGTAAGGAGTCAATCATATCTCTGTATAACTTTTGATCTACTGATTTATCATGCTCATCCTTATCAAGTCTACAAGAGGGGCTCATAGGTGTACCTATCGATTTAGTAGTCTCCATCCTAAACTTCTTTATAATCTCTCTTGTATACTTAGCTTGGTTGATGAAGATTCCATCTTTAGTTTGCTTGATCTGGAGCCCGAGAAAGAAATTGAATTCTCCCATCATGCTCATCTCGAACTCACCCTGCATTAGCTTAGCAAATTCTTGATAAAGAATTTTATTAGTAGCACCGAAAATGATATCAACATATATTTGTACTACTAATAAATCATTATCTTTCTTTTACAAAAATAATGTTTTATCAACATGGCCTCTTGAAAATTCATTTTCAATTAAAAATTTGCTGAGTCTTTCATACCAGGCTCTAGGTACTTGTTTTAATCCATAAAGTGCATTGTAAAATTTAAAAACATGATCAGGATGTGCGTGATTTTCAAATCCAGGTGGTTGTTTAACAAAAATTTTTCTGTTATAAAACCATTTAGAAAAGCACTCTTAACATCCATTTGAAATAGTTTAAAATTTATAAAACAAGCAAATGCTAATAATAGTCTAATTGCTTCAAGTCTAGCAATAGGAGCAAAAGTTTCATCAAAATCAATCCCTTCCTCCTGATTGTAGCCTTTAGCAACTAGCCTAGCTTTATTTCTAACAGCAATTCCATTTTTATCTAATTTATTCCTAAATACCCATTTAGTGCCAATAATAGGAACATTAGATGGTCCTTCTATTAATGTCCAAATATTATTTCTATCAAACTAAATTAGTTCATCTTGCATGGCATTAATCCAGTTAGGATCTTTTTCAGCTTCTTCAAAACATTTAGGCTCTACTTGTGATACAAAAGCTATATAATCACATTCATTTCTAATTGAGGCTCGAGTTCTTACCCCTTTAGATGGATCACCTAGAATTAATTCTTTAGGATGTCCATGAGCATACCTCCACTCCTTAGATAAATCTTGGTGCTTTGGAGTGTCTTCGCCTTTCTCACTTTTGTCTTGATCTTCTTCATTTGGTTGAGGACGTTGATCATTCAGTGTCAACTTTTGAAGCTTGTCAGCACCTGCACATTCATCAGTTGTATCCTCTTTTTTGGAGAATTTGTTAGTAGATTCTTCAAAAACAACATGTACTGACTCTTCTACAGCTAAAGTTCTTTTGTTGAAAACTCTGTATGCCCTGCTTGATGTGGAGTATCCTAAAAAGATACCTTCATCAGACTTGGCATCAAATTTTTCAATATTATCTTTGCCAATATTTAAGATAAAACATTGCAACCAAAAACTCGAAAATACTTTAAGGTTGGTTTTCTTTGATTCCAAAGTTCGTAAGGAGTTTTTTTCAAAATAGGGCGGATTAAAACTTGATTCAAAATGTAACATGCAGTATTGATAGCTTCAGCCCAAAAATATCTCGGTAAATCTTTTTCACAAAGCATAGTGCATGCCATTTCTTCTAAAATATGATTTTTTCTTTCAACTATCCCATTCTGCTGAGGTGTCCTAGGTGCAGAAAAGTTGTGTTAAATACCTTTTTCATTATAAAAATTTTCAAAATCTTGATTTTCAAATTCAGTTCCATGATCACTGCAAATGCAAATAACTGAAACACCTTTTTCATTTGAAACTTTCGATAAAACTTTATAAAAGCAGAAAATGATTCATCTTTATGTGCTAGAAAGAAAACCCATGTAAATCTCAAAAAATCATCCACTATAACTAATCCATATCTCTTGCCTCCTAGACTTGATATTCTAGTTGGTCCAAAGAGATCCATATGAAGTAGTTCTAGTGGCCTACTAGTAGTTACAAAACCTTTTGGTTTGAAAGAGGTTTTAACTTGTTTACCAAATTGACATGCTTGACAAACTCTATCTTTTTCAAAACAAAGTTCAGGTAAATCTCTAACTAAATTCTTTTTGCAAAGTTTTGAAAGTAGATACATACTAGCATGCCCTAATCTTCTATGCCAAAACCAACTAGTCTCATCTTTAGTAGAATTCATTACAACAAGGCATTCTCCATTAAACCAAGATAGATCATCCAAATCTACCAAATAAACATTACCATGCCTTTTTCTAATGAATTGTACTCCATTTATATCCGGACTAGCAATCATGCAATAAGATGATTTAAAAATAACTTGAAAATCTTTATCGCAAAATTGACTAATGCTTAAAAGATTATGCTTTAAACCTTCAACTAACAGTACATTACTAATACAACTAAAAGGAGTGATGTGAATCTTGCCAATACTAATAATTTTTCCTTTACCATTATCCCCGAAGGTCACACTCCCTCCATTCATTGCTTCAAGAGAAGTGAATTGCTTCATATCTCCCGTCATGTGCCTTGAGCAACCACTATCAAGATACCAAAGTCTTTTGTTCTTCTTGGTTGCAAGACACACCTCATCTTGCTCTTGATGTGCCATAAGACAAAGATTTGCACTTCTGTTTGCTCTTCTTCAGAACTGGAGTCTTCACTGTCACTCCAAGTGGCCATCATTGCTTTCTTTCTTAACTTCTTCCTTGACTTCTTTAGGAGAGGGCAATCGAACTTGTAGTGACCCGGCTTCTTGCACTCGAAGCATGTTGGTATTTCCTTCTCCTTTTCTTTTTTCTTTTCTTTCTCTTTCTCTTTTTCTTTTTCTTTTGATTGAAATTTCTTCTTGTAAGGGAACTTCCTCCTCTTCATGAATCTTCTAAATTTTCTAGCAAGGAGGGCTTCTTTACCTTCATCTTCTTCTTCTTCTTCAGACTCATCAATTGAGGATTCTTCTTGTATGTTTGATTTGAATGCAATCCCCTTTTTCTTCTTATCCATGTACATTGTCTTTTGCTTCAAATTCAGCTCATAAGTCATGAGCGATCCAACCAGCTGCTCTAAAGGTAGCTTGTCAACGTCCTTTGCTTCTTGAATTGCGGTCACCTTCGGATCCCATGATGTTGAAAGCAACCTGAGAATTTTATTCACAAGATCAGCGTTAGACATTACTTTTCCTAGACTTCTCATTCCATTTATAATATTTGTAAATCTAGTGTACATGTCAGTGATTGACTCATTAGGTTCCATTCAGAATATTTCATAAGTATACACTAACATGTTCACCTTAGTATTCTTCACTTGATCGGTACCCTCATGGGTAACTTCAAGTGTGTCCCATATTTCTTTAGCAGAAGTGCAAGTAGATATCCTATTGAATTCACTAGGATCTAATGCACAATAAAGAAATTCATTGCCTTAACATTGATCTCAGATTACTTAATGTCATTTTCATCCCAATCCTCTTCAAGCTTTGGAATGGAAACACCATTAACTACTACCGAAGGAATATGAGGACCCTTATCAATAACTCTCCATAAGTTATAATCAATAGAATGCATATAAATTCTCATCCTAGTTTTCCAATATGTATAATTTGATCCATTAAAAAATGGAGGTCTATTTGAGAATTGACCCTCAACTACGCTAGTACCAATAGGAGCTGCCATAGATCTTTACTCAAGACGGTAAAGCCTATACACTGAGAATAGGGCTCTGATACCACTTGTTTCCCAGTAAGCAATCCAAGAGGGGGGGTGAATTGGATCTCTAAAAAATTATTTACTTAATGCAATGCAATACTATGCAATCCAATTCAACAATTAAACAAGGTACTAAGAATTCAAATATAATTCTCTTAAATAAAAGTACAGCAAAAATAAAGAGCAATAAGTGAAAGAGCAAGTAGAGAGAACAATCAACCACAAAGATCAAGAAATGTAGTGGTCGGTGCTATCCAATGCACCTACATCCACTCTCCAAGATCTCCTTGGAAATTCACTATAATCTCCACCGATTATGGTTGATTAGTTTTCTGGGCTCACTAATCAAAAACCCAACTTGTTTTCACAAGGCCAACAAGTCAAAACCTCACTTAGCTTCAGAGCATGAGTGGTAGCTCCATCGATAGTGGACCAGGCTCTTGGTCACTATGGAGGAGAGCGATCAGTAGTACTCCAACTACCTTGATCGTGATGGAGCTGTACGTGGGTGGGATATCCCGCGTGGATGGAGATGGGTCTCGGGAGATGGATATCTCAAGAAGACCGGAGTACATCAGCAGAGGCGATACCAGAGGCAGCTCAGGGAGACAAGGGATAGTCTCAGGGAGCACCAGAGGCATTGGATAGTCGGGAGTGTCCCAGTATGGTAGCATTGGCCTAGGGACAGAGACTGGAGCTGATGGAGATGGTAGCTCAGGGAGACCGAGGGGATAGGTCTTAGAAAGTGCCAAGGGCATCATGCAGTCGGGAGTGTCCTAGATAGTGGGATTGGCCGTAGGGACAGGCTGGGACATGATGGGGCAACTACTGGAGATGGTTGTTATGTTCAATCACTGGGTTGTTATGTCTGGGTGTACTACGGAAGCACGGGTTGGTATTGCAGTCACGGGGACAGAGCAGGAAGATATCAGTTTGAGGTCAGGAGTGCGGTGGAGCATGAGTCTCAACAGCTATGGAGCACGGGTCGATGTTCCAGCTAGGGGGTGAGGTGGCTTCGATGGGAAGATGTCAACTCTGGAGATAGCAGGAAGGGTGCAGATGGTCATGCAGAGCTTGTCAAGACTTATAGCACCAAGATGGAGATTGTTAGGGCTAATGTGGTGCTCTAAGTCTTGAGTGGAGTCTCACAGGTCTGGAAGCTGGTTTATAAGTTTCCAGGGCTCTGAGTCATGTTAGGTCAGGGTCTTGACCCAGGGTAGAGAGAACATGTGAGACATGGGTATACATGGGCTCGGGTTTGAGTTTTCTCATGTGACTTAGAGGGAGGGAGTTTTTTAGGGATAGGTCGGTGATGGGGGACTAATATGCATGCAATTCTTTTTGTATGTTTTATATGTGGGGTTAGGTGATTAATTCCTGAATTTCATATTAAAATAAGTTGTAGGGAATTTTATATGAATTTTAGAAGATCAGCATAAAGATTAGGACCTAGAAAAGTAGAAAAGAAGGATCGCCGGGGCTGAGAAGCCTCAGTTAGGGCAAGTTCTCCTACAATAAAACTACTGGAGGTAGAGGGGGTGTACCTGACAACGTCTGTGAAGATCACAGCAAAGGGGTCTCTCGTTCCTCGATGGATGCGGCCTGGAAAACCGAGCCAAAAACCCGCAGATACCTGGCTTTCTGCTCGGTGATCCGATTGAGGCTTGGCTGGAGTCGTTGGATTCGTAGGAACTCGGGGACCTGCAAACGACCTGTCAGGGGTTTGAAAACTCACAAAGGAATAAGAAAACAAAGAAAAACAGCAAGGGAAGGCTTCTTTTGGAGTGGGCATCCAGGGATCTGAGAGGCTTGTTGGCAGCAGGAAGATGATTGCAGCACTGGGAAGAAAAACTCTCACAAACCCCTTTATGCACACAGCAAGGTATCACACAACTCAATAGAAGAACTCAAGGTTTTAATTCATATCAAAATTCTCCCTTCATACAAGAGGCTAGGGTCCCTTAAATAGACCCTTAACCTTGGGCTCCAAGTAAGGGCACATTAGTCTTTACATGAGAATCCTTTTCCCTCTCAAACCCTAGCTAGAAAATAAGGAAACATTAGGTAGAAAAAATCTCTAAAATTTCTCTTGACTTGGCCAACACTCCAAGGACACCTAGGGGGGCGTGTTGGGCTTCTAAGAGCAGCAAGGGGCCAGCCCAAAGGGGCCCGGGTGCATGGGTTTGGGCCTCTGGAAGCTGGGGTGGCCTGGTAGCCAGGTAGCATGAATATTCCATGGTATCTTGCTTCTTAGGGGCTTGGGCTTGGCGCCTGGGCTTGATTTCTTTGGGCTAGGATGCAGATGGACCTCTAAAATCATGGATGCCTTGGTCTATGAATATATTTTGGCATATGAAGGAAATCTGGGTATCTGGAGGGCATCTGCAAGGAATCAGGATTTCTGATTTTCCTCCTGGGGTCTTCAAATCTTCAAGCTGGGTTAGACTTGGGCTAAACTTCCATGTCTTCAATCTGGTTGGACTTGGTCTTTACTTGTATGATGTGGTCTTGAGTCTTCAGTATGCTTGGATAGGACTCAAAAAAAAAATAAAATTAGCTCAACATGAGCTGACCAGCATTGGACTGAACTAGCTCAACATGAGCTGACTAGTACAGAACTGAAATAACAACTCAAAAAACTCAAATAACAACTAAAATGGACTCAGATGAGCTAAGCCCTTATTACAGATGGACTCATAAATTATTGATCAATTTACAGAGGGTTGAAAAGCCTCTGTCTTATTCTGGTCCTCAGGTGTCCCCACCAATTCTCCCGGGATGGGAGGAACTCGACCCTGTCGAGTGAAGGTCAGACTGGCTCACATATCTCTCGAGAAGGTCTGGGTTGAGGCGTTGCAAGTCCTCTCAAGAAATCCACGAATCGTCCGACTCTGGCCGGCCTTGCCATCGGACCAGGAAGCGTTGATAGTCATGGCCCTGGGTCGTGATGGCTTGATCGTCCAAGATACGCTCGATCCGTTCTCATCTCTCAGGCCAAATTTGTTTGTGGACACTCTAGGTTAGGGTCACTCACAATGAAAAGGAATAGGTCCAAAGGCATCACTAGGTATCGCTGCCGGTTCCCTATACTCAACCAGGTCTGTAATATTGAAGGTAGAACTAATGCCCAAATCCGAAGGCAATTCTAACACCTAGGCATTTGATCCAACCTTCTCTATCACTTAAAAAGGTCCGGCTCTGCGAGCATGAAGCTTCTTTTAGGCCTAAGCCTAACCAAGATAGAATCCACTACATCAAATTCTTTAATCCATCTTCGGGAATTAGCCAGTTGTTTCAAAATTAGTGCAGGTGGTGAACATGCTGGGCACATGCAGACTCCTAACAAGATGATGCAAAGGACTCATACTGACACCTAAAGACTCGACTATGCATTCCTATCGAAGGAAATTTTATTGAACTCTTTGGATCTAAACCTAATAGATTATAGGTTCTCTAGGTTTGATCCTAGCTTGACATGCACATGAAAATTTACAGTGAACTCCTAGCAAATTCCAAAGAGTATGCCAGAAGTAAGATGCAAACCTAACATGTGTGATGAATGCATGCAGTATGCTAATCTCAGTTAAATGCAATCTAATAATCCTAGAAATGCTGGAGGTGTTAGGCAAGGGCAGAAAATAGGAAGTGGGTTCAGAATTAGTTTGGTAGGGTAGGGAAAAAGGTTCAAAGTTAGTTGGATAAAGTTCGATATAAGAAGGCATGTCAGGGACTAATCCTAGACTAATGAGGCTAACCTTACGAGGTTGCGGTATAGCTATGGGGTTTGCATAATGGAAGGATGGGTTACTAATCTCAGGGAAGAGGTCCTTAATAGGAACTATAGGAGGAGGCTCATCTTGAAGGTACTGATTCAAAGAGATCAAGTCCTTAATAAATTCTTCTGGTTCTTGTATTTTAGGACTAGACTCTATAATTTGGCTCTCCTCTATGGTTTCCTCAGGTAAGGCTCTAGTAGCAGTACCTAGGTTCTCTTCCTCTATTTGTTCTTCCACTATAGCTTTAGGTTGGATGTGGTCAAGGTCAACTACCTCTAGGTTGGCTTCTACCTGGGTATCTATTGGGTCAGCTAATTCTAGGTCATCTAAAGGTGTCTCCTCTTCTCCCTCATACTCATCCACTAAGTTTGCATCAGCTTCATACACTTCCGTATTAATGTAAGCCTTGTCAATCTCAGGAATGGTTGGAGAAGGTCGGCTAGGAGAAAATTGGCTAGGTCCTGGTTTCTGATTATGGACACTAATCCTAGTAGGTTTAGGTTGCCTAAGGGGTAGTGGCTCACTACTGGGCTCATATTTAGGGGAGCTAATCCTATGGGGTTCAAGTTGACTAAGGAAAACCTGACTAGTACTAGATTGATACTTAGGGGTTATGGGTTCTCTGGGCTCATAGGACAAGGGTGCAGATCTATGGGTCATGGGATTATAGGATCTGGGGTCATAGGATTTTGGGTCAGCTCTATGGTCAGGTTCTAAGGATGGATCATGGTATGGGGTCCTCCTAAGGTTGGGCTCTCTATATGGATCAGGATATTGAGTCCTCCTAGGGTTGGACTCCGTATATGGGTCAGAATACTGGGTTCTCCTAGGGTTGGACTCCCTATATGGGTCAGAATATTGGGTGTTGGGTCTACTAGGCTCATAGGGTGTGGGTGCATAGGATCTATGATCATGGGATCTAGAGTCATAGGATCTAGGTTCATAGGTTATGGATTCATAGGTTCTAGGTTCATAGGATTTGGAGTCATAAGATCTATAGGTTGTGGGTATACTAGGCTTATAGGGAGAGGGTAAATAGGATCTATCTTCCTGGTCTATACAATCCTGATTGGGTCTTCTAGGACTAACCTTAGGGATTGGGTCATGACGATGGGCTCTCCTAGGTTCAGCCTCAAGGTATGGATCAGGGTTTGGGGTCCTCCTAGGTTGAGGATTGTAGTACGGGTCAGGATAAGGGGCTCTCCTAGGTTCGACCTCATGGTATAGATCAGGGTTTGGGATCCTCCTAGGTTGAGGGGAATCAGGATCTAGCTCAGACTGTGACCCATGGGTTTTTTTTGGGGTCCCTACCCGGACTTTTAACTGATCAAACCTATTGGCAAGATGGTCAATTCTATCATTGGTTTGAATACGAGACTGAATTAACTGGGTCATCTGGGTAGTCATTTGGGTAGTTATCTGGGTAGCCATCTGGGCCATTTGATCAGCTAGGGCTTTTATTTGGGCTTGTAAATTTTCCATGGGTTCAGACATTTGTGAAGGAGGTGGGTGATATGAAACTCCTGATCTAGTGCTCATGCAAGACTCGATCAGACCGACTACAGCTGACTAGACCTAGAGTCCAAACTAGATGCTCAATCAGGGTGGAAAACTAGCCTATAGTAACCCTGTACTCAGCCAGGCAAGTGTAAGGAGAGTGTTAGGTCCCTGATTGCCAATCCTAGACACCAATCAGAGATTGGCCAGGTAGGCGGACCAGCACACAAGCCCTTCGGGATTGAATCCCTAAACCACCATTCTAGACACCAAGCACAAGGAACACACAGGTTAGTCTTGACACAGTGATCTAACACTTAGCCCGGACCCGACCAGTTGGTGTCCCTAGCCCACTAGGGCAAATAAGGTCTAATCGATTTTAAGTTAGGCTTGGGCCGAATGCAAGGAAGGTGGTTTTGGGCTAAGGAAAGGTAATGACCTCCTTCCCTTATCTGGTATAAAGAGAGTGCCCTTAAAGTAAATTATGTAATGATGGCAAGCAGATGAGGATGCAAATTAGGGTTTAGATATTTTTTGGTATTTTTGGAGAATATGTAATTTTTTTTTGGTATTTTTTTAAATAGAAGAAAACTGAAAAATTATGGCCTAATATGCAGGAAATATTCTAAAATTAAAAGATATGCAAAAATGCTAAACAAAACCCTAAAACTTCCAAACTTGTCATGCTGAAAAAACAGAGCCAAAATTTGCAGGCTGTATTTTGGCTTGAAGAAAATTCAAAGGCCATAATAAAATTTGTGAAAATTCTTAAAATTACTTTGAATTGTGATGAATCCAGCAAAATAGATTTCAGAATTTTTGGAGTTTTTATCAGGAAGAAATAATTAAAATAACAGAGTATATACGGACTAAAAAATTACAGAAAACAAGCCCTAATCTAAGCTCTGATACCAAATGATGGGGGACTAATATGCATGCAATTATTTTTGTATGTTTTATATGTGGGGTTAGGTGATTAATTCCGAATTTCAGATTAAAATAAGTTGTAGGGAATTTTATATGAATTTTAGAAGATCAGCATGCAGATTAGGACCTAGAAAAGTAGAAAAGAAGGATCGCCGGGGCTGAGAAGCCTCGGTTAGGGCAAGTTCTCCTACAATAAAACTACTGGAGGTAGAGGGGGTGTACCTGACAACGTCTGTGAAGATCACAGCAAAGGGGTCTCTCGTTCCTCGATGGATGCGGCCTGGAAAACCGAGCCAAAGACCCGCGGATACCCGGCTTTCTGCTCGGTGATCCGATTGAGGCTTGGCTGGAGTCGTTGGATTCGTAGGAACTCGGGGACCTACAAACGACCTGTCAGGGGTTAGAAAACTCACAAAGGAATAAGAAAACAAAGGGAAAACAGCAAGGGAAGGCTTCTTTTGGAGTGGGCGTCCAGGGATCTGAGAGGCTTGTTGGCAGCAGGAAGATGATTGCAGCACTGGGAAGAAAAACTCTCACAAACCCCTTTATGCACACAGCAGGGTATCACACAACTCAATAGAAGAACTCAAGGTTTTAATTCATATCAAAATTCTCCCTTCATACAAGAGGCTAGGGTCCCTTAAATAGACCCTTAACCTTGGGCTCCAAGTAAGGGCACATTAGTCTTTACATGAGAATCCTTTTCCCTCTCAAACCCTAGCTAGAAAATAAGGAAACATTAGGTAGAAAAAATCCCTAAAATTTCTCTTGACTTGGCCAACACTCCAAGAACACCTAGGGGGCGTGTTGGGCTTCTAAGAGCAGCAAGGGACCGGCCCAAAGGGGCCCGGGTGCATGGGTTTGGGCCTCTGGAAGCTGGGGTGGCCTGGTAGCCAGGTAGCAGGAATATTCCCTGGTATCTTGCTTCTTATGGGCTTGGGCTTGGCACCTGGGCTTGATTTCTTTGGGCTAGGATGCAGATGGACCTCTAAAATCATGGATGCCTTGGTCTATGAATATATTTTGGCATCTGGAAGGAAATCTGGGCATCTGGAGGGCATTTGCAAGGAATCAGGGTTTCTGATTTTCCTCCTGGGGTCTTCAAATCTTCAAGCTGGGTTGGACTTGGGCTAAACTTCCATGTCTTCAATCTGGTTGGACTTGGTCTTTACTTGTATGATGTGGTCTTGAGTCTTCAGTATGCTTGGATAGGACTCAAAAAAAAAAAAAATTAGCTCAACATGAGCTGACCAGCATTGGACTGAACTAGCTCAACATGAGCTGACTAGTACAGAACTGAAATAACAACTCAAAAAACTAAAATGGACTCAGATGAGCTAAGCCCTTATTACAGATGGACTCATAAATTATTGATCAATTTACAGAGGGTTGAAAAGCCTCTGTCTTATTCTGGTGCCTCAGGTGTCCCCACCAGTCGGTTATGACCTAGGATTATATATATCTATTTTGTATATAAAGAACAACTTGAACATCGAGAAAAATAAGACGTGATCCCTTTTCCCTCCAAAATCCTAGCCTCCCTTCTCATCTTCTTGGTTCTCTCTCGTGCGTGCAAACCCATGAGGGCTTGCCTCCGTGACTGGAGTGGACGGCGTGCCCTATCCCTTCCCTGATGATACATTACCTTTCTACCATGACGGCATCAAGAAGGATCCCAGGCGTTCTGTAAAGCGATTTTGCTCCAACAAGGGATAGTTGTTTCACCTGCCAGTAGAGTTTATTGGACTGGAACTTTATCGACAGGACAAGTTGGGCTTGCTGGATGGGGCTCTGCTAGGCTCCTCCCGGGCCTTCTTCTTGCTTAGCTTTCCATCAGCCTTGCACCGAGAGGGAACTCCATCCCCATGGATATGCTTTTGCATGCAGGCAAGTATTTCTGAATAAGATTTCACGAGAGTCTTATCTAAAGAATAAGTGAAGTGGGAAGGGCAGAGTCCTTGCTTCAAAGCTAGCATAGCAACAAACTCGTTTAGGTGGTAAACTTTCAAAGTGGCCACCTTGAATCGGACCACATAGTCCTTCAACGACTCCTTATCCTGTTGACAGATAGAAAAGAGGCTATCAACCTTTCATGGCATTTTGTAGCAAGTGTTGAAGTATGTCGCAAACGTCTCTTCTAGTTATCGAAAGAAGTTAATGCTCCTCGGTTCAAGTCGGGAGTACCAAGCTCAGCTGCCCTTCATAAAGTGGTTGGGAAGGTAAGGCAAAGCAGAGCATCAAAGATGCTTTGAATCCTTATGAGAGCTTTGTAGCTCTCTAAATGGTCCAGTGGATCGGTGGTAACTTCATATGGCTCCAACTAAGGCATTTTGAACCGACCTGGGATCGGTTTTTCCAAAATTCTCTGAGAGAGAGGGGGATGAGTGTTGAGCTTGGCCTAGTCCTGGCTCTCTTCCTGAAAGTTAGCAAGCCAACTGTTGATCTCATACAGCTTGTAGTCATACTCATCAAGGCATCATTCGGCTTGTCACCAAATAGCCCTCTCAATGACCCCTCCTGAGAGTACTCTTAGGAGTACTCGTATGAGGACTCAAAGGGGGATTGGGAGCACTTCTCCTATCTTGACTCTTTCTCAGGTCCTTGCTTCTCTTCCCCAGGGCTCTGTTGGCATGGCGTTGGGGACTATGACTGCAGGATGATCCGACCGTGAGAGGACCATTCCCAAAGTGATCGATAGCTTTTGTGGAAAGATGAAGGAGGCCACTAGTGGTGGGAAGCCTATCAATGAGGGGATCTCTTGCTTGAAGATTGGAGGCTAGGATAATCAATAGCGACAAGGGCAGCCACAGCTACCGATGGCTACTACCCTGCTACGGGGAGCTGCTACTATCGCTATAGCCCTTGCACGATTGTAGTGAGGGCCTCGACTTGCTATATCAAGGTGGCCAGCAAGCTATGCTCGGCTTTAGGTGTTGGAGGAGGTAGAGCAACTGATTCCGGTGCCTGGCCGGACTGCTCCTCGCCACACAGGGATTGCCCGATGTGGCTCATGGTGAACTCCTATACACTGGTGGTCACCATGGCTTTGAACTCTAGAGATTAGGGGGTTCTACTAGTCATGTGCTATATGCCCCCCTTCCTGGTGCGCCAATTATTACTACCAGATCACCCTCTGGTAGGCTGCATTGGTACCAAGGAGTCCTCCGGTGTTCTCCGACGAGACTAAGTGTGCTATAGCTAGCTGCTCACAATCGGAGACTTCCAAGAAGTCCTAAGGTTATCTACGAGGACATACTATGACACTTAAGTCAGTAAGGAAGGATGGAGTGGGCAACAACAGCAGGAGCTAAGAGCCCTGATAACTATGCGAGTGCAAGTATAGTGTGTAAAAACGTGTATCATCGTGCATCTCCCTTACCTATTTATCGTGTTATGCTGAGTAACGAAAGGCTACCAGGGAGATAGTTTCTAACAGGAGTAATAGATTCTGACAGGTTGTTAGGATCTTGTTACCTAGGGCCCCCTCTATTAGTATATTTTCTATTATGACCATTGATTTCATGGAAGATACTGCCCCTCACGATCTTGTCTGCCACAATCCTGCTGGCCATGACCGTTTCGAGGACATATAAAATGATTGGGATAGCTGAGGTAGTTGGTGCCGATTATTGCCGGTCTTGAACACTAAGGGGGCTAGGTCGAGAGAGGACCCGACCAAGAGAGGGCCAAGCCAAAAGGGGACTTGACCAAGAGAGGGCCAGACCGACAGTAGGCTAGGCCAAGAGAGCAACTCCGACTCCATGACATGCTTGAATAAGTGAGATAGTCAAGTCCGATCGAGCATCTAATGGATACAAGAGTCAGGATCGATAGTGCAATCTCTCGGTGCAGGTACTAGAGGTGGTCGGTGGTGTCTGTCGTCTCTGTTTAATTGGAGGCAAGACTAGAGACTGAAGTGTTGCTCGGCGGTCCAGCGAATATTTCCATCCTAGTTGGTGATCCGGCAGGTATCTCGAGGCTGAGTGGGTAATTGCCATAACAACCAGTAATTCTAATATGTACATGGCTTTTTTCAATCAGAAAAATAAAAAATATATATATAGTTATTAACTAGAAGATCCCTATTACTAATTAGCATCTTCCACCATCATTTCCTTGACAAGGCCAAATTATATTCTCTTTGGTAAATTGCTTGGCTTTGACAAAACAAGCTCTGAAGGAGTTTGGGACGCTAATAATTTATATAAATACATAATTAAAAAATATTATGGCTAAATATATGTGCATCCTAGAACCTAAAATGCTACCGGTCAAAAGCATGCCGCTATTAGCTATTTCAGCCAGTTTGGTGGCTTCCACTGCTACTTTGGAAAACACAAGTGCTTCTGTATCTCGTCATTCCCCCTGGTAAATCGCAGCGGCATGAGCTAATAGGATGGTTGATGATTTCTTATTGCGACCATATCAAAATCTCAGTTAAATATAATATACCCTGTTCTCGAACGACTCCGTGTTGGTTGCAACAAGATCCCCATTCATTGATAGAAGAAATTATTGTAATAGAATTGAACGAGACAAACCTTAACCAATGGGTGGACGGATCGATATAATAATATCACATTTTCTTTTGTCTCTAAACTAGTTTGTCACGGTCTTCCATCCACATATATTATCACGGAGGACTTCGTCCAACTTGAACTAGAACGAACACATGGGAAACACTAGAAAATCGTCACCTAACATGGGAATACTCTTCCTCTTTAGTAAAAAAGTTGCATGACTGATTCAAGCCTGTGAACACGCAAAGTCCCACATCTCCCTCTATATATATTCACTTCCTCCAAGCTATTTGGCCAGTAACACCTTAATCCATATCCCTTTGTTATTCTTCAGCTAGCTAGAAATTAAGAGAGAGCAGATGGCTGCCCATTTCCTCTTCCTTGCTCTCTTTGCTCTGGCTTCATCTCATGCCATAGCTTCTGATCCTAGTCAACTCCAAGACTTCTGTGTTGCTGATCTTAAATCAGATGGTACTCCTATTCAACATCTATCTTATTATTTACCATATCTAATAGCATGCATGCTGTGTAATTTTCCTGCAAAGACACTAACGAGTTCCTATCATATGTCTTAATTTATACTTAACCTTTCTTCTTGCAATTGTTGATGCAGTGTTTGTAAATGGGTTCTTTTGCAATGACCCGAAGCTTGCCAAAGCCGAAGATTTCTTCTTCTCTGGCCTTGACAAGCCGCGTGACACTGGGAACAAGCTTGGGTCTAATGTGACTCAAGTCAATGTGAACCAAATTCCTGGGCTCAACACCCTTGGCATCTCGCTGGCTCGCCTAGACTTTGCACCCTATGGTGTCAACCCTCCTCACATCCACCCCAGGGGAACTGAGATCCTTGTGGTGTTGGAAGGCACGCTCTACGTCGGCTTCGTCACATCTAATAACCCCAACAACCAGCTCTTCGCCAAGGTCCTTAAGAAGGGCGATGTGTTTGTATTTCCTCAAGGTCTCATCCATTTTCAATTCAACTACGGGATGACGAATGCTGTTGCTATTGCCGCTCTCAGCAGCCAGAACCCTGGAGTGATCACCATAGCCAATGCAATCTTTGGAGCCAAGCCACCAATCTCTGATGATGTTCTTGCCAAGGCCTTTCAACTAGACAAGAAGACAGTAGATTGGCTCCAGGCCCAATTCTGGATGGACAACCACAACTAGCCAAGAAACTGCATTCAAATGTCTTGATGTAAAAGTTGGACTGAATTATTTATACCGTTCTATTTGAATAAGCAAACAATACCTATCTATTTGCTTAAACAATAATATATATCGATTTTGATCGACACTTCAATCTTTTCAGTTATCTCATCAATTTCTAAAACTTTAAACACTTGAATCACAAGAATCCATCAAAAAACATGAAACAATTTTCTATTTAATATACCACACAAAAGTATCTAAATTACACAAATCCAACAATAAATTATCAAGAAATTTTCTATTCCTGATGCCCAAGGAATGATATAAATTAAGGGCAGTAGCCGCATGAGACACACATCCCATACGACTTAGCTTCATGAGATATGAAATGCCTAATACCAAAATTATACAAATTCATGTTAAGTGTGCATTTTACCTCTACTAATTATCATGGTCTCATGATCCATATCATGAGCAAATTTCATAATTTATGCATGCAATTAAGTGGCCACATTGATGCAGGAAATTCAAACTATTGTGTCACCGTTGCACCAACAATAAGGTCATAAGTTCTATTTGCGATTCGCTATATAATACCATCATGGCTTTCATTGAACACCTATCATTGATGGTATTTGTTATGTCACATTTAAATTGATTTGAATCTTCCTTCATGATCTATTGGTCGAGTCTTCATGTAACTATCACGTCTTTTCTTTCTCATAATCTTTCCTCCATGATCATAGCCACTTTATGATTTCTCCCGGTTATTAGTTTTAGCTATATATGAGAGCGATCAATTGAACGAATCAACAAGAGATCTATGCTCTGATCCTTAAATCAAAATAAGTTTGATTGATTTGGATATGCTAAGCGTTGACTAACAAATAATGGTAACAGAGTTCATTGTCCATAGAAGTATGAATTCTTGGAGACGAATACCTATATATACACACATATATATATATATACACACACACATTTACTCATGTCTCGCATATTTTTTGTTTTATATAATTGACTTTGATAAATATATAATTAATGGTATGATTATTTATATTTTTCATATTATATGCTTTTGTTGTAGACTTTTTGGATTATTTGGATTGTATTATTGGCTACTAAAAATTTTGAAAGAAATAATATTATCCAATATTTTTCTAATATGATGGAGATTAATAAATTGATGATTAAGAAAAGGATATTTGGACTAGCTATGTTATATTGTGAATAGCCTTATCATTAGCAGGAACGTGGCACTATGAGTTTCTTGGTCGGATTGGGTTGCATTTTGGGCCTAATTTGATTTAGTTCTGGCTAGATTTGCCCCTACCTTTGGATCATGTTGCTTTTGCTTCTTATTCCTTAATTAGCTCTTCAATTGATGGCCTTTGGATCTTGTTATCTCCCGGGTTCATTCGGATTTAAACCAAACTGAACCCAGATTGATTGCATGTTCTCAATCTTCTAATAGACTAGAAAGTATCAAATTCTTATGAATTAAAGATCAATTAAATAAGATATCATACTCCACGTAATATAATTTAAGTATTTATCAGTAACAACCGGTGACAATGGTTGCCAAGAGGAAGGGAAGTGGAAAAGAAGAAAATAGGAGAGGCATCTATAAACTAAACCATAATGGTGAAGTTAAAGGGTTGGATAGAGGCTTGACCTCCAGCAAGGACTCCGACCATGTCGGCCTCCAAGGCGGCCAATAGTGGATGAAGGCTCAACTAGAAAAAAAAAAAGGAAAAAGAAACAAAAGAAGGGAGGCCTTGCTTAATGAAATCTGTTATCAACCAACTCAAATCTAGCTGGCAATGTTGGCCCAAGAACCGTGAAGAAGGTGGAAGAGAGATTTGAGATCAATTAACTTAATTGCAAGAAAGTCAACAGAACATCTAGAAATATCATGGCAAAAATTGATGGCAATTGGAGAAATTCTTGACAATGGAGTGATAAAGGAGAAGAGAGCATCTTTTTTTTTGGAAAGTCTAGGGATCTATTGAATCCGCCCTAGGCTTCCTTCGTTTGGTAGAGTCAGGAGAGGATACGGATTCTTATTATCGAGAGTTCTCTCCACCTCACGCGCCAAGCACAAATAGGATCCAACCCATTTTAGTTGACCCAAACCAGTTCTAATTAGATTGGTTTCCTAATTGCTTGCGCCTTTTAGCGACAGCCACCACTACTACCATGGAATGCACTATCTCCTCTACCAATACCATCAACCTGGCTCCTACCATCATATGCTTTTGAAACTAACTTAAAAATAACATGTTCATATTTCTAAAATTTAAAGAGAAAACATAAACAAAATTTTTACCAAATTAGTAAGTGATATACACCATGAAAACCAACATATATAAAAGTCCAATTCATCATAACCGTGGAGAGAAGTCACGTAACTAAAACCAAAATTTTTGTATTATTTGAAAAGACCAGTCGAGGGGTAATAGAGCCCTCCCCATGGCATAGTTCTTCCTCTCTGTCGAGCAACCAATGGTTTTTCAACATCCGTTGAGCTTTCTTTTATGGTTTAGAGGAGTTTGATCTAGTTTCTTGGTGGTTTTTGGTTGGTTTGGGGCCGTGGACCACCGGAGGTTGTGCCGCCATCCATCTCCGTTCGCCGAGCTCCCCTTCCTGGAGACCATCTCCCTTGGCCGTCGGCAGCCAGGGGGAAGGCCGATTCGGTCATGCTGAGGGAGAAGCAGGGTGGGTTCGGGATGAAGAGAAGAAAGAAAGGAAGAAGAAGAAGGAGAAAAAAAAAGGTTCTGATTCAGTTAAAAAAGGGGGGGCTTTTGTTTCAGTTAAGTTAAAAAAAAAAAAGAGGCAGCAGAAAGAGGAGAAAGAAAGTGGAGAGAGAAGATGAGGAGAGAGATAGAGAGAGAAAATAAATTTAAAATAATAATAATGTATATTATTATAGGAGAGAGAATCGGAGGACTTTCTTTCTCGAAATTCATGAAACTAGGATTTGGTTTGAAGGGTTTTATTTATTATTGTAGGAGACCGACCTTCTGAGCAAAAAGGCATTGCGCAAATTTTGGGTACGGACTAATGTCGGATATACTAGGATTAGCGCTTGAAGGTAAGAATTCTGGACATGATCACCAATTCTATATATTGTTTTATATGGCATGGTTTTGATCTGAGTGCATGACCATTGGCATGCATAATATATTGTTGCATAGTATAGTTGATTTTAATGATGAACAATATGACTATAGTTGATATTATTTATATTTCTGGATATTATGTTTATCAAACAAAATTACTTTTGATAGTTTGGACCGTGATGCTGGTCATTGAAAGATTTGATATTTCAAGGTTTGACATCATGATGTGGTTTGATATCATGATATGATTTGACAGGATAATGTGAAAGGTAAAGAATTAATTAAGAGAATATGGTGTTTGGACTAGCCATGCCACGGGATCATGGTTATACAGCCAGAGCCATGGGCTTAGTACGTGGGCCTGGCCATGGGCAGATTGTACATGGTCGATTACGAGATTGCCAGTCACAAGCTGAAGTGTGACAATGAGCTTGCCAGTCACAAGCTGAAGTGTGATACTGAGATTACCAATCGTGGACTAAAGTATGATCGTGGCTAGTCCAGAACCCTAAAGATAAAGATTGATTAATGGAAACTCTAAAGAAAAACATAACGATTTTAAGATTTTGTCATACATGATATTTGAGCTATTTTGATTATATGATATGATATGCTGGTATGTTCTTTCTATTACTAGTATATATTATTATTAATGTGATCATTTGGAAACCTTACTGGGCTATAAAGCTCACTTCCTATCTTTATTTGTCCAGAGACTCAGGATGCATAGCGAGGATCAGGCTAGGTGTGAGACAGAGCATCATTATTGTTGAGACAGTTTAATTAGTTAGTTTTAGTTTTCGGTTATTGAAACCTGTTGTAAGTCAGTGGACCAATTAGTGACTATGAATTGTATAAACAGACTGCTTAGTTATATTTTAATTATTTATATAATATTATTATTTTTGAAATGGTCTTTGAAGTGAGTGAATCTTGTGTACTAGGCCTTGCATGATCTCTAGGATAAAACCTAGGATTTGTGCGGCCGTCACGTAGCCGATTTCGATGCTAGATTCGGGGTGTGACAATAAAAGCAGGAAAAAAGAAAGCACACTATATATACATGGTTCGGCCTATCAATTTTTTATCTATGTCCATGGTGGTTGGGGCACCAAGATCCGACATAGATTATTAGATCCTATCTGGTTTACTGATTAGGATTTTTTTGAACCCTTAATAATGTGTCAAGTTTTGTAAAAAAAAATTAGTCCAATTAAGTTAAGTTAAGTTGAGTTGAGTCATATAATAGGATTCTGAGTCCTGTAGTTCATCAGTACTGTGTCACTTATATCAAAGTGAGCCAAGTTTTGTAATATTCATAAGTATTATATTGAGTCCTATAATAAGTTGAGATAAGAAGTCTAATTGAGTCCAGTGAATCCCTTTTTCAACCTCATGAGTCCTGTATGAGTGTTTGAGTCCTGTTAGTATATTACAAGTCATTGTAAGTGTGTTTCTTGACAAATTTTGTACAAGAGAGGAGGATACCCAGTTCAGGAGTTTTATCATGCCTCACCCAGGAGCTAGAGACCACACTACACAAGCCACCCTGGGCTTTGCATGCCGTGCAAGCCCAAGATACCTAGAAAATATGCTTCATTCCAAGCCCATGGTACCACCAAGATACCCAGGGAATATACTGCCCTCCAAGCGCCCCAGCCCATAAGCAGTTGGTGCCCCAGGCCCATTCATGACAAGTCTAGGCACCCAATAGGAAGACCAAGTCAAAGGAAGGAATATTCCTTCCCAACCCAACAAGGAAGTCCTTTCCCAAGTCAACAAGGAAGTGTAGTTTGTTTCAAATTTTGTAATCCTTTTCCCAAGCAAATTTTATACTCCTTCTCCCTATCAAATTTGTAATCCAATTCTCATAAGGTGAGGACATGGGTGAGCCTATAAATACCCACCCCCTCCCCCTCTTGTAAGCATCTATTATTAATGAATGAAACTCTGTTGAAATTTTAAGCTTGTTCTTGTGTCGAGGTGTTTGAGAGTTAATTATGTGCCCTAATCCATCTAAACCATAGCCGACCCAAGCCTCCAATACTCAAGCCCTAAGATGCCCAAGGAGAAGAAGCCCTAGCTGCCCACAAGCAAGGAGCCTTCTTCCCCTCCAGGCCACCAGCTTCAATCAACCCTGCTTCCATCTTTTTTTAAACCCTAGTTCCTTTTCTTTGCTTTCTTATTTGTTCTCTTGCTGACCTCTGATGCTTGCAGGATCCCCGAGGTGTTCACCTCCAAAGAGGAGGCCCTCTTTGCCTCAAGGACTAATCCCATACAGCTTCCAGATTCGAGGAACTAAAGCTTGTCTTCTAGACGATGATCCAGAGGGCTATGTGACCCCGTCATCGACAGGATCTTCGAATCGGTGCTGGGTACAATCCTTCCCCTCCTGATTTTTGATTTATTGAAGGTACGCTATCCTAACCGGGGTATCTCAATTCCCAAGTTCCTGCTTTTATTATTTTGCATGTGTTCATATGCAGGTAGGTTAATTCTTTTCATTACTAGTTGCCTGCTAGTCTTTCCTTGCTTTTCGGGACTTTAGCCTATAAATTAAAATTCTAAAAATATTAAAAGAAATTAGTTTCTATTTTCCTGCATTATATCAGTCTTAGGTTCTTTCCGCATCAGTTTGGTATCAGAGCGGGTTTAGGATAGCTTGCATCTTATCAAAATCATAAAAATATTTATATCTATTTTTCTGCATCATATCACATGCAATAGGGGTCTAGGTTTTGGTCTATTTGATCATCTTAAAAATTTTATTTTTCTCTAAAACTTGTATGGAATACTCTGTTTTATTCCTGATAAATTTCATAATTGTTAATTATTTTTACCAAAATAAAAAATATAAAAAGAATCTACATCTTAGAAAACCTAACAGATATCCTGAACTTCTGCACATAGTCTGAAAACCCTAGGTTTTGCATCATCATCTGAATTTTGCTCTACATGAAATTTGGTAGGGATCATCTACACTGTTCATCCTCTGTTTTGAGATTTTTTTGATTTTTTTATGCATCAAAAACCATACCAAATTCTGCTTCCAAACAAACCCTGATTTTAGTTCTGCATACTTGACTAAACCAAATCTAATCAACTTCCAAACCCTACCTCACCCAACCCTAAATTTTGTTTGATAATTTAATCAACTTAAACTTAATTTGCTACCTCATAAAAAAAAAAAAAAAATATTTTTTTTTTATTGTTATTAGATTGCATTAGGGCTCATCGAGTGTCATCATTTCATTTAATCAATCTTAAGGATAATTTCCCATCTCAGATCAGGACAGGA